>JAKSZT010054568.1:9822084-9865909 GCA_026826555.1 Tolypeutes matacus
GGGGGGGGGGGGTGGCGTCGGTCTGCAACTTTGCAAACTGCCATTTCATTCACACCAGGCCCTGCCAGGGGGACGGGGCCGCGGGGGGCTGCGGAGGCCCGCCTGCCACCCGCGCGACCCGCGGCCGCGACGCAGAGCGGGCCGCCCTAGGGAGCTCGCGATCCGCGGGCCTGGGACCCGGCGCATCCCGAAACCCACTCTGCAAAACCGCACCCCCGGGGTGCAAAACATAGCAAGGGGGCCAGGGAACTTTGCAAATGGAAAAGCCTTGATTTCTCTGGGCAGACACCACCAACGGGCACCCAAGCCACGGACCTCCCCCCAGGTGGGGGCCGGCGCCCCTCGGCATATCCCCGGGAAGGACACTGCTGCCAACGGCGTCTTTTGCACCTCCCTCGCACCCCGGCCCGCTCTGCCAGGCCCCCAGCAGCGTCCTTCTTACTGGGGGGCCTAAGCTCTGGGCTCCTGGGCACAGTGCAGGGGCGCCGCGCGCGGGGAGGGCGCCCGGGAGCCGTGTTTCCTTGGAGCTGGGGCAGTCGCGACCCAGATTGCCGCGGCGGCGGCGGCGGCCTCGCCCTGCCTCGCTCCCCTCCTCCGCCCCGATCCCTTTCGAAGACCCCCAGCCCCCGGGCAGGGACGCCTCGGCTCCCCGGCAGCTCTTTCGGAGGAGCGCATTTTGTTTCCGATGGAGCCATGACGCCCCCCTGGCAAAGGCAGAGGGCGCAGGGCGGGTCTCTCCGGGCCGGGGTGCCGGCGGGGCGGGCTCCGGCTCCTCCAGGGAAAGCCCGCGGTCGCGTTTCGGACGCAGAGTCGGCCCCCCGGGGACCTCGGGCGCCGCGGGCGCGATCCGCGAGCCGGCCCCGGGCTGGCCTTCCCCGCCGGGCCCGCCGCTCCCGGGGCGCCGGGCGGCCTGCGAGCTCCACTCCTTACCTCCCGCCGGCGGCCGGAGATCCGGAGGCGACTGCGCGGGGGTCTCCGGGTGGGCCGCGGGGGTGGCGCGCGGGGGGGTGTCCGCGGGCGGCCGTCCGTGCGGGCCGGCGCCTGGCTCGCGCTAGCTCGGCTGCAACCCCGTTCCCAGGAGCCCCCCGCATCCACCCGGCGCGTCCAGACAGATGACTGTCACTGGCTGCGCTTTGAAGCTCGGGGGATATTATTAACTGAAAAATCTGACACACCCGCGGGGCGGGGAGAGAAGGGGGCTGCGGCGCAGGCCAGGGGGAGGGGGAAAGGCCGAGGGAGGCAGCTTTACCCCGCCCTCCTGATTTCCATAAAAATCAGGGGAGGCGCCAGGGCTTTCGCGCCAAAGCCACTTGCTTTTCTTCTTTGCAGAAAGCAGGCTGCAGCGCTGGGGAGCCCGGGGTGCGCTCCTCCCGCCCTCGCGGACCCCCGGGCGTGCACCGGGTGCGCTCTGCAAACCAGCTGCGCGCCGAGCCGTGCGCTGCAAGCGCCCGCCCTGCAAGCCTGGCAAGCGCCTGGCATTCGAAAGAAATTTCCGGAGGGCTGGGCATGGGGGGGGCGAGGGGGGAGGGCGCCCGGCTCCCGCCCCGGCTGCGTCTGCGCGCGGGGCCGGCGGCCTGCAAAGCTGGGCGGCGGGGGCTGCTCGAGGGGAAGCTGGGGGAAGGCAGGACCCGGCGCGGGAAGGGGGCAAACGGGAGGGACGGGACGCTCCCGCCCAGAGCCAGGACCGCAGGAGGTTTCCAGTTTCCAACGGAGAGGGGCGCCCCCCTTGTTTGAAAATCAATAACGAGCCGCAGACCGGGAGGGTGGCGCCGCGGCGGGTTCCTCGGCCGAAGGCGACACCTCGCGGAGACCCAGCAGAAAGCGGGGCCGCCCCGCACCTCTCCCCGCCGGCCCGGGCTCCCGAGGGGCCTGCAGCGCTCCCGCCGCCCCCAAGGCTGCCTTCTCCCAGAGGAGGGGGTGCCAGCCACAGCCCCTCGAGTCCGGGCCTCGGCCCGCGCGGCTGGGATCCGGCGTTAGAGATGGGGGGCGGCTCGGGGGGCTGTTTGAGAAATAGTTACAAAAGCGCCTAAAACCGTGCCCGGCACTAAGCCCCGTGCAGGTGTCGGCTGTTGAGGCTGTTCCTCCCGGATTTGGGCAGATGCTCCCCGGGAATCTAAGGGCCTGCCCGGCGGTCTTTGCCCTCCGCCATCCCCCCGCCGCCACGTCCACTCGGGTCAAGCTATCTTACGGGAGGGTTTGATGAGGAGTGGGGTTCAGAGGCTATTGTCCCCACCCCGGAACTGCCCGGAAACAACGCCAGCCCCTGGGCATCCCCATCCCCAGCGAGCCAGGGGTCAGCCCCAAGCACATTCCTCCCAATTGTTGGGGGAGGGGGACGCCCCTGGATTGGGTGGGAAGGCTTCTGGCCCCCGTTTCCTTCCCAAGTGGCAGTGCCACTCGCCCCCATTCATCTCCACCTTCAAGCCTGTGAAAGGAGGGGATGCAAAGGCTCTGGGACCCATAAAATGCTCCCGTATTAGCATTTGTGAAGGGTCTTCCTGGCCGATTCCCAGGGCTCTAGGAAGTGGCCCAGGAATGAGGGCCAGCTGCCCTTGCAGGCACCTTTATCATTACTATGGCTCCCATATGTAAAGCCTTCCGCTTTGCAAAGCTCTTCACACCCCACCTCTGCTTTGCCCTGACGCCCCGGTCCTCCTGCGGCATTCTCCCCCGGGCATCCGGGATTGTCCTCAGAGCGCTGGCCGGGTCTGTAATTGCATGTGTGAAGGACACGGCCTCGGTCTCCCTTGCCTGCCCGGGAGCTCCCGAGACGAGGTCCTGCCTGTCCTGCTGAGTTCGGCAACCTCGGGGCAGGGCAGGGCACCGAGCTCGGCAGCGCCCCGGCTTGCTCCAGGCAGAGGCCTCCCAGTGACTCCAAGGTGCCTAGGTTGGCAGAGGCGCGACTTCAAGAGCTTCAGGCTCACCAAAATGGCAGCACTGCCACCACAGGCAAAGGCTGGCCTCCGCCGAGTCCAGACGGCCACCCTCATCCACGCTTGCTGGACCAGCGCCCTTGGCCACCCCACTGCTGCTTGGGCGAGGGAGGGAAAGGGGAGCAGGGAGGGAGAGCAAATCATCCTTCTGGACCTCCATCTCCTTTTAATCCAAGCCAATTATTACTATCAGCCTGAATCTGAAGGCCACCGGAATGTTAAAATGCAGCAAGTATTTATTGGTTCCTTCATTTGTAAATGGAAAGAGAAAACTTCCTCTTGCCAGTCCCGCCTGCCTCTAGAAAGTTCTCTCTCAAGTGGCTGAGTCAGCCTCTAGAGCGGCTGCAGTGGCTCAGGGCGCCCAGTCCAGAGCCCTGAGCTGGGTGCCGAGCTGTGAGCTGTCAGCCACACGTGGCTCCACTGGGCCCGAGGGACAAGCACACCTAAAAGGGACGTTTCCGTCTAACGATCAGCTGATAGGACAGTTACACAAAGGGCTTGGCTTATAAATAAGGAGATTTTTGAATGGGAGGTAGTTTTGGTCTACAAATCCCTCTTTACCAAAAATTAAAAAAAAAAAAATTTTAAGGTGGGAAGGAGGAGGGGAAGAGAAAGAAAATTCAGAAGGGTGTAAACCACTATTGGCTAGGAGATAAAACCTCTGGATGTTTCTTTCCAGGTCTTGGGTTAAAAATCTGCCTCCCAGCCCCAGAGGCCTCAGTTTCTCCCAGGAACTTGACATTGGGTTTCTTTCTCCCCCCAAAAATGTGCAAGATTTTCTGATTAAATAATTTTTTAAATCCCTGGGATCAATTTGCTCTTCATTTGGAATAAAATAAAGCTTAAGGGAAGCGGCTGTGGCTCAATCAGTGGGGCTCCCGTTTACCATATGGGAGGCCCCGGGTTCGGTTCCCAGGGCCTCCTGGTGAAGGCAGGCCCACCCGCGCAGCGTGGTTAGCTGACCCAGCGAGCACAAGCAGCAAGGGGGGGATAAATGAATAAATAAATAAAATCTTTTAAAAAAATAAAAAATAAAAAAAATAATAAAGCTTAATATCTGCTTTACCCAATCACCACCCCCAACAACAGCAAAAGGTTGGATAGAAGATTTAAATGGAAAAAATAAGATTAGAAAAATATTAGAAGAAAATATTGGTTCGAGTCCTTTCTAAGTAAGACAGCAGGGGAACCAGAAAGGAAAAACTTAACATATTGGACTAAAATAAAAGTTAAAACATTTACAGTTAAAACATACCCTGAACAAAGTCCAACAGAGCGATGGAAAATACCTTCCACATATAAAGAGAGAAAGTTTATCCAGTGTATACAAAGAGCTCTTACAAATTGATTAGGAAAAAAAACAGCCAGCTAGAGAGATGGGCTCAGGATATGAGCAGGGAATTCAAGGAATAGGAAATGCAAATGGTCAATAAACATATGAAAAGATGCTCAACTTCACTAGTAGCCAGGGAAATGCAAATTAAATCTCAGAGATTAACATTTCTTGGTCTAGCAGATTGGCTCACAGGGTTAGCAATGCTGGGAGGGTGAGGCAGGGGAGGGGCGGGGCGGGGTGGGGCTCTCATATACCCCAACTGTAAAGAGCATTTCACGTCCCACTCTTCGGAGTCCATCCTACGAGGAATGGTAGCACAAATACATAAACAAAGATGCGCATTACAGCATTGTTCTCAAAAGCAAAAATAGTGTAAACAGGCTAAAGTCCCATCAGTAGACAAACAATAACTCTGTTACAGTATATCCATGCAGTAGGACTTTTCTCAAAAGTCCCCAAAAAGAATTAGACCTATAGGTACCGACTTGGAAAATACCCATTAGTATGAAAGGAAATATGCAAGATAAAGGTCAGTATGTCTGGCATCCTGGCCATATGTGTAATTAGATATGTCACATATATCCAGTAACGATCTGGGAAGAATGGACAACGGTGGTTTCCTTTGAGGTGTGGAATTGGGCAAGTGGAGAGAGAAACTCCTTTTTTAATTTGAAAAGCAGTGGGAATATGAGGGAGTTTACATTCTGTGTGTTCCATTACTCCCCAGTGCAGCTCCCCATTTGGGGGAGGCACCCCCAAAGTTCTCTGTTGTTCTCAGGGCTGCTTGCTGACCCGAGTCCACCAGCTGAGGGTGGGTCAGAGAGTGGTGGGCGGGACAGAATGGGGACAGGCTTAATGAGAAGTGAAAGCAAGACAGCCAAAGCCATGCAACGGGTGTGATGTTGGATGTGCCTCAAGCAAAGCATACCCACCTGGAGCGCATTCTGGGGGTGGGGGGTTTGCGTTGGCACAATTATATTTAAAACAAAATCATCCTCATTTCATGCCAGCAGCCAGGTTACAGATTTAGCAAATCTGTCCAGCAAGCTTTCCTCTCCCCAAAGGCTGCGGCGTGAGCCTCCTGCCCAGCAGCTCCAGTGTCCCCTCCACTGGGAAGCTTTCGCTCTGGCTGGATCGCACTGCAGAAAGGTGGGTGCAGAAGTGCCTGCGGGTGCCTGGTGGCATGGCCTCCTCTGCTAAAGGCCACGGGGCCCGGCTCCGCGAGCCGGGAAGACCGGGGGACGCTCTCCCGCAGCCTCCCGCCCGCACTGGCCGGCGCAGGAGAAGGGCTGGCAGCCAGGGCAGCCGGGTCTCAGCAGGCGCAGGCTCCCCGGGCCTGGCCAGCGCGCCCATCTGCCTCGAGGAATGCGGGGTACGCGCCACAGTCCATCTTCCTTTCTGGGATTACCCGTTGTTTCCAGACCTTCTCTTCAATGCCTGGGAACTGATGGATGAGCTCACCCAGGGATTCTCCCTAAATTCTCTCTGAATGCTGGGGACACTCCCAATAGCTTTTTTTTTTTTTTTGGGGGGGGGGGCGCTGTTTGAAATGACTGGGGGTCCTTTCAGTTTCTTGGTGATCAGTGGTAGCTCTCATCCAGTCTGCCCATTTCCAGAAACCTCTTCTTGCCCAGAAAGTCTTTTCTTTTGTTTTCTGCCCATTAAATATCCTTTCCTCAAAGTTCTTTCAGGAAGGAACCCCGAATCCTGGCCTCCCTTCCCCCAAACCCACCCCTCCCCGTCGCCTTTGCCTGCCTGCCTCCAGCTAGCAAAGCCCACCCAGCATTGCCTTTTCAGGGCCCGATGGGCACCTTCCCATTTCCCAGGCATCTGTGCGAATGGCAGCTAGCACCGAGCTCGGAGCCACCCTGGACAACCCAAACAGCCTCTCCGAGCCTCAATTTCTGCACCTCTGAGTTAGCAGCTGCGAGGATTAGGTGAGGGCCAAGTGCCTGGCAGGCACTCAGGGGAGGCTAGTCTTCAGTCTTCCTTCTCCCGACCTTCTCCTGGGACTCAGAAAATCCTGCCTCACTGGATCACCTCCTTGTGGCTCCAGGTCGAGCTTGCAGTTTTCATACAATTAGCCAACAATGTGCATTCATTTCTCCTTTCTCCACCCAGAACTCTGTCATCTGATCGCTGCCCTCGCTTTTCTCAGCTTGTGCATTACTGGAGTAACTTTTCACTTGGAAGAAGCCATCGCAAGTTGAGGTGGTATAATTCAACAGCAAGAGCGAGTGCCAGACCGCAGAGGAGGGACTTGATTTCTTCAAGGCGCTTTGCTGAGGGGCCTTTGATTAGTCTTAGCCTCTCTTGGCCTTTGTTTCCTGATCTATAAAATGGGAGAATGAGTCCTGTCTCTGCTCTCATTCTGAGGATTATGGCATTGCTAGAGCACTGGGTTTAGATTCAGGAATTGAGTTGACCGTGCTGCTTCTGCGGTTTCCGTATGGTCTTAGGCAAGTCAACTTCCATCAGCCTCCGTTTTCTCATCTGAAGACAGGACCAATAATACTTCTCCTAACTGCTACGATAGGGTAGATGTGAGATCCAGAATCAAAGCAAGCCCATGTGTGTATGACTTTGCATTGTCCAAGAAATTAAGGGAGTGACCAGTCTAATGAAGCAAGTACTTGAAAAATGGTAACATCTCTACACACAAGCAGTTTGGGATTCTTTGTGAAGTTACTAAAACAGGGCGGTTTGGGATGGACACTTTAGAATCATCTTAGATACGTATGATGGTCATATTTCCTGGTAAGTGGTATCAAATCCAAAAACCTGTCAAAGGGACAGATGGCATTCTTAGCACAAAAGAGGAAACCAATTAGAAGTTAAAATACATCAAAATGTGAACTTGTAAATGCTAACGAATTGTTTCGGTTTGGAGGAATGAGCTGTTTTCCCTCCTTCCTGCTCACAGGCCACGGGCTGTTTAAGATCTAGGGAAACCTTACACAGCCTTGATTTCGAACTTCCCTGCCTAGCCATGTCCTGCAGCTCAGAAATGAGCACCCAACCCCAGGCTTCGGAAGAGATGTCCAAATACTGCCCTTGCACTCATTCAGTTTACCGACAAGCACTTTTTCAAGGCACTCACAAGCCAGTGAGGGTGTAGAGAAAGAAACAGAAAAGTCCAATTAAACTTACTGTGTGCAATGGAGGATCGCAAAGACGAAGGAAACTCCACCTCACCTGGGGGAGCGGAACTTTACTTCACAGACTGACAGATGTTTGAGCCCTGGGAAGAGAAACAAGAGTTTGCCCAGGAGATAAGGGAAATGGGGTTGTATTAGTCAGGACGGGCAAGGCATGCTGTGGTAACAAAGGAGCCCGAATATCGGTGATTTAATACAACAAAGGCGTACATTTTGCTCCTTTAACGTGTCACGGGATTCTTGTGAAAGGGGCAACCCTTGTGAAAGAGGGAAACAGCAAGGAGGCAGAAGCCCAATCAAGGGCACAGCGGGATGGGTGAAGGTCGTGCCCCGAGGGACAAAAGGGTTTGGGGAAAAAGACTGAGTGCATCATTCTCCCAGAGAAGACTCATAATCTCAAAGTCTAAAAATAAGTCTTTTGAGAGGAAGAGAGGTGTCCTAAGTGAGTAGTGTGTGGCTCCAGCTGACTGGTGTCCAGTTACCTGAGGACAGAAACCTGCCTGACCTCAGAACCCGCATGAATATCCACCCTCCACGCTGCCTCTCAGGGGCTGTAAGGTGTGCTGCAGGGCAGGGAGGGCACTCGTGAGCTCTTTTATTTATTTTTTTTTTTTTCAGTTGAAGATACTTAATTTTTATTTTTTATTTTTTATTTTTATTTATTTATTTATTTTTTATTATGGGTAAAAATCAAAATTCTCACAATACATACAAACATTTGCATAATGATATATAAATATATATGCATATATGTGTATTTGCTTACAAAAATGTTATTTATATATATATATATACATATATTTTAAGAGGTGCTTAGATTATCCTTTTATTTTTTTAAAACCATATTTCTCCCCCGTCCCCTGAGGTGGCCTCCTCGTCTGTCTGCTGGTTGTTTCCACTCGTTGTCTGCTTGCTGTGTCTGCTTGCTGTGCCTGCTTGTTTCTGCTCGTTGTGTCCACTTGTGTGCTTGTCTTCTTTTAGGAGGCACCAGAAGCTGAACCCAGGACCTCCCATGTGGGAGGCAGGCATCCAACTGCTTGAGCAACATCCACGCCACAAGATCTTTTTATTTTTCATGATGCCTCATGGTACCTGGCACAAACGAGGTACTCCGTCAATATTTGTGGAATGAATGGATGAATTTCTCTCTGTTCTCCCAAAGCAAGACTGACCCATCTCTATGTACATAAATGGGATGTCAGAATCAGCATTCTAGGGAGAAATTAGGCAACAGACCAATTGTTTTAAGCTGGATTACAGTAGCAAAACTCTTTATTAATAAAAACAAATAAATAATTTTGACACTAAGCCCAAATTAAAAAGCAAAATAAAAACAAGATAAAAGTGGAATGGCTTTGGATGACAGGGGGTCGGGGGCCTGAACCCCAGAACTCTGCCTTTTTCTGGCTCTCTCACACAAGTGTCTCTAGAGGAACTTCTGAGAATCTTTCAAATTTTCAAACCCAGATTGAAAGCCACACACTTAGGTAAATCATATCACACAAACAACAAAACGCCAGTGTTCTCGTGAAGCCGGTTTCTGGATTTCATCTCTCCATGTTGAAATCTGCAGCTGGTTATCTCCATTCTCCTTTGACGGGGTCGGGAGATGCATTTAGTTTCACGGTTTCAGGGGAAAGGAATGAAACGGTCAGAAGAACGATATGCAGTTCCCATGCGTAAAGGAGGCTAAGAGAAGCCACTGGCTCCAATAGCCCCAATAGTCCCAATAGTCAGGGCCAGGGGCTGGGGTGCCTCTGAAGGGCAGATTAGCCAGGCAAGGTGCCCAGGGCCTGGAGGGGGTGCCCCAGCCATGTCACCTTTCCCGAGGAAGACGTCCATTCCCTCCACGGTCCAGCTGCTGGGGACACTGGGGAGAAAGCAGGGGACGCCTTGCCAGCCAGCCCCTCCCCTCCTGCTGGTGAATGGCCCCTGACCCCACAATACTCCCCCCCTGTGGAGTCCCCTGGGGAGGGCTCCCAGCTGTGCTCATTGGAGCCAAGGAGAGCCGGACCCTCGGCAGAGGGAATGTCTGCTTGTCCTACTCGGCGCACCAGGGGCAATGGGGCCGAGTGGGGGGCTTTCAAGGACCTGGGCCCGCCGCCCAGAAGGCTGGATGGAAAGGGCAGGCTCGCGTCCCCCTGCCCTCTCTCTTCTCCACCGAACCCAAGGTCAGCCCTGGACAGCTGGAAGCCCTCGGCTCCCCTCTGACCAGGAGGAGAGGCCTTTTCATCCTGTGCCTTCGTGGGCGCCCGCTGAGCCCCTGACCACCTCCATTCCCCTGCCAGACTGTCTCCAGGCAGCCGCGGGTCAGTGCCCTAGGGGCAGGCGGATCCCCAGGCCGAGGGGGCGCTGCTCCCCGCCGTGCGGGCTCCACTCCGTCCCCTGGCTTCTGGCACACAGAGGTGCTCGGGGAACACTGGTGGCCTCTTGGCAGCCTTGTTGGGGTGAAAGAGAGAGTCCCAGAGCGCGTTCCTCCAAAACTGAGGACGAAACCTCACCTCTACACGAGACAGAAGCTCAAATGCAGAGCAGGCATTTCGCCCCCTTCCACGAGCTCGCCCCACCTGGCCTCTCTGAACCTCAGTTTCCTCACGTTTAAAAGGGGGTGGTGGACTCTCCCTCCCTGCAGGGGTGCTGTCAGTGCCAGCTACGAAACAAATGCCGAGGCACCACGGACTCGCAGAGTTGGCGGTTTGGGCGGCGAAGCTGTCGCCCTTCATCTAGGATCCAATCCCCCACCCACCTAACCCGGCTGTTCTCCCACCTGCTCTCTGGTTGCTGCGATATTTTAGAGATGAAATGGTCAGCTAGTAACGTGAATTTTTCAGTTTTCACCCCCCTGTTTAGAATCACGGTCGCGAGGAAATCATCGCATTTCACGGGCGTTACTTCTAAAACCCGTCGGAATAAAACAAGGTGAAGAGAAAGAAGCCTGGGCTCCTGCGCCGGCACAGAAACGCTCCGTCAAGTAGCGGCAGATGAGAAGGGAAGTTGCAGCACCATATTTTTGAAAGCGAAAAGTGATTCCTGCTCGTATCTGCCCACTGGAAGGGCACACGCCAAACCGTTGGGCTGAACCATTGGAAGGAGGATCCAGGTGGAGAAAGAGTGAGGCTTTCACTCTTTTACCTATTCTTTGAATTTTTTAAAAAAAACATGATTGGGTATTACTTTTTCAATTAACAATTTTTTCCTGAACATCAACAGACGCTTTAAATCTACGGCCTTGAAATATATTTTACTAGATTGTATATGTCTGTTCTTACCGTCTAACATTTCTGAACCCATTAAATGAGCATCCTGTGCCGTGTCGAAAACTGGAGTCTGCAAGCCCAGTGGCTCCAAATACTGAGCACCTGCGACGTCTCGGGCTGGATGCCAGACACTTTCTAGACATTTCCCCACCCAAGCCGCCCCGCAGCCCTACAAGGTTAATTATTTTCACACCCACTTTCCCCATGAGGTACCTGCAGCCCAAGATCTCGCCTTAGTGGCAGCGCTGGAGTCTAACGGGGCCTGGCTCCAGAGCTGCCTCCCTGCAGGTGCCCCGACCCCACCTCCAGGAAGAGGCACGTCTTATTCTTATCCGCGCACCCTTGGGCCTCTGTCTGATTTTAGAACACAGCCTTCGTTTTGTAACTGAACGCTCTTCCCCAGTCACCGAGCATCCCCCCGGATGAGCCGGGGCCAGGCGGGTCTTTGGGTCTCTTATGCGAAGCCCACTAAGTGCAGAGCGGCAATTAAGCAGCCTGCCGGGAACTCCTTCTCGGACACGTTTCCCTGGGTCTTTTGGCTTATGAGGCCACGATGTGCAACGAAGAGCTTTACTCTCGTGAAGCACTGGGGAGCACACTGCAGCATGGGGTGGCTCTGCTCGTTCCCCCATCCGTGGAAATTCAGTTCTCGATGGAATACTCAGACCTGAAACCGGACCGTTCTGGGTTGTTCCAGAAAGTGAAATCTACAACCTACAGGGAGAAATTGCAGGGAATTGTATTCCAGCCTAACCTAAAAGAACTTGGTAACAATTAAAACAGACCAACAAGGGATTTCTGCCTTTGGGGGAGGCGGGGAGTGGGCTCTTATTTTCAGTTCTGTGATTCTCAACTGTGTGTTTTGCATTTTTATTTATCACTGATAAGACTAGCGTGTGGCTTCAGAGGAGATTCACCACTGAGCTGATAAGTACTAGTGGCAAAGTGCCCTCTGTGGTTCTGGTTTTGGGATATGAAACAGGTTAGTTTCTGAAGGTTTGGACTTTGAAGACCATCAATCAATTGTTTGGTTCTAATTAATTTTGCCTGAGAACATCTGACATGTTAACAGAAGTAGCAATTAAAATGGAATGGTAGTGTAATCACCATCTCAAATATTTAGACGATGTGATTATATAATATCTACCAACAGAGTAAAAAAAAAAAAATACACTTAGGGAAATTGTGAAGAGAAAATAAGCATTGCTTCGGGGCTTGGAAAATGCAGTTCCTTCTCCTTATGCCTCCCAGGTCTTCGAGGTGCAAGACAAGCTCTTGCTGGCCGTGAAGCGACAGCAGGGAGATCCCAGGAGCCCCACACGTTGGGTCTTTGTGCTAAAATATGCCCTCCAGCTGTCTGCCCTGACCCTAATCAGACAAAGGATGTTGTGTGCTTTCCCTCAAGTCTGTCTGCGTGGGGCCCTCCCACAGTCATCCCGGGCGCTGGGGTGGCTTTCTCGTTAGACCCTGGGCGTCTGCAACACCGAATGCAGACAGACTAATCGAGGGCCTACTGTGCGCCAACTGATACCTTCCAGATCTCCATCAGTCTCCCCATCTTACTTCCTTAGAAATCTTGACCTATATGCCCAGCGCTCACAGGCATTTCTTCCTGGAAATCCCAGAGACTTCACATTCAGTGTGCCCCAGACTGAGCTCACTATCTCCCCTGCCAGCCTCCTCCTCCTGCTGAAGTCTGTCTCCCAGGGAATGGCACATAGGAGCTGGCCGCCAGGCTTGCCTCTTTCTTTCTCTTCGTCTTGCATCTTTGCAATGACCCTGTTTGTCTTTACCTACCTCCATCCAGGGCTTATAGAAAGCTCCAGAGTGTCCATACGAATTTTCAAATATTGAAACTTTGCCTTACCAAGTGGAAGGCAGTCACTGCTCCAACCCCCACACGTGTTCCTCTCCCCACCCCTTCCAGTCCCTTCCCCAGCCCCAGGATTGCCATCTGCCTCAGCAGAGGTTCTCCTGGATCTGGTCCCAGCAAAAGGCCAGTTTTGATTGAGTGGCGTCCGGGCAGTGCCTGCAGTCACGCTGGACGTGTGCTCAGGGCCCTGTGTCCATCAGGCCCAGGAAGCTCACGCCTACGAGCAACAGCAGGTACTTTTAGGGGGCCACGAAAAATGTTTTCTTCCCATTGCTCTTAAACTCAGAAGGAAAAAAAAAAGTGTATGATAAGAGTAAGTATATGCTACTGAACCAAGCCTGGAATATATTCATCTCTACACCCGTGCAATTATAAAATTTTAATTTTTTTTTTTTTTTAGGGGAAGGGACCCACCAAGGCAGAAGTGCCCAGGGCCTCCCACACTTGTGCTGGCCCTCCTCCTTCCCTCTCTCCTCTCCACGCATCTGTGCTTTCCCTCCACTTAGCCTTCCTAGGTCCACTGCCTCTGGGTCTCCCCTCCTTTTCCTTCCCCCCACATTTGCAGACCATCTACTCTGAGCAGTTCTCAGGATCGGTTCTAAGGATTTGGAGAGGTGGAAGCCACACTCCCTGCATGCAGGCTGCTGGCAGTCAGAGGGGATGAAGGTACAGAGGTCACCCCTGGACTCCTGGGGGTAGGTGTCCCAGCAGAGGCCCAGCTCCTGCCAAGCAGGTTGGGAAAGACCTGCCAAGAGAGGAGATTTCTAAGCTGCAGAAATCCAGCCCTTCTGCCTCCCAGCAGAATTCCTCCTTCCCCTCAGGTGCAGAGACCTGGGGCCCGTTTCGGTGTTGGAACCCCGCCAAGCCCCGCTGGCACCCGCACCGCCAGTCCCAGTGCCTGTCCGAGCCGAGGCCCTCTGGCAGGCCAAGCTTTCAGAGGACTGGCGAGGTCCTGCTCTTGGTCTGGACGGAGGCCGGCTTCTTGGCGAGCCTGGAGAGCTGACCCTCGAGACAAGCACTGCTACCCCCTCAGAGAAGGGGTTCCATCAAAGAGGCCAGCGGGCCACCTGAGGAGGTAGGGGTGGGAGGAGAGGGTGCGAGCCAACTTAAAAGCTTGGCCAGAGGGGGATGTGTGTGTGCTTTGCTGCAAAGGCTTCACCAACCCAGCCAGCACGTCACTGCCCAGGGCAGCCGTCACACTGCTGCTTAGACTGTGGCCAGGGGGCAGGCAGGCGCGAGGATGGCTGGCCAAGCAGGTCGACCAGAATCCCAGCTGCTCCTTCTGTGGGATGCAGTGTCCCTCACCAGCCCCCTCCTTTTCCCTCTTCCCCACTCAGACTGCCCTGAGCCCAAGGTCTGCTCCTCCTCCAAGTGCTTCCTGGTTTCACACGCTCTGGGCCCCCCCTTGGTCATCAAATCCCTTGAGCGTCTTCTGCAACAAGAGCAAACTCTTTTCCTCCAGCTGGAATGCCTTGCAACTTTCTCTGTGTTCCTAAATACATGACAAACCTATAGAGGTGTGTGATGGTCCTCGCAGAGCTGGCCCTAGCTGAGAGTTCATCGCCTGTGTGTGTCTCGCTGACCTGATGGACTTCTCTGAGAGCTGTGGCCAGGTCCCGGCTTTGCCTTCCCGGAGACCAGCACGGAGCCATCCGTGAAGCTTGCATGCAGTGAACGCTTGTTGATCGACTCCCTCCTACCAGACCAAGTGGCTTGATGCCACATTTGCTAAGCATTGCCTGTCGTTTGGCTGCTCTTCCTTTGAATAAACTAGAAGATCCAAAGTAGGACTGACCGTCCGGGGCAAGGGCTTCCTCCCTGAAGCCCGGCCAGCACCAGAGGAGACTGCGGGCAAAGCTCCCGGAGGAAGAGTACACCAGCAGCAGCTCCTGCAGAGGGCTGTCAAAGACGGCTTTTCCCAAGGCGCCCCGACTCTTTCCCACCTGGGAAACCTCTGCCAGCCCTTGAAGACCAGTCTAGACCATTTTTAGATATCATCTCCTCCGTGAAGCCGTCCTCATCTTTCTGAGAATGAGTTCGTTGTTTCCTCCTCTAGATTTCTGGTGATCAACGTGGTGATCAGCACGTTGTATTCGAAATATCCCCTTGCCCATTTTTCTCCACTATGGCAGTCACATATGCAATAACTTCTGGAAGCAATGAATTAAAGGGAGGCAGACTACAGAAGCTCCAGAGGAGAGCCGCCAGGGGTGGAGAAGGACGGAGCGCCGGGGCCCACGAGGAGACTGTTTTCAGTTGGCCCCAGACTTTCCTAGTTTATGCATGTTGGCTCATCTGATTATTTGTAGCAGCCACTCTCACTCTCAAATGTGTCCTGGTTTGGTCAATAAAATATATAGTCACACTACGCCCATGAAATAAGTAAAGGGACCAAAGGTGCCCACCCAGAGAAGTCTTGGGGTCCCTCACCACCTTACTCAAGGCCGCTCCCTGCAGGCACAGACGGGGAGCTCTGTGGCCTCAGAAGGCAGTGAGGCCTTTACCACCATCTGTTTTGTTTACTCTTGGGTACCCAGGACTTGGCATCATTCCCGGAACGTATTAATCCCTTGATAAATATTTGGGGAAGGGAGGAGGGGAGGGCAGGAAACCCCAGCAACAGGCGGGCTGCCTTGAAGGCTGAATGCACCCATCAGTGGGAGAGCCCGTCACAGGCTGGAAGGCTCCTTCCCGGGCATGGCATGGAAGGAATTCTGCCGTGGCTGGGAAGAAGGGTGACATGCTCCATGGGTCTCTCTCAGAGTGGAGGTGGGAGATTCCGTCTCTGAACCAGGCTGCGAGTGATGGGTGTGCCTGACTCGGCCACTCAATCCCCACTCCACCCACCCTCCTCTGGACTGGGGGTCTGCACCCAGGTGGCAGAGCGCAGGCTCCTCTGGGCTTAACTGCAATGCCAGGGTCCCTACAGCGGCCTTCTCTGCCCAGCTGCCCGGAGGGCTCAGGGCTCAGGGCCCTTCGGCTCCTAGAATATCAAAATTTGGGGATGCTCCCAAAGACCATCGAGCCCGCCACTCTCCCTGGACACCCCCAGAGGGCTGGTGGAATCTGTTCCCTGCTCGCTGTCCTCGCCGTCTTCTTGCAAAATGAATCTGTGCTCTACTCACGCTTCTCCAAAGGAGCCCCAACATTCCTACCTGTGGGGATTCACTTTGCCAGGAAAGCCTCACCCTCCCAGCCTGTCAAGACTCAGCTCAGACAGCACTGCCTTTGGTTGACCTCCTGCCCAGGTGAGCCCCTGAGTCCCTCACATCCCCCACTCCCAGCTACAATTAATCCCTCTTCCTCTGACCTCTGACCCTGCAGACTGACCCCCCAAACCTGGCACTGTTCCTGGACCACCAACATGCCATAGTCCTTCCTGCTACTCACGTGTCACCCATCAATACACATGGAGATCCTACCTTGTCACAGAAGGTGAACTGTGACTCAGACATAAAAAGCACGTAGCCTAATCAGGGACGTGGATACGGAAGCAATCCTTTACGAGGCAGGGTGCTCAGGAGCCTGCTTTGGAGGCCACGTCTGGGGCACAAAACCCACCGAGGGCAGAGGGGCCGCTGCCCGCCCGGCCTCACCGCCTACCCCTTCCCCTCTCCCGCCATTCCCTGCATGCTTTCTGCGCTTTTTTTGCCACCGCCTTGAATGCCCCCCAACCCTTCACGACCGCCCCCCCTTGCCCCCCTGGCACGGAGCTCCCCTTCAGGCGGATCTAGCGCAGCCCCTGCTGCTCTCTGCTCCTTGCCCGCTGCGCTGTCCTCCATTAACTGAAGTTGTTCTGTTGACATGTCCGTATACTTCTTTCTTGACTGTCTCCCACCCCTAGAAGGCAACAATGAACGTTTGGAACATAGCCGGCATTCCATAAGTCCTGAATGAACGAATGAGTGAATGAATGAAGTGACGCCGATGCTGAGTTAGCCCAGCCAAGAGTGCTCCTAGCAGAGGGAGCACTGAAAATGCTCAGAGGGAAGAGTGACTGGTCAAGAGAGGACATCAAGGGAGCAGAAAGCAAAAGCCCGAGGAGAGTCCAGAGAAAGCCACAGCCTCGGGAGCCGTGCCAAGGAGCTGCGCTCGCGCTTTACTGGGAGCCACTGAAAGAGAAAAGCCGGGGAAACACTCCTCTGCCCATGGAGTAGAGAGGCTGGGAAGGGGGCACGTGAGTGCAGGCGGCCACATAAGGTACTCTTATTGCAGAGATCCAGGTGAGGAAAATGACATCACCGACCCGGAAGTGGTGGAGGGGATGAGTAGATGGACTCTGGTGATCAACAGGCAGAAGAGACAGCGCCATGGATTGAAAAACTGCGTGGGGTCGTTCACAGGCATCGTCTTTGACCTTCGGCCCTGCAAGGGCAGGCACTGGTCGCCCTCGTACCTCCCAGGCATGGCACCGCAGCTGTTAAAGGGATTCCTTGGGCTTCTGTTTCCCACATCCTCGAGATGACATACCCACTTGCACCAACACACTGCAAGCAAGGACTAGAGGGGATAAAGATCCTTCTACTCTGGGTTTGTCATTGCATCAGCTGCCTCAAATTAATTTTAGAATAAGGGGTGTAAAAATAAATGTATAATAATAATTGCACGTCTGTGAAGGAAAGCTGACTTTGGGAAGGGGAAAAGAGACGTAAGATTATCTCAAATGTTACATGGCAGCTTCTCTAGAGATGCAATGTCCTTTAATCCCCAGGTCAGTCTCTTTGATGCAAGGATGACTAGTCTCATTTCACAGGTGAGAAAACCGAGGTGAAGAGGAGCTAAGAAATGGCCCAGATTCAAACCCAAGCCCACCCAGATTCCTGGCTCAGCCCCCTGGGTGGCAGAACGAGCACAGGCTGGAAGGCCTTAGCCCAGTGATCCAGGGGGCCCTGGGCAAGCCAGAGAGCTTTTCAGAGTTTCATCTCCTTTATCCGAAATGGGATGAGGGCTCTCTACTCCTCCAGCTTCACTGGGTGGAAAAGCTCTGCAGACTGTAAACAACTGTACATCCAGGACTTGCCTCTGAAACATCCTCCAAACAAAGATGGTGTTTATTTTCAGCACCTCATTATGTGCTTTGAGAGTCTGTGACGGAGGAGGGCTAGGCTCTCCCTCTGTCCCCCAGTCCATCCTCCTCGAGGAAATCTCCCTCCTCCCTGAGGTTGGTCCACACACCAGCCACCCACAGCTTTCTTGGAGCAGAGAGCTGGAGCTCAGGAAGACAAGCAGCAGGGACGGCTGGGTGGCAGCTCTCTGGAGCTCACGGAGGTGCTGGGACCGTTGCTGGAAGCAGAGCTGGGTGCCGCTGCCCCGAATGCCTGCCAGCTCTGTGGGCACAGCACCCCACTCCCCTGCAGCAGTGCAGTCTAAATGAACGCGGTCGCACCTTCCACTGATGGTTACTGAGCTTCTTCACGACTAGAACGCCCGTTAGGTGGGAAGCCCTTAGGCTTTAACCTTGAAAACCTGTCTCACAGGCCAAGTTACTTCACCCACTCCCCGCCTGGACTGCGGGGCAGCCTTCTCCCTCTGAAGGCCCTTAGAAGCGTGAGGCTGAGTAAGCTCTGCCGTCACCTGGCCGGAACGGGCATAGAGTAGGCGCCCAGGGAAAACGTAAGGGCTCAAAACCAGGCTGTAAGTGCCTCCTTCAATTCCCTGTCCAGGGAAAGGGAGGCGGGGAGGGGTGGGGGGACCCAACATAACCGGTGCTTAGAAATTGGCCTCCAAAACTGTCTGTTTTCCAGCCACATGTCTTTCCTTTCCTGCAGCTGTCAGAGGCTAGAATTACTCACTAACGGGGTCAGCTTTCTGGGAGATGGGTCTGTGGGGGAGGGATCTTTTATTCAGATGGAAAAGAAAAGACACCAAAACAAGCGGTTCTGGTCCAGTGATGATGTCACCTGCACAGCAGCCAAAGGCTGGTGGAATTTCCCTTGTACCTGACAATAGCACTTTTTCAAAATAAAGTATGCTGAAGCTGAGAAGCTTATCTTGGCGGAGCATTGTACCATTAACTCAAGATTAAATGCATCCCGTCCAAATTCTTTTGCTACTTGTAATGGGCTCCAGGCTCAGGCCTCCAGATGTTGATTCTGTGGGTGTCTCAGGAAAAGAAGCTAATTGCCCCTTCAAAACCAAAGCACTCACCCCCACCCCCACCCCGGCTCCCAGGGGCACTGCCAGCTGCTGGCTGCTGGCTGAGGCCTCCCGGGTGCTGCCCTGGGCTAAAGGGGTGGCTGCGCCCCAAGTTATGCCCCTCTCCCCTGAGGCAGCCCGATCCAAGGACTGGGGCAGCTCTGAAAAGCCACGCCCGTGCCCCAGCTCTCCATGAGACTGGCTAGGCCCTGGCGCAAAGGCCTGGTGGTGGTGAATGGCCCTCTCCTGCCAGTCTTCCTTCCTTCCTTCCTTCCCCCACAGAAGCGGGTCCCGAGGGCATTCCCCAGTAACTTTTGATTCTCTCTTTCCCCCTGCTTATTTCTATGTGTGAGGAGTTTTTCCAAGGCTATTTGTCACTTTTATTGAAAATAAAATAATCAATAAATACAAGTGAATGAAACCCATTCCATTTACCATTCTCAGCCGGCTGGAAGGTAAGACTTTAGAGAATGACAGAGCATCAAGCAGCTGCCAGTCTTCCTGGTCATCAATCCCCACCCCTCACCCCCCACCCCCCGGGCAAAACCCCGTGGGCTCATTCCAGGCCTCCCCTGGAGACTGAGCCGGGAATCTGGGTGGGCTTGGGTTTGAATCTGGGCCATTTCTTAGCTCCTCTTCACCTCGGTTTTCTCGCCTGTGAAATGAGACTAGTCATCCTTGCATCAAAAAGACTGACCTGGGGATTAAAGGACATGCACATCTCCACCCCAGGGATGTCGGAGGCGGCAGGCTCTACCTGGGGTTTGGGGCCTGGCTGAAACTCACCAGCACTTGTGGTCAGTCGAGCCCACGGCCCCAGGCTGGCCATGCAGTTGTCAGGAGCTCTTGTGACATCTAGGCAGGGAAGACGCCGGGGGGTGGGGGGGCAGTGGCTCAGGTGCGTGAGGCTGGGGAGGGGAGAGGAATTACTGGAACAGAGGAGGGAGCTAGCTGCTGAGAAGACTGAGGGAAGGCCGGGGGCCATTGAACCCAAGGTGACCTGCGAAAGTGAGAGGCCTCCTGGGCACAGTCAGAGAGTCAGCAGCCCGAGGGCAGAAAACCTGGAGCTCGGGCCCAGGACGGGACTCGTCCCCCAGCCCTGGCCCTGGCTGTGCCCGCAGGGTGCACCCACAGGCGCTGCGGCCAGGCCTCTCCCTGCACGCCTGCCTGGCTCAGGGTCCTCTCCCCAGGAACCCCACACCGAAGGGGCAGAGGCGCCAGCTCACCCCCGGGCCGCGGGGCGCAGCAGGGGCCTGGTGCCTGCTCCTCGGGACTTCCTGCCTGGAGCCTCCCCTTGCCCGCCGCCTGGTTTCAGCGCAAGCCTCGCCTCCTCACCTGGTCTAGAGCTCCCCCCACTCAGCCTGCTCGGTCGCCACCACATCACAGCACTAGCTGAGCCTGCTCTGCTCCTTTTCCTTATTTTGCTTTCTAGGTCAGCCCTTGGAATGCAATTTCCAAGGGCAGAGACCCGGGTGAGTGTTGGGAGGAGACCTGGCCCATGCTGGGGGCTCCATAAACATTTGTAGAAGGGAAAAAGGAATAAGGAAGGAAAAGGAGGAGGGGGTCCTGGGTTCAAATTCTGACTTTGGAGAAGTTGGGAAGACTCTTTGACCTCTTTTGGAATTCAAAGCAGTAATCTGTGCAAAGAAGCTCTTTTCTAGCTTGTCCCTCAGTTCTCACTTCCCTCATACGCAGAGATTGAAAACTGAAGTTACCAAATGAGAGTTACCAAATGAGTTACAAAATGAGAGATGTTTTGAGAGATTAAGGACAGATTTTAAGAAAACTGAAGTTACCAAATGAGAGCTGTTTTGAGAGATTAAGTCTTAAGGGGAAGCGCCTGTGGCGGGAGTTGGGAGTCTTACACACCCACCTGCCAGCTTCCCAACCTCCCAGGCCTGGCCCAGGGGGCAGTCACCAGGGAGCGGTCTCCAGGGGAGGCCTGGAATGAGCCCACGGGGTTTTGCCCGGGGGGTGGGGGGTGAGGGGTGGGGATTGATGACCAGGAAGGCTGGCAGCTGCTTGATGCTCTGTCATTCTCTAAAGTCTTACCTTTCACCCCGCTGAGAATGGTAAGTGGAATGAGTTTCATTCACTTGTATTTATTGATTATTTTATTTTCAATAAAAGTGACAAATAGCCTTGGAAAAACTCCTCACACATAGAAATAAGCAGGGGGAAAGAGAGAATCAAAAGCACTCTTTTCACTTTTGCTGATGTTCTCCCAGGATTCTTCCCATCCATTTTCTTAAATTTAATTTGTTTTGTCCAAGGGAATTTGTAGATAGTTTAAAAAGTCAGAGAGCATTGGCTGTGGGTGACAACCAGCAGTTTCTGCCTCAGGCTCTCCCATGCCCTGACTCTCACTACTTTTATTGCCTTCAGCTATGTCTCCTGATATTCACTGCCATATTTCTAAACCATATGCGTATATTACTATTTCTTGATATATCACTTTTAAAATTTGTCTTTTGGCTCCTTGGTGTGGTCGTTGAGATTTTAGCTCTCGTATACTCTCCCCCACCACTCAGCTACACATGCCACCCCCTCCATTTCTCCCAGTGTATATATATATATATATATATATATATATAATTTTTCGGAGGTACCAGGGATTGAACCCAGCACACCGTACATGGGAAGCAGGTGTTCAGCCACCAAGCTCCATCTGCTCCCTCTCCCAGTATATTTTGACTCCATTAACAACTTCTTTCTTAAATGTTTGGTAGAGTCCAGACTCACCAGTGAAGCCACCTGGGCCTGGAGTTTTCTTTGAAGGAAAGTTGTTAAAACGCCTTCATAGGTCTAACAACACCTACTTCTAAATAATCTGTTGTTCAAAGAGAAAATCTCAAGATAAATTTAAAATATTTTTCACTAAAAGAAAATGAAAACACAACATAAAATTTGTAAGGTACATCCAAGACAGTAATTTACAGGGACATGTACTAAAAGTACTAAATGCTTCTATTAAGCAAGCCAGACACAAAAGGACAAATACTGTATGACTAGGTTACTATGAACCAAATATATTGTATAACATATTGTTTGATTTAAAAAAAATTTTTAATGTATCCAGTTCATTTAATTGAGAAATGTATGTATTTATTCATCTGTATTTACTTTTTAGTTTTTAATTGTTTATATTTTCAATTATTAAATGTACAAAATAAAGTTAAAATAAATAAATAGATGCTTCTATTAGAAAAAGAAGAAAGCTCCCAAAGACCATATCTTCTACCTTAAGAAACATGAAAAAGAGAGCAAATGAGAACCAAGAAAGTAGAAGAAAGGGAGATCAAAGCAGAAATCAGTAAAGTAGAATATTGTAAAAACTATAGAGAAAACCAATGGAAGCCCATACTGGTTCTTTGAGAAGACCAATAAAATTGACAAACTTCTAACCATACTGTGTCAGGGAAAAAGGAAAAATATTCAATGTCAACAATGAATGAAGTGACATTACCATGGGTTCTATAGATATTACAAGGATGGAATATTAAAACCAGTTTTATGCCAGCAAATTTGACAGATTGGATGAAATGGATGCATTCCCTCAAAAGACACAAACTGCAGAGACCACCCAAGAAGAAATGGATAACCTGAATCACACCGTATTAAACAAAATGAATTTGAATATTTCCCCAAAGATATAGGAATGGCCAAGAAGCATATGAAAAGATGCTCAACATCATTAGTCATTAGAGAAAGGCAAATCAAAGCCACAATGAAAGGTCACTCCATACCCTCTAGGATGGCTATAATAATAATTTTTTTAAAAGGCAAATGAGTGTTGATGAGGATGTAGGGAATCAGGAACAGTCACACATTACTGGTGAGGATGTAAAATGGTGCAGCCGCTGTGAAAGACAGTTTAGTGGCTCCTCAGAGTGTTGAGGATAGACTTCCATACGACCTGGCAATCCCACTGCTAGGTATACCCCAAATAATTGAAAGCAGGGACTCAGACAGGTATTTGCACACAATGTTCACAGCAGCATCATTCACAATGGCCAGAAGATGGAAGTGATCCAAGTGTCCATCAAAGATTAATGGACAAGCGAAACGTGGGAAGTCCATGCAGTGGACTGTTGCTCAGCCATGAAAAGGAATGAAGTTCTGATACATGCAACAACATGGATGAACCCTGAAGACAGCATGTTGCATGAGATAAACACAGGCACAAAAGGACAAATATTGCATGATGTCACTTATCTGAAATAATTAGAATGTGCAAACTTGTAAAGTCAGAAAATAGAATATAGGTTACCAGGGGCTGGGGTCAGGGTGGGAATCGGGGAGTTAGTGCTTAAATTGTGCAGAGTTGCTGTTTGGGGTGATGGAAAAGTTTGGTAATGGATGGTGGTGATGGTAGCACAGCACCGTGAGTGTAATTAACCCTACTGAATTCTGTATTCGAATGTGGTTAGAAGGGGAAATTTTAGGTTGTATATATGTTACTACAATAAAAATTAAAAAACCAAAACTACAGAGTCATACAACACAGAGTGAGCCCTAATGGAAACTACAGACTTTAGTTAATGATATAATTATAATAATATTGGTTCATCAATAGTTAACAAAGATGCCATACTAATGCAAAGTGCTAATATAGGGAAAACTGACGGGGGGGCAGTATATGGGAACTCTGTTCTCTCTGCAAGGTTTTTCTGTAAACCTACAACTGCTCTAAAAAAATTGAAAGGGGGAAAAAAAAAAAACAAGAGGGAACCACGGAAAATCTTTGTGGGGCCATGTGCAGTTTGACGACTGGTAGACTTTATCATGATGCAACCAGGCGGGGAGCTGCCTGTGTCTTTGGGTCACCTGTCAGCTTCCAGGTTTCATAGAGCTCCTTCCTTGCTTTGGCCAGTCAGTTTCTGCAGTGAGAATTTCTCCGTTTTCTTGCTCCAATGTGCATCTTAGGGGACATGTGGTGTAAGCTGGGTGCCATCTACGGAGAGTCAGGCAGAGCAGGGGCCTGGGGGCTGGGGGTGGGGGTCCCTTACTTTACTTTGTCTCCCTGCCCTTCAGCCCCAAGATGACATCCTCTACAGCTGGACTTATTTAGGGAGTGAACCTTCAGCCTGTTGTCAAAATCGGCGCAAAGGCTGCCCGTAGGCCCTGGAGGTCCCGCTGAGCTTTATCTTGCTCTCTCTCCGATACTCAGGCTGCAGCCCCCGCCCCCTTTTCGGAGGTGCCAGGGACTGAACCCAGGACCTCATACACGAGAAGCAGGCACTCAACCACTGAGCTACATCGGCTCCCCAGCAGCCCCTTCTTAAGCTGCATCTCCAGAGCCACGTGGGTCCTTCGATTCGGAGCCTAGGCTCCTGGCTGTTTGTCTAGTTGGTCCTACTGAAGGAATTTAAATGGACTCTTCTCTCCCTAAGTCACGTGCCATTAAATCCACCCGTTTTCTTGCCTTTTCAAGCTTTGCTGACGTCTCTCGTTTGCTATTGTCTCCTCTCCAGTTTGTTCAACTTACTGAAGAAAGTTAGATCATACTTCTCTTTGCCAAGTCAGTTTCCACTAATCCATCTGTTTCCCAGTTTCTTCAATTCTGTAGACATCTCTATTTGCCTTGCCTCCTCTGCTGTCCCCTTTGTCCTCGTGGTTTTTGGCTTTTACATTCCTTCACTACCATTTCAGTGGGATTCCAGGAGGAAATGGAGATAATGGCCAGGGGCCTGAAGCAGTCCCTGGAAAGACAAGGCAGGAAGAGGCGAGTCCCTGCCGCCGGGCTGGGCTGACCGCCATTGCGCAGCCAGGACTAGCTCAGGGGAGAGGGCCCATTCTCATCTGCAAGGCAGAGGCCACAGGTTGGCTCCGTTTATTCCGGAAACCTGTATGGGCCCTTCTGTTCAAGCCCAAGGAGACAACACAGGCCGGCCCAGCCCAGCCCCTGGGAGCCTCGGGAGAGGCCAGAACAGCCGCCTCATGTGACGCCTTGGCCCTCTTCGGGGAATGTCGAGGTGGCTTCTTTCCCAGAGCTGCCTAGCCAAGGAGCTGCCCTAGGCCCTGTGTGCTGCCCAACTAAGGACATCTGAGATGAGCCGAGGGGGCAGAACTCTGCTAATCTAGGTGTTCTGCTGATGAACTTCCCATCAACAATGCCCCTTTGATTTTAGGAAGCAGGCCGCAAAAGGCCTGCCTCCTTGGGGCTAGGAGTGGGCCAGTTTCCTTCTCGGCCACTCGCCATGATTTGCATTTCAAAGGCTCCAGATAAACTGCAGAGGACCGCACTGGGGAGAGATGACCTCAGCTCCTAATGACTCAAAAAGCTTGGTCATTGTTGACCACCCAGCCAAGCCTGTCCAAGGGTGAATTTTATTTATTTTTTTTTTTTAAAGATTTTATTTATTTATTCATTCATCCCCCCCTTGCTGCTTGTGCTCGCCGGGTCAGCCAACCACGCCGTGCGGGCGGGCCCAAGGGTGAATTTTAGAACGAAACAGGAGAAGGCGAAATGCAGCAGAGCACCCAGGAAAGGTGTAAGGAACCTGGGCAGTTCAAAGGAGGGAGAAAGAAGGCATGGGGAGCTCAAATCCGTGTGTAGGGCCAAGTTAATATTTTACCTGCATTCCCTCCATTTCCTTTTGTTTCCAGTGCAAGAGCAGGAGGGACCTTGTGTAATTGTCTGACCGGCCCCCTTGTTCCTGGGTCCAGAAGGCCAGACACCTTGCTTCAGCCAGCAGTGGTGAGGGCCGAGCCCGGGGGAGAAGGCTGCTGCCCCGTCTCCGAGCCCTGGGCTCTCCACTCCCCGCCCACCTGCCCGGAACAGGGCCCCAGCCTGGGTTTGGAGCCTACGAGGTTGAGACCCAGGGGCGTGCCTCAGGGGACCAGGCCCGGGACTGCGGAGGCCCCTTCCATGTCTCCCCCCTCCGGGTTTACTTTGGAAGTTGGAGAGTCTTTGCAGGGGCCACGTTAGCAATACATGCCAAGAGCTTCAAAACTACCCATCCTGTAGCCTAGCAAACTCATTTCTAGAAATTGTCTCTTCAAAAATTATTTAGATGTGCACAAAACCTTTGGCGAAGGAATGACCATCTCAGTCCTGTGCGGTTTTTTTTAAAAAGCCAAAACTGGGAAGCATCCAGCAGCAGGGCACAGTTAAGTGAGAGGCATTGCCGCATCCGTGGGAGAGTCTACCACACGGCTCCTAAAATGAGTCTGTAGAGTATACTTAATGAAATAGAAAAGCACGTTTGGTATATAAATGAACGAAAGTGGGTTATAGAAGAGGATGTACACTGTGGTCCTATTTTGGGGTAAGGAATCTATACTTAAATACAAAAGTAGCAAGAAGCATATATCAAAATTTAAGTGTAGACGTGTCTAGGGTTGTGCAATTCTTGTCATTTTTCACTTTGCTAAATTTGTCACATTTTCTAGAATGAGGATGTGTAACTTTTTAACGTTCCTTTTTAAATAATTTCAAGCTTACAGGACAGTTGCAGAAACATCCACCCAATACCAACATAACCCCTCCCACCCAGATATCCAGCTCTGTCAATACATACAATTTTTGATCAAATAAAACATTTTAAAGACTTCTCAGAGTGACGGTGAGTTGACGCAGGATGATCTCTCACTGCTCCACTTATGTAAAAGTATGATTCCCCCAAAAGCCCTAAACAGCCTGATTCGTTCCACCTGCCCTGCTAGGAAGCCATCCTGTATCTGCCGTCCACGTAGATGTCTTCAGATCATTGAATTTAATCATTTGGTTTTGTTTTAATCACAGAATAACCCGTATCAGACAATAGATACAAGATTTTTAAATCTTTGAAGCAGAAACAAACAAGTCCTTAGGAATCTTGACTTGCAAGTTGGAGACAGATGCACAGCTCTCCCGCTGGGGACTTGCAGGCGAGCCTGCAGCATCAACTCAGACGGTCCTCCGGCGCTTTTACCTTGCAGGTTTCAACCCAAATAGTAATAAAGAATTGACAAGAGAAGGTTCTGACCATAAGGTCTGAATCCAAGTGTTGCCAAACACAGCACGGTTAGGGAATTTGTAGGGTGAGCGTTGCACTCGCACTCAAAGGAGGACACTGTGGAAAGTTCAAGAGGGCGCCGCTGGCACCTCAGCAGGCAACCGGCAGAAGCTGGGAAGGTGCGGGGCCAACTGGGAGCCACGGTCAGCGTGGCTCTGGCTCTTTCTCAAGTTCTGCGTGCGAGGCTGCGCCCTTGGAGCGTGCTGGCCCACGGGACCCAGACCTGCCCCTGGAGGCGGCAGGGACGCAGCTGCGCCCGCCTGAATTCCTGCCAGAGGCAGCTCCTCACTGCTCATCCCAGGCTAAATGCCTTTCACTAGCTATTTTCCTTCAAAGAACCACAAATCTTTTATCTCAGGACCCGTGGGGGAAGGCTAAGGTTTGCTCGTTTGTTTGTTTGTTTTTTAGGAGGTGCCGGGGATTGGGCCTCACCCACTGAGCCACACCCGCTCCTCGGCTTCAGCCCTGGCTCCGCCGCCTTGCAGGCCCTTGGCTCTTCTGCACCCTGGGAGGATAACAAGCAGCTGGGAAGGCTGTTTGAGAATTAAGTGCCCAGTGCCCAGCAGGAGCTCCCCAACTCAACCAGCTGGCCGCACGCTGACCCTTAGGCGATGCTTCTCTGAATGGCCTTGGCTGGGTCACACACCTCTCGGGCCCTCGACGGAAATGAGAAGTCTGTTAGGTCCCGCCATTAACGTAAGTATTGGCTGGATAATGATGACAAAATAGTGATACAGGCGAAAAGGCTTAGCTGGTTGGTCCAGGCCGTGAACATTTGGGGCAGCCGAAAGCAGTTCTCATGCCTCCACAGAATCCTGCAGTTGGGGGGGCCGAGTTCCCCAGCCCAGAGCGCCCCTCCTTCCCCTTCAGCAGGTTGTGCTCAGTAATAGTTTAACTGCTCATTATCCAAGGAACCCTGCGGCGGTTCCTTCCGTAAAAGCAAGGCTGCTTTGGTGGAGGAAATACCAAGCTCCTAGTCACTTGTGATAAATCAGAGCTTGCATTCGAAACTGGGCCGTGTGCAGGACTTCACAGTTTGCAGAAGCTCTCCACTCTGCTTGCCCATGTTATCAGCTGCCTGTAGGGTGCAGGGATGGAGGGAGCCTTTGGCACAGAGGAGGAGGCCCATAGGGCAGGGGGTGGCCCTTCCCAGCTACCCAACTGCAGCATTGGCTAAGGCACTCCTCTCTGGGCCTCAGTCTTCTTATCTGTAAGATGGAGACAGTCCCTACCTCCTGGGCCTGGGGAGAGGATTAAATAAGATAGACATGGGTACCGGGGAGATAGCATCACATTCAGATGAAATCTCAGGGCTCCTGCTATAGCAGGAGCTGTTTTCCTGAGAAAGGGGGTCGGAGGCTAGAACGTCAGACCTGCAGAAATAAAGTTTCTTTGTTGTGGAAACCTCAGCCATAAAGGGTCTTCTCATCACCACGTCTTCACAGCTTTCAAGCCACGTCCCCAAGCAGTCTTAGAGTCGGGTTACTTAGCGCTCACTGACAAGCCAGGGCCTTGAGTTTGCTGTCGCCGCCCCATGACCTTACCAACTTTACCGCCTGCTCTTTACAAGAAAGTACCAAGTTCTACGCGCAGCAAGATGTTTTAAGATTGAACTTTGCGGCAACGCAATGGTTTCACATATGACCTGCGAGAGCAAAGCTGAGAGAGGGGCTCTCCACCTTGGCGGCCTGGCCAGCGCCATCCGTGCCGCGCTTGGGGGCGCGTTCGCGCTCTTTGGATTCTCCCCGGCCCCTCACACGGCGCCAGACCATTGTCCCCAGCAGCAGAGGACCTGAGTTCCAGAGCGGTGAGGGCAAGCGAGCAGACACCCCGTGCTAAGGGGCTCAGAGGCCTCTGCTCGGCCACGCGAGGGCCGGGGGTGCAGCCCCGGGGCCGCCTCCTCTCCCAGCCCTGGTCTGGGGTCCCGTCCCCCACCCTGGCAGCCGCCGGTGGGGGGTGCCCACGCCCTGCTGGGGCTGAAGGGGCACTCCTTTAGGGCCAGAGACTGAGTGCTGGAGAGCGGAGGCCCTGCCGGGAGGAGACCCAAGCTCGTGGTGAATGATAACTGCCTCTCCAGGCCGCGGAGCAGACCCTGCAGCTGAGGGGGGAGAGGCTGCCCCCGCTCGGAATTCCTTGGCACAGAGAACAGCCCAAGAGCAAAGCGCTGCGCTCTGGCGAGGCGGCTCGTGTACCTTCCCCTGGGGCCTGGGTCCCCCACCCTCCAGAGCCCACCACCTGGGCGCAGGGGCCCAGAGGGGGCAGGCTGAGAGACCCCCGGCGGCTGAGGCCCCCTCGACCTTGATGAATGAAGGACAGTTCATCTGTGAGACAATCATGCTCACTCCAGACCCGTAGTGGGGTGGAAGGAGAAGCAGCGGAGCGGCCTGGGGGCACGGGAAGCGCCCAGGGGCGGCGGCTCTAAAGGCCTCCTGGTCTGCCCCAGAAGGCCTCCCGGGAGCTGGAAGGGGGAGACCTGCAGGAAGCGGGAACCACAGCGTTCCCAGCAGAGGGAGCACGACTGAGGTGGTGTAGAAAGGCCCTGCTGTGGGCCCTCTGTGTTCTTTATCCAGAGCCAGAGATGTCCGGCTCCTCTGATGATCCCCTCGTGCCCCCCCCGTGCTCCTCCAGTGCTCCCCTGATACTCCCTGGTGCTTCCTTGGTGCTCCCCTGGTGATCCTCCAGTACTCCCACCTGATGCTCTTCGGTGCTCCCCCCGTGCTCCTCCAGTGCTCCCCTGATACTCCCTGGTGCTTCCTTGGTGCTCCCCTGGTGATCCTTTAGTACTCCCACCTGATGCTCCTCTGATGCTCCCCTTGTGCTCCCCTCGTGCTCCCCTGATGTTCCTCTGGTGCTCCCCTGATGTTCCTCTGGTGCTCCCCTGATGTTCCTCTGGTGCTGGCCCTGTGCTCCCCTCGTGCTCCCCTGATGTTCCTCTGGTGCTGCCCCGGTGCTCCTCCAATACTCCCCTCGTGCTCCCCTGATACTCCCTAGTGCTCCCCCTGTGCGCCCCTGATGCTCCCCTGGTGCTCCCTCGATGCTCCCTCGTGCTCCCCTGGTGCTCCTCCAGCTCCTGCAGCCCCCCACCCCATGTGTGCAACCATCTGGGCTCACACACACACCCCAGCATCCCACAGCCAGAAGCAAGGGGCTCCTCCTGCCTTCAGGCGCCTGTGCCCTCCAGGGGCTGGGTGGGGCCGAGAGCCTGCATTTCTAGCGCGCTCCCAGGGGCCACCAAGGCTGCTGGCCGGTGGGCAGGCCAGGCTTTGAGGAGGGAGGCTGGGAGCCCCTCAGCGCCCCCGCGGGCCGGCTCGCTGGACCCACTGATTCTTTGCTGTCCTGTTGGGGCTGGGAGGGCCTCCCCACCCCACTCCCTGTCTCTAGACGTGTGTCTGTCATCTCCCTGCCTTCTCCCCTCCCTCTTTTTCCCGGCTCCGGTCTTTCTGATCCTCTTTCTTTCTCTGGGTGTTCACCTATCTCCCCGTCCCGTCTCGGGGGGGTCCCGTCTCTGGGGGGTCCCCTGGGCCCCCCGGGTTGCACAGTGCCCAGGCCACTGGTCTGCCTGTCGGGAACCCTCTGGGCTCTGGCTGCCAGGAGAGGAGCGAGCGCTAACAACTGGCTGACAGCTGGTCACAGCTGGCGACGGCGCGGCAGGCCCGGGCGTGGGAAAACCCAATCCGGCGGCAACAGCTGGGAACGGGACCACACTCGGAGGACAGGGAGCAGACCTGCCGTGCAGTGCAGTGCGCCGAGGCCCACCCTGGCTCCCCAGCCCCCGTCACCCGCGGGGCAGTGGCACCAGCCCCTGCTCAGCGCTCAGCGGCCTGTCTCGGCGCCAGCTCAGCCAGAACGGAGATCTTATTTGGTGGGTCCGCGAAGGGTGGAAAGGACACACAGCGTCCGTCCACGGGGCGCTTCCTTGGACAGGTGGGCGGTGCTGGAGTGTGGGCTCTGGGGAGTGGTGGGCGCAGGCTGCAGAGGGCAGGCGCCACTGCTAGAAGGCCAAGGGCCTGTTGAGAGGGTCGCGTGGGCGAAGACGGGATCTGGCACACAGTAGGTACCGTAGAAATAGACCTGCTGGGTGGCAGCAGCGCTGTCCCTCTGAACACCAACCCTTTATTTATCCATCTCGAGCAGAAGGAAGTCTGAAACGGCCTGCAAATGCCCAGGGAACATCTGCCGCTGCTGGCGGAGCTGGGGTGCAGAGTGCAGGCCCCTGCCCTGAAGGTCTGGGGGGTCTCGTGGCTTTTGCCGCCTCCCCCTCCCTTCAGGCCATCAGCCAGAAGGGCTCATGGCCTGGCCAGTGTGGCTTCCCCAGACCCCCCCTTCCGGTTTGCTGTCACCAACAGCTCATGGATCAGAAACCAGGGGTGCCCGAACAGGTCCGTGAGGGACAGGAGGCTTTTTAAAGAAGGGGGGACATGGCACCTGGGGTGTCCTTGTGGCAGCTTTTGATTGTTCAGAAGCTCTTTTTTTCTCATTTGCCTACTCTAGGCTGATATTCTGCAACTCTGAGAGAGAGAGAGAGATGGGACACCACAGCGGGGGGCTCCCCATCTCCAGGAGCCCGATGCTCGCCAGCCCAGCTGGCTGACGTCTGTGGTTATTTAGCAGGCGGAGGCCGTCCTCTATGGACACCTTAGCTTCCTACCCCTGCCCACGGCCGTGGACCGCGGTGTGAGCGCCTGTCCTCCCTGCCTGGTCTGCTCTCGCTGGCGACTCCTGAAAGTCACCGCAGTGTGCCTAAGACCCTCCGGCGGCTCCCCAGTGCCTTCAGGAAGCAGCGGCTTTCCGTGGTCCACCAGACCCTGCGACGCCCTCCACACCCCTCCGGCTTTGAGCCGGCCCTCCGCTGGCTTACCACGCCCCCCCCTTCTCTCTTCCCAGCTCTTTCCTCCCACAGGCCTTTGCACCGATTATTCCGTCTGCCGGGAGCGCGCTTTCCTCCTCATTCCCAGCGTCTCCCAAGGCTGGCGCGGCTCAGGCCTTCGCTGACCATCCAGCCCAGGCACGTCTCCCGCTCTCGCTGTCCTCGTCACCCCGTGTGCCTCCTTTAATAGTGTTTACCAGGGTGCAGAAGAATTCTGTTCCCTTTTGCTTTGTAGCCTGCTCCCCTCCCCCAACTAAACCGCTCGCTCGCTGAGGGCAGGGGCCTCGTCCTCTCTGCTCACTGCCTCAGCCGCTCGATGGATGCCTGCGGAGTGAGTTAGTGGACAGCAGCGTGTGCTCAGGAGTCCGTCCTCACGAAGCACAGAGCATCCCCGAATGACCGAGGACGGCTGGCCGCTTGCCGAGTCCTTCTCTGCTGAGCTTGCTGAGGAAGTTCATGGTCCAGCAGGGGGGAGTTCAGGTGGCGTGAACTCCCCCTGACTTGACGGCTCAGGAGCCTGGAGAGGGTCTGGAGGCTGATGGCTCCCGGCCGGGGCCTCGGAGTCTCCACGAGGGCTCGTCTGGGCCCCGCACGGCCCGGGGGCCACACTTCTAAGTCAGGTGTGCCAGGTCCCGGCAGAGGCGCGGCCATCGCCTTTCGCGAGCCAGGCTCAGGCGCAGGGCCAGGCGGCAGCCCCCTGCCATAGTCGAGCTTACAACAGTCGCAGGCCTCGTCCACTCCCAGGTGGGGCATGAATCCCACCTCTGCTGGGGCATGGGAAGGTTCTGGTAGACCGTGTGGGTCCGAAAATGCCGCCAGGGCCGTTTCTGGAAAATACGGTCAGCTGCAAGGAGATAGTAGGTAGTGATGGCACAGGATGGCGGGTTTGAGGCATGAACACTCTCCAAGAACTCACGTCAGGGGTGGGCTCGGCAAAGCGTCAGCATCGGCGAGGCAAGGGAAAGCTTTTAGGCTGGCCACCTGCTTACATAACAGGCCCTGCGTAGGTATTTTACACGTTTTATGTCGATTAATGAGATACCGTTTGTTGAGCCTTTCACAGCTTACGAAGCATTTCACACGTGATATTTTTAAGTTCTCATTACAGACCTCCCAGCCCTGAAATCTCAGCTTCACACATGAGAAAGCTGGGGTTCGGAGCAGGGCCAGAAGCCTTGCCCTAGTCCCCAGAGCTTGCAGACGGGGGCGCCGGCTCGGGCGCACAGACTTGGGCGTTCTCGCATCCCCCAGCCACCCAGCAGTCTGGTGACAGGCACACGCAGATAGGATTTCAGATTCTTTAGACCAGGGGAAAAGATGCTGACAATTTACATCAGTTTGCACTTTGCAGCTGGTGTGAAAACAGACGTTACGCTCCGGGATCCTTCTGTGATTTCCTCTCTCGGACCCCTGCTGCCCTCCCCCGGCTCCCGCCCCCAGTGCCTTCTGCTGTGCCTGTCCATAAAGCAGCCACTGCCGGTCAGTCCCCAAGTCCAGTCATGACGAAGGTCTGCTGGGACAGTCAGCCGTGCTGTCCCACCGAGTGCGATTTCAAGAAGGCGCCCACCGATTCGGGGATCGCTAGGGCCGTGGGACCAGCAGCCCTCCCCATCATTGCCAAGTGAGCAGAGGGTGGCAAGAGCTCCTCCAGCACGAGCGTCAGCTCCGTCCTCGGGGCCATGGACAGTGGAGGCTGCTCTGCTGCCGCCCGTGTCTCCTGGGAGGGAGAAGAAAAGGCCCTCAGCCCTCCAGCCCTGTGCACGTCCGACTGGCGGAGAAAAGCATCCTCGGGGAAAGCGCCCTCCTCTTCTTTTGGGGTCCGAGTCACCAGTGTGCCACTATTGGGAAATGTGCATGTGTTAGTCTGGGTGAAACTAGCTGCCGTAACGAGAGCCAAAAGGTAGGCGTGTGTCCACGTTCACGCACTGAAGTCCACAGCCTCCCCAAGCATGGATTCCAGGCGCCCTTTGTGGGTCCCCGTCTTTAGCGCGAGGTTTCGATACGCTCACCTGTGTTGAGCCGGTGGAAGGAGGACACGAGCAGGGGGCCTCGGCCTCTGAACCCCGCCGGCCCAGAGGAGACCCTCGCCCCGTCCACTCACGTTCTACTGTGAGTCAGGCCACCCCTTCTGCAGGCAGGGTGCTGGGGGAGGAAAGAGAGCTTTTGAACCATTTCCTGCGTCTGTCTCTCTTACACACCCACGCGCGTGCACATGCACACACACAAACACACTTAGGCTCACTTCTGCAGTGGACCCCATCCATCCAGCCTTCTGAAACACGTCCCTCTGAGCCTGAAACACTTGCCAGTTGCTCCCTGCTGGGTGGAGGCGGCAGGCTTCTGGGGCTCTCTTCCCAGGCACAGGAGACTGATGCAGCCACAAAAGGCCTCCTGACCAGGAATCCTGGGTGCACCAGGAGCCACGCCATCCAGTGATCGGACCCGGTTTTCCGTCTCTGCTAAACTGTCCTGTGAATACCGGTTATGCTTCAGCTCAGCCTGGGAGCCGGGCTGGGAAGACGCAGGGGCTTGAGGGACCAGGGCTGCAGCGGGCAGTTGTCCAGGCAACAGGCAGGGAAGTCAGCAGAGCCAGCCCCCACGTGGAGAAGGACAGGTCTGAGAAGCCAGGAGCAGAATCTGGGACCACCAGTAGGCAGAGTAAGGTTCTGGAAAGGGGCATGCAGAAACAGGGAGTAGGAGAATGGAGCAGGTCGGAGGAAAAGACAGGGACAACGTGGGGGCCGGCGGGACGGGGGTGCTGGGTTTGTAGCATGGGGCGCGGGCACATCAGTCAGGGATGGGTCCGCCCAAGTGCGAAGGCAGCCGTGGCTCCCGGGCTGGTGACCAGCACGACTCCATCTTCCACGCCCAGGACCGTCCCACCCTTCCCCCCCTCGGCTCCTGCCCCTCTCTTTCCTCCCGCCTGTCCCCCGCTCGCCCAGCCTCTGTGCTACCTGCAGCACATCCTGATTACTGTGGCACTTTGAAAGCATTCAAGGTCCCTAAGAGAGAGATTGTCAGCTGCTCTGTCCCTCTGGGTGTGACACCCTTGGGCTGCACCAGATTCGGCTGTCACCGTCTTTGATTAGATTGTTAAGATTAGGGCTTTGACGCAACCCCATCAGTAGGGCGTGACTCTGGTTGAGTCCCTGCCCCCATGGTGGGCTTTATAAATGGACCCTCACTCAAGAAGGCATGGAAGAGGAGAGAAGTTGGTCGTGCTAGTCCTGCCGTGTGACAGAAAGGAGAAGGCTCAAACAGCTAAAGCCTGGAAAGAAACGAGCCCTTTGCCAGACTGAAACGGGAAGCCCTGAGAGATGAGCCCTCCAGCCTGCAGCTGAGACCAGGAGAAGCTGGGCCCATGGAGCCTGAAGAGGAAGAAGGAAGGAGAGACCAGGCGGAGGTCAGCGACCATCTTGCTTCAATACATGGCAACTGACTTTGGAGAGAAAGCAGCCTTGAGTTGGACTCTTTAGGGCCTGGTAACTGTAAGCTTTTACTCCAAATAAATACCCTTTATAAAAGCCAACAGATTTTTGGTACTTTGCATCAGCACCCCTTTGGCTGACTAATACAGGCACCAAGCAAAATGGGCATCTTCAATCCTTAAAATAAGCAAGAAAAGCTGAAATTGAGCATATCCATGTGTGTTACACACACAGAAAGAGGCATATTTGGGACTTAAGGAAAAAGCTGACAGAAAATTCTCCCCAGCATAAGGATTTTAAATTCTCAAACAGCAGAGCAGCTCTGGTGAGTTTATTATTTATAACACTCTCAGAGGAGAGCAGGTGCTGAAAAAATGTAAAACCATACGATACGTCACTCTAGCCTCTGCACGTTAGAGGCGGAAATAGGGTAACTTCATCAGGGTCTAGGTTCCTTAGCAAACTGCAGAAAGACAGGGACCTCGCTTTTTAACATCGTTTACATACTTTATTTTCCAGAGAAAACAAAACATTGGTCACCGACGTCCTCTCCTTCCAAAGCAGACAGCGGGTGACACCGAGTCTGCGTTTTCATGGCCCCATGCTTCCTGCCTCCCCACCTGCAGTCCTGTTCCTGGGGAGCTCGCCTCTGTCTGGACCTCGGTTTCCTCGGGGCCGTCGTGCTTCTCCATCTACCTGGCTCGGTGGACGAGCTGTGCTCTGCCACCTGCCAGGGCCGTGCAGTCCTGAGGTGTAGACCGAGCCCCCAGCGGTCCCCGCGCCTGCCTCCACCGGCTGCCTGGGCACCAGCCCAAAAGGCCCAGGTGCCTGCACCTGCCTGACCAGGCAGCAGCAGGCCTTTCGGATCATCCGGTAGCCAAGGTCCGGTTTTCACTGGCCCACGTGGCTTCTCTTTTTTCTTTTCTTTTTTTTTTTTTTAATTTAAAATTCCATTTGCTTATTTGTTTAATTGGATTATGAAACAAGATGGATCTATAGACTGCAATTAGTTGATGTATTCCTCTTAAGTTTTAAATGCCAGTTTGTTGAAGAAACCAGTTTATCTGTCCTGTGGAGTTTTCCAGCCTGAATTGTGCTGATCACATCCACATGGTGTCCCTTCACCTGTTTCTCTATCCCTGGACCTCCTGCACAATGGCTGTTAAATCCAGAGACTTGGTCAGCACCAGGTTCTATCAATCTATATGTTGGTCTATCTGTCTATCTATCTATCTGTCTATCTATCTATCTATCTAGCTAGCTAGCTAGCTAGCTATTACCTAGCTATCATCTTTCTGTCTATATCATCTATCTCCTGTCTATCTTCTTTCTATTTATATATCATCTACCTTCTATCATATACCTATATCTTTCTATCTATCATCTATCAATCATCTGTCATGTCTATCTATCTATAGCCATCTATCTACCCCATCTATCTCTACCTATCTATTTATCATCTATCATCTCTCTCTCTATCCATACCTATCTGTCTACCTACCTACCTACCTACCTATGGCAGGAATACATTGTGGTTAGTGATATATACTTCCATCAAAATGCACACTATACCTGGTTTTCACTACTTTTGCAGCTTTTGAGAGTCATTGTCTAGATTATTTCATTAGGGTTACATTCTAAGTCACTAGGTTAGAATGCTTCTAGAGAGAGACATCCCACTGCCAGCTGCTTGGCTGCCCTGAGATGCTTAGGAAAGACAGGTTAAATGCTTATCCTTTACTCTTCGTCCACTAGTGCTGAAAAGAATGAGCTTGTTCATGAGTTTCCTCCAATGTGATCCATTAGGTTTTGTGTTTTTTGGTTTGTTTGTTCGTGTGTGTCTTTGTTTGCTCTTTCAGTTTCTTTAGAATCACTGTGAACTCATGGGCTTAAATATATCTGACATGTTTTAGTAAATGTTTTTTATTGTTCTTTTGATGTTCAGATTTTCTCATCTTTAGCAATGGAACCTCTTCAAATTGTTGTCTCCTGAGTAGCTTGAAGTGAATTCATCTCCAGTAGCTTCCTTGCTTTGGGGTATGTTTCAGGTTTACCTTGACCTCAAAATGAACTCAGGAATTTTTTCCAAGGAGTCCTAGTTTCTTTTAGAGGGAAATGCTATTTAGCAACTATCATCCTGATACCAAGGACACTCACTGCTATTAAGTTAGTCATTGTTTTTAGTTCTTTCAGTAGACAGACCTAGGATGCATGGCTTTTCCTTCTGTTCTGTTCTTTATTTAAAATAAAGCACATCATAAGTTCATACTGACAGTTCTTCTCCAAATATAAACCTATAGGTCTTCTATTTAACTTAATTTGTCTGGGAAATTCCATAGCATTGCTCTTATATTTGTACTTTCACCCTTGCAAAAAATCCTCATTTCCACAAACTCCATAGTTATTTATTTGCAGTCTCAGAAAAAAACAATACCAATAACTGTCACCCAAAGCACAACTACTGAAAAGAAGCTAAGATAGCAGTTCATCATTTTACAGTGCTTAGAAGTTAATTGAAAGAGTTCCTTTCTTTGTGGTTTTGTCACCAGCAAGTAGATTCACTTGTTTCATTTTCATTTCAGTTTCTAGAGATTGTTTTATTTTTTAAATTTAGATTAATTTAATTTAATTACATAAAATATTTACATGGTTCCAAAGTCAACTACAAAACAAGGTATGTTCAGAGAAGTCTGCTTTCTATCTCTGTCCCCTGCCTGTTTTCTCCCTCCTCAATAATAATTTCTATTAGTTTTTGGTAATTTCTTCAATTAAAAAAATATATATGAGGGAATTTGCATGTACATTCACCATCCCCTCCCAAAATAAATGATAGCATAACACAATATTTGCCAGTTTGCTTTTTTCACTTAATAATCCTGGAGACCTCTATTTTATTATGTAGAGGTAGCTCTTATTTCATTTTAAGCTGTGTAATACTCCACTATATACCGTATACACCATATATATGGTGCATCATGGGATATAGATGTATCATATAACATAGTTTATTCAATCAGTCCCTGTTTTAGTTTCCTTGGCTGCTTACACAAAAATGGGAATTTATTTGCACATGGTTTTGAGGTTGGAAAAAGAAATCAAAGCACCATCAAGGCTTTCTCCCTGAAGACTGTGGCGTTCTGGGGCCGGCTGCCGGCGGCCCTGGGTCCTGAGCGTGTAACGTGGCAGGGCACGTGGTGACGTCCCCGGCCTCTCCCTCCTCTTCCGGTTCCATTGATGGTCAGCATCTCGCTTCCTGGGGCTTCTCCCTCTCGGTCTGAATTTCATTCTCTTATAAAGGACGCCAGCAATAGGATTAAGATGCATGCTGTTTGATGAATTGTTTTATTAATATGTATCAATAAAATCGGTTTGTAAAAATTTTTTTTTTAATTTTTCAAATAAAAAAGACCTATGCTAATTGACACCTTAGCCGAAGTCACCTTATCCAAAGGCCCTGCTTACAGTGGCTCCACATCCGCAGGAATGGATTAAGTTTAAGAACATGTTTTTCTGGGGTACAGACAGCTCCAAACCACCACAGACTCCCGCTGATGGACATTCAGATTGTTTCAAGTCTTTTGGTATAAAAATAGCCATCTAACTCAATTTTAGCATGTGGCCCCTCTTCCAGGACATACCCACCTTCTCTGTCGTCCAGATTCAGTCACCTCAGACGGTTGGAAAGAGGCCTTGCCCTTATCCCAGACCCGTTAGTTGCTGCGACTGTCTCCCCAGGCTGTCTTTGCAAATGGAAAGGCTTTAGAAACCTTGCATCCTGGGCTCCGGCTGCAGAATTTTACTTTATATGGTGTATTAGTCAGCCAAAGGGGCGCTGATGCAAAGTACCAAAAATCTGTTGGCTTCTATAAAGGGTACTATTTGGGGTAGAAGCTTACAGTTACCAGGCCCTACAGCGTCCAACTCAAGGTACCATAAGAGGTACTTTCTCACCAAAATCTGTTGCCATGTGTTGATGTAAGATGGCGGGCAAACCCTACGAGGGTTCAGCCTTCCTCTTCCTCTTAAGGCTCCATGGTCCTAGCTTCTTTCTATCTGACCTGTAGGCTGGGGGGCTCATTTCTTTCTGGGCTCAGCTGCTCTCGTCTCTTCATTCACAAAGTCAGCTGTAAACTATCAGGCAAATGGCTCATCTCTCTTCCCAGGTCTGCAGGGTCATAGCTGATAAGTTCTCTGCTCTTCCTTGTCTATGGAGCTTTCTCTATTCTTCTGTGTGTCTTCTCTGTGTATCTACTTCTGTATTCTCCTTGACTGAGTGTTTATGTGGCCCACCAAGGGGCAGGGACTCAACCTCAACCACACTCTAATGACATGATCGAACCAAAGCCCTAATCTTGATTTAATCAAGTAAACGTAAAGCCTTTGAATTTAAATCAGTCAAAAGGTATTAAGCCCAGAGGAACAGACCAGTTAGCAAACATAATCCATATCTCTTTTTGGAATTCATAAATATCAAACTGCCACATATGGCTACACAATAAGTTATTGGACCATCTCTATGGTTAGATATTTAAGTTGATTCTGTTTTGTTGTAATTTCTAAACATCATTTAATGTTACATAAATTATTTAACAAGTAAAACTTTTAATTTTAGAATTAGATCATTTACTCACATGGTTTAAAGTAAAAGTTTTTCATCTACCTACCTTTGTCCAGAAGCAACCAATTTTTTTCTGGCTCTTATTTATCCCATGCAGGATATTTCATGCATAGAAATATTTATCTACTGTCTTTCTCCTACTTTTAAAACCAAATGGTAGTGCCTTGTAAACAGGCTGTTCTGAGCCTTTCTTTTTTCCACCAAATAATATTCTAGAGATTGCTCCATATTTGTTCCTAAAGAGCATCTTCATTGTTTTTTATGGCTGCATACTATTTCATCTTGGGGCAATCATTCATTTAACCAGTTTGCAACTGATGACCCTTTGAGCTATTTTCTCTTTTGCTATTACAAACAACATTGCAATAAACAGCCCCACATCAACCCTGTGTGCCCACCCCCAATCTTATCCTCTTAACCCCCACTTTAGGGTTTTCTACCACCCTGAATTCTGGTTTAATTATTCCCTGTTTTTTTTTAGAGGTCAAAACATACATTTGTATCCCAAAACAATATATCACTTAGATTTGTGTGATTTTGAACTTTTTGTAAATGGAATCACTCTCCGTGATTATGTTCCTCTGTGATTTGCTTCTTCTTTGCAATATTAAGTTCTTGAGTTTATCTGTGATGCTTCATGCAGCTTTCTGTCTGCTATTCTGTTGTGCCAATATTTTATAAAGTTAACTATCCACTGTTGGACTCTTTGATTGTCTCCAGTTTTGTCTTTACACCCAGTTCTGCTTTAGACATTCTTTTAAGCATCTCCTCCTACAGGTGGAAGAGATTTTCTAGGGGTTCACTAAGGAACAGAATATTTGGGGTGCATGCAAGTAATTGCTAGATTTTGTCAAATTATTTCCCCAAGTGATCATACCAATTCATACTCCCGCCATCAATGTATAAATATTCTGGCTGCTCCAACTTCACCAACCTTCGATGTTTGTAGACTTATATTTTTGTCACTCTGGTGGGTGTGAACTGGTATCTCATTACAATTTTTAATTGCATTTTCCTAATTAGCAATTAAATTAAGCATCTTTTCATATGTTTATTGGTCACATAAGATTCTTGTTAGGCAAAGGGCCTCTTCAAGTCTTTTTCCAAATTTTCTAAGGATTTATTTACTTTTTTGGGTAATAATTCATGCATCCTCCCTTATATGTATTGCACATAAATTTTCCAAGTTTATAGGAGTTTGTTTTTTAAAGATTTATCTATATATATACTCCTTTATACCGTATCCTAAGTATTTTATAGTTTTACCACTGATTTTTGTGTATGGTGTGATGTAGGGGTCTAATGCCATACACTGCCATATTGATAACCTCTTGCCCCAATACCATTTATCAAAATCCCATCTTTCCCCCTCCCATTTGCAGTGCCGGCTCTGTCACAGTCGAGTTCCACATACATGTGGCTCTGTGTGTGGGCTCGTCCCCTGCCTACTGGTCAGGTTGACCATCCTGCACTGATACCATGCCACCGTACTGGCCATGGACGTACAATCATTCTTTTTTTTTTTTTTTTTAAAGATTTTATTTATTTATTCATTTATCCCCCCCTTGCTGCTTGTGCTCGCTGGGTCAGCCAACCACGCCATGCGGGCGAGCCTGCCCTCACCAGGAGGCCCCGGGAACCGAACCCGGGGCCTCCCACATGGCAAACGGGAGCCCCACTGATTGAGCCACAGCCGCTTCCCATCATTCTTGATATCTGGTAAGGTTTGCCAAACCCCTCACTCTGCCCTTCATCTTGAGAATCAATTCTATTCTAAACGGAAGGCAGTTTCTGCATCTCTGGCTGTCACGAGGAGTTAGTCGAACGACACGTGCAAAGCTTCTTCCATAACCAGCAGGCCCTTGGCCCTCGGCCGGGGAAGTAAACTGGCGGTCTTGGTGAGTTCCTGGCTCCCGGGGCCTGCTCTCGTCGTGTAGTGGGACGGCAGCCCAGTCCTCCCAGGAAGGAGGGCGTTGAGGAAATACGAGTGAAAGAAGAAATGGAACAACTCTTTCAAACTGCAAGTTGCAGCGCAGCTTTGGATTCGGTCCTGGGCATTCCCAAGCAGTTACTGACGTGATTACAAAGCCCTAGGTGGGGTGATGATCGACACTGAGGACCCCACCAAACACTGTGCAAACTCTGGGAAGTTTTAGCAGTCTCATTCCCTAGGTTGTTCCCTTTAAACGGCATTTCCCAGCCTCAGCGACACGTGCAGGCCTTCCCACGCTCGTGTCTTTTATTCTGATTGCACGCATGCGCTCATGGCTGACACAGCCCAGCCGGAGGCATCCCATGTGCACTGAGCTGTGGGTGCAGGAGTTTGGACCCCAGAAGACTTGGCGATCATGGCACAGTTGCCTTGGCTTCCCCCTGCAGCTGCCTGGCAGCCTGTGGTTCCATCCCTCCTGACCTGGCACCTGGAGTCTTCCTGCTGAAAACAGCCGGGTCCTTGGCCCTTGCCTTAAGCCCTCGGAAGACAACACACGCTCACGTCTCCAGCTGTATCCCAGCCGGTCCTGGAATAGCCCTGGGAATAAGGGGGCAGCTAGGACCGGGGGAAGATGCTGAGGTGGGACGCTGAAGGACCTGGATTCAAGACGGGGCTCTTCCCTTCCGGGCCCTGGGGCCGCAGGCAGGTGCCTTCTGCTCTCAGGGCTGTATTTTCCCTCATGGAAAACGGGGTAATGCCCCCTGCTTTGTGCGAGGATGAGATGTGAAGTACAGGACACGCACACGCACACACACACAGTAAGTGATGACTGAATAACAAGAGGGGAAAGTGTGAGGGAGGCTCTGACCACGGTGCTAATTGTCTGGGAACCTGGTGTCAGCACTGGGGACATTGACAGCTGGAGATGACTCTGGAAGGGAATATTCAGGTCAAATCTGAGGAGCCTTGACTGTTAGGTTTATAACTTGGGGTTTTAGTCTGGTGGGATCTGACTCAGCACAAGGCGACGGACACGCTGCCAAAGGTGCCCACAGCTAGCTTCAAGGATCTCAGGAGTTTGCTCCAGCTCTGTGCCCCGTTCCTGAACTTCCAGCTCATGCTGGGGTGTAACCAGCTCCCCTTATTGCTTTATGCCTGGTTATCCTTCAGATGGAACCACCACTGCATACTCTGTCCGGCTTTTATTGACTGCCATCATCCTTGAAGTGGTCTCTCATTCTTACCAGCAGAGCCTACAGGCATGCTGTGTTCTTTCCAAGTCCACTCCATCTCCTGGGACCCAGCCTCTCAGTCCTGCCTCGGAGGAAAGGGTGGTCGGTGCCTCTGGGGCCAATGAGGAATTCTACGACCAACGAGGAGTTCAGACCAGGGTGATTACCTTGGCATCCAGGAAGCAGCTTATCAGCTGTACTGGCTGGTACGGGCGCGGGGCGTGGGGAAGGTGGTCTGAAGTCGCTCTGACCGTGGAGCACGCAGGAAGAGGGACGGCATGCCCAGCCTCCCGGCCGCTAGAATCGTAACTGCAGTGGGCCAGAGGTCCACCTTGCCCAGATAGACCTCAACGCTGGAGACAGGTATTATAAATATCACAAAATCCCGCACGATAACGTAGCAGTGTTAATTGACTCACGGCCTTCATGACGCCCTTTCTAAATACTCTCTGGTTGCATCCTCTTTACTGATCTCTTCGCTAGTGATTTAGCAATCTTTTCTGTTGAGGGAATAGAAAGATAATTCTCTCCTCTAGTATAATTGATCAAACTCTGGATTTTACTGTTGCTGATTTAGAACAGTTCCCTTCAATTTCACAACTCAATTATGGAAGGCATGAAAATTTTGGGGAATGTTGGAAACTCTCAGCAGAGTTTTTCCATATACTGAACTGTCATAGATACATGTCATACTCTGAACTGTCATAGATACATGTCATATACTGAACTGTCATAGATACATGTATACATGTCATACACTGAACTGTCACATTACATGGCATACTCTGAACTGTCACAGGTACATGGCATACTCTGAACTGTCACAGATACATGGCATACTCTGAACTGTCACAGGTACATGGCATATACTGAACTGTCATAGATACGTGTCATACTCTGAACTGTCATAGATACGTGTCATACTCTGAACTGTCATAGATACATGTTATATTCTGCACTGTCATAGATACATGTCATACTCTGAACTGTCATAGATACGTGTTATATTCTGCACTGTCATAGATACATGTCATACTCTGAACTGTCATAGATAC
>JAKSZT010054568.1:9865919-9883274 GCA_026826555.1 Tolypeutes matacus
TCTGCACTGTCATAGATACATGTCATACTCTGAACTGTCATAGATACATGTCAAACTCTGAACTGTCATAAATACATGTCATATTCTGCACTGTCATAGATACATGGCATATTCTGAAGTATCACAGGTACATGTCATTTACTGAGCTGTCATAGATACTTGTCATACTCTGAACTGTCACAGTTACATGTCATATATTGAACTGTCATAGAAACATGTCATATTCTGTACTGTCTTAGACACATGGCACCATTGGTCGTGCTCTAAGCCCTCCAAGCAGAGGAGTTCTGATGAATTTTATTTCATGCAATTTCTATCTAAAAAGGTGGGAAAAGGGAAGCGGCTGTGGCTCAATCAGTGGGGCTCCCGTTTACCATATGGGAGGCCCTGGGTTCGGTTCCCGGGGCCTCCTGGTGAAGGCAAGCCTGCCCGCACGGCATGGTTAGCTGACCCAGCGAGCACAAGCAGCAAGGGGGGGATAAATGAATAAATAAATAAAATCTTTAAAAAATAAAAAATAAAAAAAAATAAAAATAAAAAGGTGGAAAAAATATAGGTGTACTAATAACTGATAGGCTGCATTATCTAGAATATGCCTGATGGGAAGACGTCCATGTGCAGGCGGCACCTGTGAGACTCTGCTTACACTTTACACGTGTGCTAATTGGAAGACTTTCCCACAGACTAGTTCCTGGGTCTGGACATATCAAACCTTGTTTCCACTTCACTACCCACGTACTTCTGATGCTGCCCAGACTTGGGCATGTCACGGTACAGCCACTGCACTTTTGATGTCCCAGCTCGGTGTGAGTTGGTGCAGTGAGGACGGGGGGATGGCCAGCCTACACCAGGGTGGCTACAATAACTCACTGTGCCCAGAAGCGACTCCAGGCCGCGTAACGCTGTCTACGACACCTGTCTCTTCAGTTCAGCCTCTTACCTACAGCCATTCCAACACCATCGAACACAAGGAAAATACCATGGCAGGGAAGCGGAAGCGAAAGAAGACGGCACTGTTAACTGATACGGGTTCAGGTATCTTTCTTTTGAAATGTTACCAAGACACATGATCATGTCAGGACTTTCCCGGGGGACTTCCCAGGCCTTGGAAGAGGCTTGGACTGAAGCTCAAGCTCCATGGTAAGTCTGCCTCTGCCTGGAAGGGTTTTTCAACTCAGAACTCTACAAAAGTGACTGAGAATGGCTTAACCATGCTATTGAATGAGAGCCACTTGGAGGCTGGCTCCATTAGCACCTGGGGCAGCTCAGGAAATCATGTCCTGAGCGCACTTTCACACCGCTGGCAGGTAGAGGCAGCTGCGGCGGAGGTCCAGGAGCCTCATCTTCTGTCCACATGGAGCCCGCACAGGCTGCTTCAGCTTCCTCACGCCGAGGCAGCTGGGTTCTAAGAGTGGACACCCCAAGAGAGAAAGCTAGGCGGATCCCATGTCACCTTTTAGCACCTGCTTCAGTCAAGTCACTGTACTCCATTGGTCAAGGCAGTCACAAAGGTCAACCAGGTTCAAAGGGCGGGGACACAAACCCAGCTCTTAAGAAGGATGTGGCAAGGTTACATTGTAGGACGAGCACGTGCGATGGGAAATGTTAGGGGCATCTCTGGCAAAAGCTATATGCCACATTTCTCCCACAGGCAACGGCATTTCACTGCTGTCCCACATGCAAAGCATACCTATTCCCTCCCCCCAAGCCCCAGGTCTCATCCCACTGTGGCATCTGCTTGAAATCCATGAAATCATCCTGTAAATCAGATCCAGGTACAGATGAGAATCCTCAGGTTCTCCTTGAGTACCATTGCTCTCGATTTGAAGACTTGGAAACAGAAGGACACGTTATCTGACAGGCCCAGGACCCTATTACAGAGGCTTCCTCCTAAAAAGGGCATAAAATGGAAGGCACATGGCCATCACCAGTTTCTGATGCTCAGAGGGGTATGTGCTGCCAATTCCTTGATTGGGGGTCAGTTTTATTACCTGGGAATGATTCTCCCTGGCATTTGGCTTTGCTTTCTGAATCATTCTTCTCTTTCTATAAAGTATAGCCCACTGTTTGCAGCCGAGTCCTTTCCTCAGCCTGCTTCTTTGACAATAAGTCCAGAGGCCTACGGACCTCTTTTTATTTTGTCCTCTCTCTGTCTCTTTCAGTTCAAACTGATAAAATTCTTTTAAAACTGTGGGCTTTGATGAATCAATTTATGATCCACTCCATTAGACAAAAGCCATACCCACGAATCTCTCTCTCTTTTCTCTCCCTTGGGCTCTTTGGGAGGCTGCTGGGGATACCCCATTAACATTTCTAGAAGCTCCTCCAGAGGGTCTGAAAGCACACCATGGAGGCCCTGAAAGGCCTCTGGTGTGTCAAAGGGTCCCTGGGGCACCCCCCAAATCCATCTGAGGCTCCACAAAGGGTTTTAGAGCCACAGCCTTGGCTTCATCTTTAGACCATATTTTCTTGACCCCTAAGAGTTGTTCTTGGTTTGGAAGTCATTTCTTTTTTTTTTTTTTTTTTTTTTTTTTTATTTTACCGGGAGGTCCCGGGGATCGAACCCGGGTCCCTCCATATGGGAGACGGACGCCCAACCAGTTGAGCCACCTCCGCCCCCCAAGGAAGTCATTTCTTGATTTGAGAATCATTTGCCGTATGGGCAGTCTGGGAGTGAGAAGTATTTTTATTTCAAACACATTAAGTCTTGGTCTCTTTAATATTTAAACAGTCATCAATGATGATGTCTTTCTGCTCTTTCATTTTTATTATAAGAAACTAGAAGAAACCAGGCAACGCCTTCTGCCCCCTACCTGGAAATTCCCAGACACATTTTCTAGTTTATAGGTTGCCACAGGTGATAGTGTTGTTAAAGCACGTGTCCTCACATAACCAGCTTTCCACGGCACTTGTCTCGCTTTCCTCCAGGGCCTCCAGGGCCTCCCTAACAGCCCCCTCAAGGCCATTTGGCCTTTTGGGAGCAGGATCGGATCCCCAAGTCAGTGCTGCGTATTTTAGGTTTTTGTTACGGCAACACCTCACTTCTGGTATCAAAATCGGTTCGTTATCTACAGCTACCTCAAACTTAGTGGCTTAAAACAACCACCATGATTTATTTCACTCACGAAGCTGCAGTTTCGGTGAGACTCCGTGAGACAGCTTATCTCTGCTCCTATGTGGCATCAGCTGGATCATTTTCTCACTCGTTTCCTAAAGGAAATTCAAGTAGAAGCATGCCGGCCTTCTCACTGGACCCTCTGTGTCTCTTAGCCTTTCTTTCGTCATCCCCGTGCTGCATTCTGCATCATTGCTTCATACACCTTTGCACCAATTTTCCCCTTGGGGTTTTGCCTGCTCTGGAGCTTCATATAAATGGAGTCGTACAGGACGTACTCTTATTGTGCCTGGATTCAGGGTAATGATTTTGAGATTCACCTTGGTCGTTGTTCTCTTTCCTTCTATGAATGTACCACAATTTGTTTATCTCTTTACCTGTTGATGGACAACTGGTTTTTCCCTCCCAGTTTGTTATTATTATGAATAAAGCTGCCATGAATATTATTCACAGGACTTTTTTGTGAACATATGTTTTCATTTCTCTTGGGTAGTTACCTAAGAGTGGAATCACTGGATCATAGGGCAAGCTGATGCTTAATTTTACAAGAAAAAGTCAAATTATTTTCTGAAGCGTTTGTCCCATTTTACACTCTCACATGTAATACACGGAATTATGAGTTTTGTGCTCCACGTCCTTGCCAATGTGTAGTACTGTCTTTTTAAAAGGTCTGCCCATTCTAGTTGATTTGTTGTAGTATTGCGCTCTCTCTCTCTCTCTCTCTCTCTCTCTCTCTCTCTCTCTTTTCTTTAGGCGGTACCAGGATTGAGCCCAGGACCTCGTACACAGGAAGCAGGTGCTCAACCACTGAGCTATACCCACTCCCTCGTTGTGGTTTTAATGTGCATTTAACATGCTGACATCTTTCTCTTCTTTTCGAAGTGTCGAATTTTTTTGCCCAGTTTTTAAATTGGGTTGTTTGTTCTGTTAGATACATCTACTGCAGATATTTTCAACATGCTTTTATTTTAAAAAGAACATGTTAAACATGCTTTTAAAAACATTCTGTCACAATCGCTTCACCTTGACACATTAAATCTATTTATTTGTTACTTTTGTCTTCTCTACTAGAAAGCTCTGTCGCTTTGTACGGTGCTGCCAACTCGCACCCAGAACGCCGTCTGGCACCTGCTAGGCACTGAATAACTATTTCTTTAAATGAACAGAAAAAGTCCAATCCTTCCTTTCTCAGTGGGATAATAGAGAGTAAACTGAAATTTCATTTTGAGGAAATATGCCTTAGCTTTGTCGACTGATATCCAAAATAAAATGTTGGAATACCTGCCTAGTAAAAAGGATTTGAAAGAATTGCCTGGGCAGAAGCAGCACTGGATTCTCACAAGGCTAAAGAAGATGCTGCAGGAAAATCATGCTGCTTTAGAGAGCTCTAAAGGCTATTGTCTTCAATCATTTTTTTTCTAGCCAGTTGAGCTTTTGAAGAGAGAAGTTGAAATTGTTGCCGCACCCAGAGTTACATAGCAAGTGGACAGCCATTACCTTACATGCACTCTTGGATAATGACGTTCATCAAGAGAAGTTTCTGAGAGTCAAAGAGAGGCTGCCATAACCGAGACAGCTATAAGCTTCTCTCGTCTTGCCCTAGAATAATTTGATAATCAGAATAAAACTCTTAGACTTTAACCCTTTGATCATAATCAAATGCTTGTTTTGAAGTAATTTGGAGAAAGTGTCAAGTATCCCAACATATGATCTCTTCATTTATAAACCCAGCAGTGTCTGTGAATTACATGGGAAGCGGTAATTGCCTTTCCGGTGGTTTCACAGTGTAAACCTTGCTGACACGGGCGCTGCCTCCCCAGCTCGGCGAGTCCTTGGGAACTGACCTACCGGTCTGTCGTGTCCGTCCAGTTCAGGATTCTGTCCTTGTTGATATCTGCAGGGTTCATTTAACTTGGTGCTCAATAACTTGGTTTAGTCTATGACTAGATTTGCCAACAGCTTTCTTAAATAGTTCTATATACTTACGCACATGTGTAAAATATGCTAAATTTCAGATGAAATAATATATATGTATAGCTACAAAATGGTTCTGGCATTAACTACTGGTTCTTGAAAAATTACCACCTGGGTAAGGCCCTCACCTGGATCCAGGATCACTTCCTGTCCAGGATTTTTGTCTACCTGAACGGCGCCCCCTGGAGTCGCCACAGTGAATGGTGCCCAGTAGAATGCTGCAACGTGGCCGTCCAGTGGTTCATCTCTCTGGACTCTACTATATTTTCCTCATTCTCTGACCAACAGCGTTCCAGTGTCAGGGCTGACAAGCTCCCTCTGCAGTGCTCTCATACTTTCCATTTGCAAATGCTCAAAGACCAGTCTTTAAAGACTGATTGTTTGGTCTTCTACCCGAACAACAGAGTGTAGCAGCTCTTTTTATCCACGGCTTTGGCTGTGCATAATCTAAGCACCCCAAGGTCTGATAAGACTGTTAAAGTCCAGTGGGACTTTTCACCAGTGCTTCTAAGTGAGCAATTACAATGTTTACCGGTGGCTCTAACTGGGAAGAAGACTCTTCCAGACTGCGTCTTACCTAGAAGATCTCTCTCATTTTGAGTTACCCTTAAATTACTGAATGTTTCTAAAGTTTTACTTAATGACTTCTGGCCACTGACTATAGTTTTGCTATTAGCAAGTGAGTTATATTTACAAACCAAGTTAAATTTACAAACCAGACGTGCCTCTCCTAATATTGTACCCCTAACACCTAACACAATGCTTGACACAAGCTGTTAATATTTTTTTAATCTGAATTAAAATAGAACTTTTTCAAGCTAGGTAATAAAAAGGTTGTGGTCTATTCTTAATGATTTTGGAGTAGAAACAATAGATTGATGCACATCGAATTAAAATGCTAGTAATTTATCTGATCCATAAATAACTAAACAAATAATCTAATCTTTCAGTTTGCATTTAATAGAAATCCCTAGGAAACTGGTTGAAGTTTTATCTTAAATACTTTCTTTCTGATCAGCAAGACTCTAGGATGTTAGAGGAGCTCCCTGCATTGTCGAGATCCATTTCGGAAAATTTTCAGAACAGAAGAGGCAATAATGTGCTCTGAGTGTTTGGGCCATTATCTTAAATTTTTGATAGTAACTGATCAAATAATTTATTAATTAATATGAATGGAAATTTTCAGTTTAATCTGTGCCATCACATCAAGTGCTATCATCTGACCCTCACATCATTCTCGAAACTGTGTGATTTAGTTTCATTCCCATTTTGAAGACATGGAAAACTGAGTCTCAGAAACAGAAAGTGGTTTGTCCAGATTTACTCAACTGGCAGGTATTCCTCTTCTAAAGCAATGTTCTTTCCACCACACCCCCTTGTCCATCTCAATACCATGAATGAAAATGGAATTGTTCATATGCACAGCCTGTTAATTCATAGTCCGGGATTGTATCGGTATTTGAGAGTCAAGGTTACAAAGGGGAATAAGGCTCAGGTAATGCCGAGGCCCACCCCGTGAGAAGTGCCTGGTGGCAATGAGCAGAGCTGCTGCTGGAAATACAGATGGAGGCAGCAGTGGCTGGGGGGAGAGTCGGTGAACTTCTCACTCACCTGGCCATGCCACATTCCTCGGCTTATCTCCTTGGAGCCTGAGGCGCATAGCATGTGCGCAGAAAATATTTACTGGGTGGAGAGATGGTTACAGGAAGAGTGAAGAAGGTGAGTCCTGGACCCCAGCATGGGTAGGAACTTCCCAGGGCATAGCAAGCAGAGGAAGCAACACCCTTCCCGTGCTGCTAGAGGTCACCTGTTGTATACTACGGCCACATCGGGTTGTCGTTGTTCCCTGGGGCAACGGGAGGGGGTTTCTTTGTACATTCTTTGGCGTTCTCCAGACCCAACCATTTTATTATGGAGGTGCTGTCAACTGGAGAAGTGAAAGAGCCCCACTTCCAGGAGGAACAAGCCTCAGAAAAACACTGGAAGGTATTCTTCCTCTTCGCATTGGCTTAAACTGCACTTACCTTTCTGTTCCTACCAAGTGCTGCCCTTGAAAGAACGAGCTGTTTCCCAGTGACTCGTTGAGAACACTGAGTGCCAGGCCACACGCTAATTAAGGCTTGTCACATACCATAGTGGCACCTAAGTAATACACCAATTAACAGTTACTTTAATTATGCCACTTACATGAAATTAATGAAGAGTCTAGCTGATAAGAAATAAGAATCTGTACATTAGAGCAACACAGAACATTCATCAAGTTTCTGACGGAGCAGCCTTTGAGAAATCTGTTCCTCCCCATTGCCTAGTTAAAAAAAAAATTCTCGGGGATGGGGGTGGGAGAGTGGCTTTTTGTAAAATGAGCAGGAAATATAAGGAGGAAGGGTGCTCATTCGTCACTGTCAGACGGGCTGCAAGCAGAGGCGTCAATGCCTGAGACGCCGAGTTCAAATCTGCCCCTTTCCAGCTGTGCTCTTGGCAACTGGGAACAGAAGGGATCTTCCTCAACCCAGCAAAGGGGATTTACCGAAAACCTACGGCTAACATCACGCTCAGTGCTTTCCCCCGAAAATCAGAAACAGGACCAGGATGTCCACGCTCACCACTTCTATTCAGCTTTGAACATTGGGGTTATAGTCAGTGCAGTGAGGCAAGGAAACAAAGAAGGCATCCAGATTGGAAAGGAGGAAGTAAAGCCGTCTTTTTTTGCAGATAACTAATCATCCATGCAGAAAAGTCAACGAAATTTATAAAAATCTACTAGAACTAATGAGTGAGGTTTTCAAGGTTGCAGGATACAAGAACAATATACAAAATTAATTGTATCTCTAGATAGCTTAGGCAACTTTTGAACCTCACTGAGTCAGTTTTCTTATCTACAAATTGGTGACGCAATTCTATGCTTTACAGAGATGCCTTGAAGGTTAGGAAAGTTTAGGATTCTAGCACAAGGCTCAGCAAATGTTGAGTCAGTCCTTTCAAACAGTGTATCAGCGCCTCAACCTCCCAGACAAGCTGAGGTAACCGGAGGGAGAGCCACTTGTAGTGTCCCTTCTAGAGCTGGAAATCATGCAGATGGACGAATGGTTAAGAGGGTCCCAGTCTGGGGGCTGAAACTTCCTAAGTGCGCTCTCTCTCATTCATAGGCCCTGCTCACACATACTTCCTTAGTCCATGCCTGGACTTTCATAACAACCTCCTAAAAAGTGCTTCCAGCTACTGATCTTGCCGCCCTTCAATCCGGCCTCTCCTTGGTTGCCAGAGTGAACGCTTTAAAATGCAAAGCCGATCACCTCATTCCACTCTTTAAGCTCTTATGGCTCCTGATTGCTCCAAGAATTCAGCCCAAGCTCAGCCAGGCTCCTCACATATTCAGGCACTTCTTGGACTGAAGCACTTATACTTTTCCCAAAACACCAGGGATGTTCTTGCTTCCCAGCTTTTCCTCCATCTGCTTCTGCTTCCCAGAAGTCCTCTCCATTCCTACCAACCCCACCCCACCCATTGCTACCAGCTAGGCTCCAGGGAAAGTTGTACGTCCCTCTAGCTTGGCACTGACCACATTTTATTGTAACCTTCTATTTACTTTTGAGTAACTGGAGGACAGAGTCTTACTTTATTTGTCTCTGTGTCTCTTGTACCTTGCAGAGGGCTCTGAAAATATTTGCTGAAGACGTTTGGAATCCTCTGCTTCCTGACATGCCTCTACCACTCCATCCAGACCTGACAATCCCTCCTTCTGCCACGAGGGCCACTATTCCTTCCAGTTTATTCCATCTCAATATCTCCAGCCCAGCTGGAATCCCACCCCTTTCAGGAATCCTTCCCTGCTCCTTCTCTCCACGGGGTTCATGGTGGCCAGTTTTGCTGTCTGGATGGCTCAGGATGGCTTCCTGGTTTTAGTCTTTGCTTTCTGTTCTTCTCTTAGCCCATGTTACCAACCTTGTGTGATGTTGAGAATCTCTCAGGGCACCTGTTATAAACGCAGATTCCTTTGCTGACTCTGCATCACCAGGTCTGGGTTAAGTCCAGGAATGGAGACAAGTATCCCAGTGACTTTTGTCATCAGGGAGGTTGGGAGAGGCAGTTTGTCGTTTGGACCATCGCATACACATATCAGTCTGGAACGACGGGGAAGTCATGCACTTTGTCCTTTCCCCTCCACCACAGCTCACCGTTGCTTCCCAAACTTCGGGTGACTCAGATTTCTCCATTTCTGAAACCAGCAGGGGTGCAGTGCTTTCAAGCTTTGTGCTTCTGTTCTACCTGGCTAGTTCCAGGGGTGTCAGGAACAAAGACTAGGGAAAAGCAGACTTTGACTTGAGGGGACAGTGGTTTGAAGGGAAGCCACTCTCATCCCCATTGTCACCTGGAAGATAAACACACATGAGTAACTAAAGGAAAAAAATACACACACATGCACACACAAGAGAGTGTGTTGGTTTGAGTTTTTGATGTGGACCCCAGAAAATTATGTTTTTAAATTGAATCTGTTGTGAACCTTTGATTAGATTAGATCAGTTAAGGGGCAGTTTGATTATATTGCTCTAGTAGGATGTAGCCCAGGGTGGATCTTAATCCTCTTACTGAAGTCCTTTATAAATGGAAGAATAAAAATCTCAGACACAGAACAAAGCTGCAGTGACAGAGAAGAACCCAGAATCTGGAATCAATGGAACACAGAGGCTGAGAGGAACCAACTTTAACCCAAAGCTAAAAGAGACAAAGCCCAAAGGAGAAGGGAGAGACTAGCCATATGCCTGATTTCCCACAATTGAGCTTGGGGAGAAAGCGAGCCTGGAGAAGACGTCAGAGACTGGCAGAGCTGCCCTTGTGCCTCACCATGTGGCAGGAGTCCAGGATCACCAGCAGCCGACTTTCTGTGATATGGCATCTGTGATGATTCTTGATTTGGACATTTCGACAGCCTCAGAATTGTAAACTTTTAACCTAATAAATTCCCATTGTAAAAGCCACCCCAATTCTGGATTGCTCCCAGAAGGTTTTAGCAAACCAAAACAGAGGGAAAGAGAGAAATGAGGGAAAACTAGTCTTAACTGTTATCAAAACATAATGATAGAAGGTAAAGTAGAAACATAAGTGTGAACACATGGATCAACAGAGAAGCGTGAGAGCAGAACTAACTCTAGAATGTAAGAGATATGCTGCAGGGGAAGAACCATTCAACAGATTACGCAGGAATAGGTTATATAGATACTTTTTGCCATAACATATGTACAACACAAAATTCCCAATGTGACCACTACCATGCATACAATTCAGGGAAACAAATTACACTCACCACACTGTGCTACCAACACCACCCTCCATTACCAAAAATCTTCAGCACCCCAAACAGTCACTGGGAGCCCATCAAGCAGTAGATCACCATTCTCACCCTTCTGAGCCCTTGGTATCCGTAACCCACTCTCTCTTTCCATGAATTCGCTTACTCTAGGTATTTCATGTAAGTGAAATGTAAGGACACAATATTTGTCTTTTTGTGTCTGGCTTATTTCACTCAACATGAAATCTTCAAGCTTCATCTATGCCATAGCATGTATCAGGATGAGCATCCTCCCTTTTTATGACGGAACAATATTCCACTTAATGGCGATACCACATTTTGTTCACCTGGCCATCCGCCGATGGGCACTTTCTAGCTTCATTCCAGTGTGGCCAGAGAAGATACTTAGTACTATTTCAATCTTTTAAAAATTATTGGGACTTTTTTTTTCTATTCTGGAGAATGATCCATATGCACTTGAGATTAATGTGTATTCGCTGTTGTTGGGTGAAGTGCCCTATATACATTTGTTAGGTTGGTTGGTTTATAGTATTGTTAAAGTCCTCTATTTCCTATTCATCGCAGCCTAGATGGCCTATCCATTCTTAAGAGGGGTGCATTGAAGTCTCCAGCTATTAATGCAGAACTGCCTGCTTCTCCCTTTATTTCTGTCATATATTTTGAGGGTTGATTTCTGAGCTCTCAGTTTGATTCCATTGGTCCATATGCCTGTCCTTGTAAAAGTGACATGCTGTTTTTATAACTGTGGCTTTGTCATAAGTTTTAAGACAGGAAAGTGTGAGTCATCCAACTTCATTCTTGTTCACAAGATAGTGTTGGCTTCAGGGCCCCTTACCTTTCGATATAAATTTGATGGTTGAATTTTCCATTTCTGAAAATAAGGCCATTGGAATTCTGACTGGGATTGCATTGAATCTGTAAATCACTTTGGGTATATATGACATCTTAACATTATTTAGTCTTCCAATCCATGACCACAGAATGTCCTTCCCTTCGTTTAGGTCTTCTTTGATTTCTTTTGGTAATATTTTATAGTTTTCTGTGTACAAGTCCTTACTACCTTGACTAAATTTATTCCCAGATACTTGATTCTTTAAGGGGCTTGTTTGATTCTATTTTTAATTTCTATATTTTTATTGAAATTCTCATTATGGTTACATTTCGTTTTTCTGATTTCCTTTAGTTCTTTGTCCATATTTTCCTTTAGCTTTTTTGAGCATTTTTAAGACAGATTTTTAAAAATGTGCTATGCCCAATGTCTTGTCTTCCTTGTTAATAATTTCTGTAGCTTTCATTCCTTTGAACGTGCCATCTATTTCTGATTCTTTGTATGCTTTGTGATTTTCTTTCTTGAAATCTGCACATTTGCATGTCTTAACGTGGTAACTCTGGCAATTAGATTCTCACCCTTTCATGAGGCCCCTCTTCCAGTTCAGAGACCCCAACACCATGCCAATGGTGCCCCCTTCAGCCCACGGGGCCAGTCCTTTGAGCTGAGTAAAGACCCACCCCACTCCCAGCCTGGGGTTCATCTCTGACCCATTTTCCTTTGAAACTCAAAGTTTTAAATGGACCAAACTCTTCCCTTTGTCCCCTCACCTTCGGGGTGGCGTGCCATTTCCTGTGTTGTGAACTCCACAACACTGTTAGAGTTCCCTTTGTATCCTTTCCATTTCCCAATAAATTTTTTATCTACTTAATTCTTCTTTACATAAATTCTCTGTGTTCAGAGAAACGGCGTGAGTTTTGTTTCCTACTTGGACTCTGACTGACGCAGCTCATCACGGCCCCCTAGATATGCCCCACCCATAGCCTAGCAGTGTCAAAGTTTGGGATCCACCTGGACAGCTTCAGGCTTTGGAGCTGTGGCAGTTTGATATTATTTATGAATTCCAAAAAGAGATACCGATTTTGTTTGTAAACTGGTCTGTTCCTCTGGGTATGATCCCTTTTGATTGATGTAAATTCAAAGGCTTGATTACCTGATTAAATCAAGACTAGGGCTTTGATTCACCCACGTCATTAGGGCGTGCAGGGCTGAGTCCCCTCCCCCTTGGTGGGCTGTGTAAATGGACTCTCAGTCAAGAACACAGAACTGGTTACACAGAGAAGACACACAGAGGGAGAGAGACAGCTCCATAGACACGGCAGAGGCCCCGGGAAGAGAGATGAGCCATTCGCCTGATAGTTTACAGCTGCCCTTATGAGGAGGACAGAGCAGCAGAGCCCAGAAAGAAACGAGTCCCAGGAAGAGTGAGGAGCCCTATGCCAGCCTACAGCTGAGATCAGAGGAAGCTGGACCCACGGAGCCTTAAGAGGAAGAGGAAGGCTGAGTTCTCACAGACGTTGCCCGCCATCTTGCATCAACACGTAGCAACAGACTTTGGGTGAGAAAGTGCCTCTTACGGTACCTTGAGTTGGACTTCTCAGGGCCTGGTAACTGTAAGCTTCTACCCCAAATAAATACCCTTTATAAAAACCAACAGATTTCTGGTACTTTGCATCAGCACGCATTTGGCTGACTAATACAGGAGCTGAACTTGATTTTCTTTGGAGAGAAATAAATTCTTGCACTCAGACTTCTGTCCTCTCTCTCAGGCTTCCTCCCTCCCTTCCCCCTCTGTCATTTCTGTTCTATGCATCAAGTCAGAGAAAGAATAAAGCACTTTTGAAAGGCTTGATGACTTCCCACTAACTCCACAAGGAATGCCACTCTAGCATGTTTCCATTTCTAACAGGAAATAATGAAAATTATTTTTGGCATCAAGATGCTGTGCCATAAGCGCCCTTGGTAGAGCCTGCAGTCTCTCCTGGAGCCCGAGTTCTTCCTTGTGGGGGGGCGCCTCTTCCTTCCTGACCTCCTGTGGGAGGGAGGTTCTCCCAGAAGCTCTTCACCCCTGAACCTCTGGAAAGGGCCAACAGAGGTGGAGCATGGTCTCTGGCTTTAGCATGAATTTGGCTTTAGGTGGACCAAGACTCATGTCCTGTTCTCTTTAGGTGAAATCTAGACTCCTTACGCATTGGAAGCAATGTTCATGGCAGACATAAAAGTGACCTTGATGAAAAGGCATTTCTGTCCCTGCCTTAAGCCCCTTCTGAGGCTCCCCAAGGTCTTGGAATGGCACTCCAGGGCTCTGGATGCTTGGGATGTCCAAGGTTCCAGAGCGTATGCTGTCCCCTGTGCCTTTAATCTCTTGCCCTTCACCTGCTGGCTCCTCCTCTACCTTCAAGACTCAGCTCTTGTAGCATCTCTGAAAAACCGTCCTCAACGATGACAGTTACTAGGCTTGCCACCCTCCCATTGTGCCCCCAAAAAGCTCGCGGAATTCCGTGCCAGAGCAAGCACTGCGTTTTTGCCACTGATGGCTAATCGCCCCTTTCTCCCACCAGATTGTGGTACAGTTTCTGGCCAGCTACTCACTTCTATGTCCCCCAGACCCAGCACAGAGACTGGCACCAAGGGTAGCTGCTGAGCTCGTTTAATCTGTGCCAATTACACCCAACACTGTTCTTCCCCTCGGGCAGCCTTCAGCCTGCTGGGGAGGCAGGTGACACTAGTGTACCTCAGGCAGCAGCTTGGCTACTGGGTGGGGATGCGCCTGCCTCTGGGTGCAGCCATGGTCCAGGGAGAGGGAGAGAGGGGATGGCCTCATGGGCTAGGCTGCCCCTCTCCTGCTGAGGCCTGCCACCATGTGCTGTGAGATGGTGCCTGCAGCTTCCAGACAATGTCGTCTTGCTGTGAACACCTAGGATTCAGAGCGTTTTGTAGCAGGAGGGATAATTATTGCCAAGACTGCCCTGGAGAAGCAGGCTGGCGGGTGGACCCGGGTTTCCTGGCTGCCTTGACACCGTTTTCTCTTTCACTTGCTTAGCTTGGTTGGGAAACAGCAACAGGAAGTACTGTCCTGCTGAGAGCTTGCACGTCTCTGCAGCCTGCCTCTCCCTTCTCCCCTCCTGAGCCCTGTTTCCCCAGAAGCGAGATACACTCTGTTTTAACCATGCCCCTGCCCCAGCTTCCTTACATACCTGCCAAAATCCTGATGGCCCTCCAAAGCCAGGCTCAACACTGCCTCTTCTAGAAACTCCTCCTCGCAGGTCGCCCGCAGCTGGCAGGGTTGGGGTCCCTGCCCTGCCTGTTCCATGGCATCAGTACAGACCTCACCAGAGCCCTGGACCAACTCACTGTCCCGGGGTCGCTGTCGGTCTGCCTGCCTCCTCAGCACCCGCCACCCGGCCTCTGTGCCAGAGGTGCCCAGCGCAGGCATCAGCCAGGGTGTGGGTCTGCAGCAGAGGTCAGGGGACAGGGTACTACACGGGCAGAGCTCTGGGCATGGCCCTGTGGGGACGCAGGACCCAGGCCTGGGCGGAGGCTGCTGGTCGCCTTGCAGTCACAGCCAAGACCTCCATGCGCGCAGCCAGCTCTGGAGCTGCCATGGCCCTGCAGGTGGGGGGGAGGCAGGGGCCAGCTCTCCGCCCTCAACACCCTCAGCCCCTAGCCGTGAGTGCCTGGGGGGGCTCTGGGGACACCGTACCCCTGACGCCCAGGCGTGTTTCTCACGGGGTCGTCTGTAGAGCTCCTGTGTCCTAGAACCTCTGAGCTGGGCCCAAGAAGCTTTACCAGGGACCTGGGTGAGTTTGATGTACCCTAAAGTTTAAAATAACTGCTCTGGGTCTCTCCCCATTCTTCCTCCCGGCTAACATTTTGTAAGAGAAGAAACTGAGACTGGAAACAGGGGAAGTGGCTTGTCTGAGGGTGCACAGCAAGCCGGTGGAAGCGCCAGATGACGGCCAGGGGTTCCGCGATGCGAAGCCAAGGGCTGGCACGAGCCACCGCTGGGCAGAAGGGCGTGGGGGCCGTCCCCACCCACCCTCCCCACTGACTCCGAGGGGCCCCCACCAGCGAGGGAGGGGGTCCCGTTTGTGGAGGTGTGCCCTTCCCCGGCAATGTGTGGGCCCCTCCCAGGACCTGCTGGATGTTTCAGGGCCGGAGGTCCTGCGTGCCGCCCACCTGCTTCCCACCAGCAGGTTGAAGGGTCTTCCCACGATCAGGCAGGGGGCTCCATTCCAAGGAGCCAGTGGCGACCAGCTCTCAAGCGCTCCCCATTTTGGTGTCATTGTCGCAAACATCCTACGTGCGCTAGCTCATTTGAGCTTCCCAGAAACCCAGTGAGGTGAATGCTACTGTTACCTGCGTTTTACAGGTGAGACAAGCAGGCACTGAGAGGCTGAGGAGCAGAGTTACTCGGCAGGTGCAAAGTAGATGCCACGCACTCGCCATGCTACCTGGGTTACTGGCCAAGCTACCTGGGTTACTGGCCATGCTACCTGGGTTACTGGCCATGCTACCTGGGTTACTAGCCGTGCTACCTAGGTTTTATCAGCCCCATTTTGTGGAGGAGGAGACTGAGGCTCACAAAGAATTACCCGTGTCTGAGACCATTACAAAGAGCGCTGCCCAGGGGCGTTCAGCATGATACCAATGGAGGGTCGTACGAGGGAGCCAGCGAGGCCGCAGCAGAGGTGTCGGAAGCTGCAGCCTTCGAGGTTGGGGGGCTGCACCGGGGGGAGGTGGGGAGCAGATGCGGAGCGGGAAGGCGCGGCGCCTGCAAGGCCAGCAGGCAGCGTGGCGCGCGGGGCAGACGCGGCGGGGAAGGCGGCAGCTCTTGGGCTTCCTCCTTGAGCCACGCGACCCCCGAGGGTCTGAGCGCGTTCAGCGCGGAGGAGCAGGACGCGGGGGCCGGGGGCGCCTTCTCCGCCTCCTCCGTGCACGCGGGGCGGCGCGTGACTCTTGCAGGCGAAGGGGCTGCTTCCCGGAGGTCAACGCACGTCGGCCGCAAAGCCCCGGGAGCTAAACTGGCCGGCACCCCGCACGTCTGTTCCACATAATGGGGTCTGGTGCAAAGCGAGTTTTTCACTGCGTTAGAAAGTGTCATGTTGGCATCAAAACTTATCCCAAGGTTCGGGCTAATGAAAGCCTCCCTCCAGGGAGCGTTCATCAATAGGGCCCTCGAGTTGCCATGGAAACGGGAGAAGGAGGCAGGTCTGATCTGTGGCCAAGTGCGCCAGGGCGGGGACCCCGGAGCAGCTCCTCCTGAGGGAAAGCGACGGGAGAGGGGTGCAGCGGGGGGGGGGGGGGGGGGGTGCGGCGGGGCGGCGGGAGCCAGACCCCACGTGGGGGCGGCTCCAGCCTCCCTCCCGGGCAGCGCCCCTGCTGCGGCGGCCGAGGCTGCGCAGGGTTCTGGTTTTTCCTGGGCTTTCGGGCCTCGGCCCAAGGCCACCCCGTCGGATCCCCGGGCCTCGCGCTTGTCCTGCTGCTGCCCCGAGAGCACTGGGGGGCTGCACGGCAAGAGTAGGTCCCTGAGATGGTGTCGTGTCCCGCCCATCCCCCCCATCCCTCCCTCTCTGCCCACCCCCCCACCCCGCCTAAAATAAGGATTAGAATAAAGCTTGCTAGGTGGCAGAGGAGACCTGGATTCCAGCGCCCCTGCCTCTGACTTGGGCAGATCACTTCACCTCTCAAGGGGGTGGCTTCTAAACTGGGGAGTGGGCTGGGGTCCCTGAGCCCACCTCCTCAGACTATGATCTTGCCCTAGGACCGGGCCTCTAACCAGGCTTTGGTCCGCAACTCTAGCAGCCCAGATGGCGGGGGTTCCCCCAGGACTGGTGGAGGGGAGGGGCCCTGCTTTCGGGAGCTTCTTCTCCCCACGCAGGTGGCGCTGGCCTTCCAGGGGCACCCCCCTCGCCCATGCTGGCCTGACAGCACCGGCGAGGCGCACGCAGGCTGTGCCTCCCTCACGCCATGCCGCGGGGCCTGGAACCCAGGCTCTGCATGGCGTGTCCTCCCCAGCTCCCCACTGCGTGTCCTCCGCGGCTCTCCACCATGTACCGTGTCCTCCCCGGCTCCCCACCGTGTGTCCTCCTCGGCTCCCCACCATGTACCGTGTCCTCCTCGGCTCCC
>JAKSZT010054568.1:9883284-9972299 GCA_026826555.1 Tolypeutes matacus
GTGTCCTCCTCGGCTCCCCACCATGTACCGTGTCCTCCTCGGCTCCCCACCATGTACCGTGTTCTCCTCGGCTCCCCACCGGTCCTGGCCTCCAGGGCGGCACCCCTCCTGAGCCGAAGCACTTGTGTCCACTTGGCCCACAAGGCCCGTGTGGCCGGGGCCTGGTTGGCTGGGGACCCACAAGGGCAGGGGGTGACCAGGGACCAAGGCGTGGTTCACTCTGAACTGCTGGCCAGGGGCCTGCCTGGGGGAACAAAGCCCACAGTCCCTGAGATGCACACAGGCTGCAGCCAGACCCCCTGCAGTCGGGTTTGCCACCCCCAATATCAGCATGTGGCCTCATGAGGCACCCCTTTCCCCTCAAGCAAATTGGGGGGTTCTCATGGCCTGAAGTCACCTTCAAGAGGACAGGAGCTGGACGGGAGGCAGGGAGCACTGGACGAGTGAGGGCTGGGGCCGCAATGGCCCGGGAGGTCAAGGGTAGCCACGCTCCGGATGCGGGGCCCAGGCCGGAGGCGGTGCGCTTAGTGGGTCCACAGCTCGCAGGATCCACGAGGCAAGAAGGTTTTCGCTCTCCATTCTGCCATAAAAAGTCCAAAGGTTGAATGAGAATGCACAGCCCTCAAGAGCCTCACAACATGAAGAATCTCATGTGAAAGAACACATACTCTGACTCCATTTGTGTAAGGATCAAAAGCAGGAACCAAACGGCAGCTTTAGAAGTCAAAGAGGTGGTGGCTGGGAGCGAGCGGAGGAGCTGCCGGGCTGCCCGTGAGCTCCTCTCGCTCTGTCTGGGTCCACGACTGTGCTTACTTTGTGAAAACTGACTGAGACGTACACGTGCGTGTTAGTCTTCCATAAAAAGGTTTTTAAAATCTGGAAGCTGGAAGAGACTATATTTTTTAGCAAATATTTACTGACTACCTGCCCTGCTCTGACCCTCTGCTGGGTGCTCAGAGAGAGGGGAAAAGAAGAGACAACCGTCCTTTCCTACAAGGAGCGTGGACCACGGTAAACAGCTAGACGTGTAGTGAGTGCGCCAGCCGAGGGGCAGGGGCAGTGCTGGGGGCGCCTGAAAGCTCGGGGAGAGATGCCTGCTCCGGGTATTGAAGCGCCTGAGCGAGTGCAAAAGTGGGGAAGGGGTCCTGGCATCAGGAGCAGCAGGTACAAGTTCCCGAGACACGGGACGCAGGGGGCACCCAGGGAAGCCAGGCCCTGGACAATTCCATTCCTGTGAGATAGACCCTGGGGCTAGGGCTGCCCACAGGAGGCTGGGAGCAAGGGGCCACACAGGCCCCAGACTGGTCCTGAGGTGTCCTTGGAGCTTCCTGTGGCTCCAGCCCAGAAGAATAGCTCAGAATCAGAGGATGTGTGGACGAAAGCACAAGCCTGCCCAGGGGAGGCACCTGGCAGAGACCACACTTCTCGAGAGATCAGTCTCGTCTCTCCTGGCAACCAGGCAGGGCAGCGTCCTGTTCCAGGTGAGAAGTCCCAGTGGCCTGAGCCAAGGCAGTGGCTGCTGGGAAGGAGAGAAGTGGTGAGTAAAGACACGAGGAAGGAAAGATTGAGCGGGCTTCATGACTGGTAGCGGGGACGGCAAGGAGAACGCCTAGGTCCTGTTTGGCGCTGCTGGGGAGGCGGGGGTACCACCCGCTGAGATGGGATCCTGGAAGAGCAGACCTGGGAATAAGCTGATGAGCAGGAAGAGCTGGTGGAGGAATGTCAAGTGACGGTGGGCACTGGGCAGCAGGGTAGGTGACAAGGGCCATCAGGGAAATCGTGTAAATGCGGGAAAAGGATAAATGGAGGATGGAACCTCAGAGCATGTGGGCTTGAGTTGGAGCTTAGAGAAAGGACGGGGAGAGTGGTCAGCCAGCCCCAGTGAGCGCTGGCTTATCTCACCAGGATGGAGGAATTTAAGAAACTCACAAAGAGGGTCTTGATGCAGAGCTGGCACTAAGTCAATGGCAAATTGTCACTGTCATCCTTGCTCTCCAACAAGGACTCAACAGCAGTGGCACTTTCCTTTATCATTTGCCCATCAAATGAGGCATTTCCTAGGCATTTCCAGGCAGATGTGGTCTTTGACGATCATCCAAGAAATCTTGGAACTGTCCAAGGTGTTATCTCAGAAAGGAGCTTGAGGCTGGAGCAAAATCTGTCTGATGGGGCTTGTCACCATCAGTACCAGATTCAGGCCACAGTCCATTGCACTAGGCTTCAGCGTGTCTGGAAATTTGTCAGCACTGACATCCTGCAGTCCTTGAGCCTCAGCCACCCATCTGAGCTTTGTGGAAGACATGCTTTATGCCAGCTTTAGGTGTGGCACTCTGGGGGGTACCAGGAGTCCAGCCCAGAGAACTGAAAGGGAGGAGGTTTAGACATCACCTATTCCAACTCCTCTGTTTTCTACCTGGGGAAACAACTGAGGCCCAGAAGACAAAGGATCTTCCCAAGTTCAGAGAATGAACTGGAAGCATTGCGGTCCTCAAGCCTAGAGGGTCAATCACACCCTGTCCTCAAATTATCTCAGTGGAACTGGCATTAAAGTCCAGAACTCTCCAGGTCCAGATTTAGCATGCCAGCTAACGCCCTCTGCCTCCCTTTCGTGGAGCTTTCCCTCTTGACTCCTGCACAGGTACAAATGACCACTGTGCCAAGACCCTGGAGAGGCTCTGCCTCTCACTCTTTTCTCTTTCCTGCACCTTCTCCCCACATCCCCGACCCCTGCATTGTCTCTGGGTATATGTGGGATGGAAAAAGGCTTTTCCTGACAGTGTTTGTATCCCAGGATCCTGAGAGATGGGCAGTTGGTGGGTGTCTGTTCAATTCAGTGGTCAGCACAAGACCTGAGAGGCGCATGCAGGGTGCTGGGCCGGGGAAGGGGAGCAGGGAAGGTTCTTGCCCACTGTTTTAGTTTCCTGGCTGCTAAGCAGATACCATTCAGTGGGTGGAATTTATTGGCTCCCAATTTTGAGGCTAGGAGAGGTCCAAAATGGAGGCAGCAGCAAGGCAATGCTTTCTCCCTGAAGACTGGCATTCTGGGGCTGGCTACCAGTGAGCCTTGGTCTTTGGCTTTTCCGTCACTTGGCAGAGCACATGGTGGCGTCTTCTTTCTCTCCTGGGTTCTGTTGGCTTCCAGCTTCTGGCTTCTTCTGTGTTCAGTGTCCTTACCTGATAAGGACTCCGGCCACGTTGGATGGAGGCCCACCTCGTTCAGTCTGGGCACCTTGACCAGTAACATGTTCAAAGGTCCTGCTGACAGAGGGGCTCACCCCGCCGGACCAGGGGCTGGGCCCGAACGTGCCTACTGTGGGGAGCACCGCTCAGTCCCCAGCACCAGCGGAGTCTCCCGGTCTGGGGGGGGTGTAGTGGGGGAGGGTCAGAGGAGTTGGTGAGATGCCCCCAGTAATGAGGGCAGGGGGCAGTTGAGGGGACGTATTCTTTCCTCCCATCTGCCCAAAGCCCAGAGTGTGGCCACAGCCATTATCTAATTCTTTTTCTTCTCATTTTTTAAATTGGGGCATATTTGCCCAACAGTAAAATTAATTCCTTTTGATAGACACTTCTAAGTTGTGACAAATGTGTGCAGTTTGTAACACCAAAATCAAGATACAGAATAGTTCCATCACCTGCAAATTCCCCATGCCCCTATGTACCAACCCCTCTCCCACTCCCAGACCCTGGCAATCACTGATTTGTCTTCTGCTCCTATAATATGCCTTTTCCAGAATGTCATATATTCCATTTTACAAAGGTACCATGCTTTGTTTATCCTTTCACTAGCTCAAGGTCATTTGGGTGGCTGCTAGTTTTGGTGATTATGAATAAAGTCCCTATGAGCAGGTTTTTGTAACAAAGTAAATATTCCTTCTTTTGGATAAGAACCTAGGAACATGGTGATTACACATTTAGCTTTAGAGGAAAGTGCCAAGTTTTCCCAAGTGGCTGCTCCCAGCAGTGGCTCCTAGTCCTTACCGGCGCCTTCTGCTTGTCTAACCATCGTAACGGGTGCATAGCACATCCTCTAACCTGGATTCGACCTGGCACAGTAGAGGCGGGTGTTGCCGTCACGTGCCCCGGCCACGCCCACACCCAGTGCCTGTGGCATCCACCCAGGCACCAGCCGAGGTCTGCTGAGTGGGCGCCCAGGGCTCTTGCTCTGTGTGGAGTGGGAAGAGTCCTCCCCACCTGTGGGGAGGACAGAGAGAGAAAGGGAGAGGGGGAGATAGAGAGGGGGGGGGAGGGAGAGAGGGGGAGGGAGAGATGGGGGAGGGGAGGGGCGAGGGAGAAGGGGGGGGAGAAAGGGGGAGAGTTGTGGCGATCAGGGGAAGAAAAGCTCTCGTGAAAGCCTTGAAGGAAGTGGGGTTGAGCAGGCACATTGAAAGTGAAAATGCGGAAAGCAAAGGGGGGCAGCACAAGCGACCTTGTGGAGGCGAGAAAGCTTGAGCCTTGCTTGGAAGCCCTTCTCCCAGCAGGGCCCTGGAAGGACACAAGGCTGAGAGGTGGTGGGTCCAGAGGAATGTGGACAGTAGAACGAGCAGGGGTTTAAGGCCAGGACACCTGGGGGACACTCCTGGCTGCCATCCCTCACCTGTAGTGGGGGTGGTGATGTCCCCTTGCATGGTGGGGAGGGGTCAGCAGCTTGAGGGTACGTGAGAACCTCAGGGTCACGACACATCATGCGCATGAGGAGGTGCTGGGGCCGCTCTCTGCGCACAGTCAGCCTCCTGGGACCAATCACCGTCTTCAACGACTAGGAGCACCCCCCTTTCCTAATCCCTGGGTTATCGGCTTCTTAGGGACTCAGCCCATCAGACCTGTTTTACCACCTGAGAAGGCGGTGGCTCTCTGTAGCCAACGTGTTTTGGCGGGCGTAGCGAGCAGGTGGTGGAGGCATGAGGACATGGCGGGTGGGAGGTCCAATCCCTGAGGTGGGGGGGTCTCTATGAGCAGGGTGCTACATAGCCCTGACACTCCACCCCAGGTGCGTGCGCCACCTCTGGGCTGGCGGCCCCCTGGCCCCTCGGGCCCTGGGCTGGCCCTGCACGCACCGGCCTGTCGCCACGGCCCTTACGCCCATCCCCAGCCCTGCAGCCTCCCGGCCCTGCCACCTGGCTCCGGCGGTTCCTTCTGCCTGGAACTTCTTTTTCCAAAACCGCCTAACGACACCCACTCGCCCTTCCAGGGCCAGCTCATGTCCACCCCTTCCGAGGAGCTTCCCCAGATGTGCGGCCTCAGAGTTCACCTCTCCCTCTCCAGCCTCTCCCAAGCTCTGCCCGGCCTTGCAGAGGCCCAGGTGAGCACTCACCTGGGCGCAGCGCCCCCTCGTGGCAGGTCCTGGAAGGGTCTTCGGGGCCAGACACCCCTCAGTGGCTGAGCCTCAGCTGTCTTGTTCTTGAAGCCCAGACCAAGACGCCACTGCAGGGGCTGCTGTTAAATGTGCCTTAGCACGAGCTGCCCGCCTGCTGCAGGTCCCCCCCATCCTCCTGTGTGAAAAGCATCCCGTCTCCTGAATGCCCGGTAAACCCCATGCTTCTAAGACGGCCGGGTGGGAATGCTCCGTGGCAACTTTCTTTAGAAAACATCATCCCCCGCTTTAAAAAAGAAGCCCTCAATTCCTCCACATGCTTCCCCATCTGTTCCCCCAAATGTGATAATTAGGAAGTGATGCTGTCACTTTGCAATGTGAGAAATCTGCTCCTTCTGTCCCCTCTCCGAGCGCCACGGCAGAAGGACGAGCAGATCCCTGAGCTCACCACCGGCCCAGCACGGGCCGCAAGAGCTCTGGCCCAGATTCGGATGTGATTCGTAAGCTGTGTCCATCTCCCCCCGAGGCAATCCTAGGTGTGGGACAAAATGCCGGGATCCCAGGAGAGCTGCGTGGAAGGGGCTTCGAAAACCCCGCGGCCACCGCCCCCCTCTACAGGCCTCCCCCCCTGGTGGCCTCCCAAATGTCTGGAGCACGGAGTTGGACTGGTCTCGTTTAAGGTCAGCAGACCGAGGCCGCGGAGGACAAATGACCTTCTCGAGGCAAGTGGCTGGAAGAGCCAAGAGGAGGCTCACAAGCCCTTCCCACCCCCAGCAGAGGAGGTGGGCAATGCAGCCTCCAGCCCCCCGAGCGGGCTCAGGGCACAGTAGTCTCCAGAACGCTGGGCTGTTAGCTCGTAGTCCCCAGAACCTCGATGCCAAGCAACTCTGCCTCCCACCCCCCAGCGTACTTCACACTCCAGAGTCAAGCCTGTGGGAATGCTGTGCCCTGGTGCTGTTCAGGACCCCCAAAGCAGAGCCTGAGACAGGGATTTGGGTGGGAAATGATCCTGGCAAGCTGGAGCGAGGGAGACACAAGCTCAGAGGAAGCATTGCTTCTGTTCCTTTTAAAGGTGTGGAAAGTGGGGCTCAGCCCTGCTCAGAACCCTCTAAATAAGAGTGTAGGCTGCACCTCAGGATTGTCCCTCCAAAAGACGGAGGGTAGGTCATTTATTCCTGTCCCTCTCTGGGTAAGACTCGTCTAAATTATCGAGGGCTGAGTTACAAGTTACCCCAGAACTTAGCAGCTTCACACAGCAAACTCTGATCACCTTGTAGTTTTTCTGGGTCAGGAAACTGGGAGTGTCTTGTTGGGAGGTTCTGGCTCAGGGTCTCTAAGGAGGGGCCGTGGAGCTGTCGCCAGGGCTGTGGTCTCCACTGGGACCCACGGATCCTCTTCCAAGATGGCTCCAGCAAAAAGGCTTCAGTTCCTTGCTGCATGGACATCTCACAGGGCTGCTCAAAGCATGGCGTCCTCTCTTGAGCGAGAGTGTGCACCCAAGACGCAGCTGCAGTCCTTTCTACTCTGATCTGGGGAGTGACTGTCATCAGCTGTGTTTGTATCAGAGCAACTCGGGCACAGCACAGGGGCTGTGTTAGGGTCACTGATCTCCAGAGAAGCCGAACCCACAGGATCTAGGCATGTTCATATATATGTACTTACATGCCTAAGTTTATTAGTCAGCCAAAGGGGTGCAAAGGACCAGAACTCTGCTCGCTTTTTAAAGGGTATTTGGGATAGACGCTTACAGTCACACAGCACTGAAGCAAGATGGCAGGTGATGTCTGTGAGGGCTCAGCCTTCCACTTTCCTCTTAAGGCTCCATGGCTCCAGCTTCTTCCAAGCTCAGCTGTAGGCTGGCATAGGGCTAGTCTCTCTCCCCGGGGCTCATTTCCTTCCAGGCTCAGCTGTTCTGGTCTCTCCACAAGGTCACCTGCAGACTATCAGGCAAATGGCTCATCTGTCTTCCGGGGCCACAGGGTATAAGTTCATTCCCCTTCCTCTGTATCTCTTCTTTGTGTGTGCGCTTCCATGTGAGAGTGTTTTATCAGCCCACCAAGGGGGCTGGGGATCAACAAGTCACTCTAATGACGTGGTTGAATCAAAGCCCTAATCTTAACATAAAATAATCTAATACAAAAGGTTATCATGCCCAGAGGAACAGACCAGTTTGCAAACACAATCTATATCTCTTTTTGAAGTTCATAAATAATATCAAATGGCTACACTAAGTATTATGAGATTGATTATAGGAATTGGCTCACACGACCATAGGACTGGGCAAGTCGGAATTCTGCAGGGCAGGCTGCATGTGGGGACTCCTAGGATGCTGCTGATGAGCTCCCCAGGAGGAGCTGGCTGGAGTAAGATGGAAAGTCTTTCTGGCTGCTGAGATCCTCAGCTCGGCCTTTAAGGTCTCTGCTGATTGGATAAGGAGAAGCCTCCATTGGTGGAGACACTCTCTGTGTTGATTGTAGATGCAGTCAGCCATAGATGCCATCAACTGACTGATGCTTTAAATCCACAAATACTCTCAAGTAACAATCAGGCCAGTGGCAAACTGGACACCGAACCTAGCCAAGCTGCCAGGAACTCAGCCAGCACGGGCGCGTGCCACAGGGAGGCCGGGCTTGCCGGGCACCACCTTGAAGGCCAGTGGCCACGAGGATTGGGTCTGGAGGACAACCCCACCACCTCCCACCGACCTCTGAGCTGCGCCCAGTCCTAGGATGAGTGAGCTCCCCTGGTCAAGGAGCTACCACTCAGCGGGTGCTTGAGGGGAGAAGCTGCCAGCATGAGAAGAAACTGCCAACCATGTCAGAGCTGAATCAGTGGTGGACCCGGGGGATGCGCCACGAGGTGCCACGAGCACCTCTAGCACATCCTGGGCTGCACCCCTTCTTCCTGGCTTCCCTCTGCCACTCTCTTCTGCCCCCATCACCCGCACCCTTCAGCCATCCTCTAGCCACGACCACGCCCTGAAATCCTTGTTGGCGTCTTCCCGTGGGTTTGCTTCGGTGTTTGCACAATCAGGAATGGCCGGGATGCTAGAGCCCAAGGGGCAAGCACCCATTCCTCAGTGCTCACTGCAGGATGGGCTCTATGAGAGGCCAAGGACTCCGAAATAGCGAACTTGGGGAGCTGTGTGGGTTTTCAGAGATTCTCCGGTGCATCCCTCTCTGTGTCAACTAGGGTGCTTCTGGCTTCAAGCAACCAAATAAAGTCAGTTTGATTAAACAATAAGGAAGATCGACTAACTCACATACTGGAAAGTCCCAAGGTAGCGTGTTCCCGGATTGGTTAATTCAGTGGCTAAAGGTGTCATTAAGTCTCCAGGCTCACTCCGTCTTTCCACCCAGGCGGTCAGCATGTCAGCTCTGGCCTTGGCCAGTCCCCCACCTGCTCCAGAGACCGCGGTGGCTGTTTCACGGCCAGGCCCACAGACATGCCTCCTTTAAAGAGTAAAGGCAACATTCTCCAAATCTCGGTTACCTGCCAACCAGTAAACCACTCACTGGCAAGGAGAAGAGGATTATTGTGATGAGCAGGGATAAATCAGGGGCCACCCAGGAGCAGTGGATTGGGGTCACCTTCCTGCATGTGTGGCCTCTGGGAGGAGGAGTGGATGATGCTTCCAGATTTGGAATCAAGCAGAAGGGGGTTCAACTTCGTACTCTGCCACTTACTTTCTCTGAGCCTCAGTTTCCTCCTTTATAAAATGAGGGCAGTGAGACCTACTTTGTAGAGTTGTAATTAGACTTTAGTATCTAAATATCTCACCGACCCACAGCTCACCATTCCGTTGCCAGCAGCCTGGTCCAGACCACCCACCTCTCTTTCACTCTCTCCGCTCACCTTTCAGTTGTTGATTTTTAAAAATTCACAGATATCTTACATATGAAAGGTGCACCGATCTGAAGTGAACGGCTCAGTAAATACTTGCACATGTAGGCGCCCACGTAGCTACACCCTGCACCAAGCTCTGGAGCCCCCAGGAAGCTCCCTGAGCCCTTTCTCAGCAGAGGTCCACCTGGACATCTTGCCAAGCAGTTCTCTAGAGCACAGCCAAAGAGACCGATGGAGCTGGAAGCAAGGGGCCTGCAGGAGCTGACGACTGCGGCCCTCCTCCCACGGCTTCTCTCCCGTGATGGCCCTCCAGTGTCAACGAGCAGCTGGATGAGCCCTGTATTCAGGGGCTCAAGGAGCGGGTCTGAGTCTCTGGGCGGCCTCAAGGAAGCAGGTGTGAGCCTCGGTTGACTTCTCTAGACAATGGGGTTTAAAACACTGCCCTGAGCACCTGGCAAAGCCGTTGTGAAGAGCAAATGGAAATATGGACATGCCAGTGTTTTCTGTACTGCAAATTTCTAAACTAGGAGAAGAAGGCCAATACAAGGATCAAATTTACCTGCAGAGCAGGTGCCGACTTTTCCTGGTCCTGTGTCGTGCTCTTCCGTGGTTCTGAGTGGGGCAGGATGAGCCGCCATCTTCCCCCACCCGGATTTCTACACAACTGACATTGGAACAGGGTCGTCACTTTTTTCCTTTTAATTAAAATTCCCAAACCAGAGAGACTGACAAACTAACTTTTAGATGGTTGAAGAAAATATACATACATTTGCATTTGTCATTCAGACTCTCCACAAAGCAATTTTTTGAATTTTTGAAAAAGAAAGTGAGTTTTTTTTTCACATTAAGCATCATGATCAGATGACATTGGCAAAAAACCCAAAATGGAATTCTGGTTTAAAAAATAATGAAACTGTTCTAATAATGAAAAAAAAATTTTTTTAATGAATGAAATATTTCAATATAAAATCTGTAAATGTACATAAAATACCATGAGAAGGTGAATAGAAGATAAAATCTACCAAATCTTGTAGTAAATTTCATAAAAGTATCAATTTGATGAGTCAGGGTTATGAAATGTGGGAAAACACAAATACTTAAGAAAGACTATGAAAACAGCTGATGGCAGAATTAAATAGAATAACCAGGAAAAAATTCTCGTTCCCCTTCACGATGCCTGCCCTGATCTGAGTGGTTTTCCGTCCTTTTGCTGCTGCCCCATACTTGTTCCCAACAGCCTGTCGTAAGAGAAAATCAAATCCACCATTAATAACCCACAACTGACCAATTAGGTTCCGCTGCAAAGCTGGGATTAGCAGAGACTTTAGATGTTCTGGCTCCGCTTAGGAATTAAATTAGACCAGAAAGCCCCATTTTACGTAGTGAGGAACACTTAACGTCATTAGTGGCAATTAAGATAACGCATTAATGAGTGTTTACCGCAGGGCCTGGGGCACTGCGGGGATGTGAGGCCCCTGGAGCTCGGAGGGTCCCCCTCCTCCCCCTCCCCTCACAGGAAGTCGGAAGGTGGACGGCCCTTAGGGAGCAGCAGGTGCAGATGGGGAAACTGAGGCTCAAACACGGAAGGGCTTACCTGCCCGCGGCGGTGACCGAGCCGGAATGGACCTCTGCTCTGAAACCCTTCCTGCTTCACCCAGCTGCCTCGGTGGCACCCCACCAGAGCTGCTGAGGGGGCGAGGCTCACAGGTGATCTTGGGTACCCCAGCTTAACCCTGACAGGCACAGCTTTTCTGGCCCCATTTTACAGATGGGGGAACTGAGGCTGGGAGAAGCAGGCTCATTTGCCCACGGTTACGCTTAAGTGCCGCTGCCAGGGCCGTGCTGGGTCCAGTTCGTCTCCTGCCTCAACGTTCACCCATCCCAAGTCCCCTGGGGGAGGCGTGAGGGGAGGACAGGGATCGAAGAGCATCCTGGGCCTGGCAGGGCCGCCCGCCTCTCTTGGGAAAGGGCAGGGCCGTGGCCTTCCTGAGCTGGGAACGGGAGGCAGCAGGGAGACAGGTAAGGGGCAGGGAGTAGCGGGGATTGAGGCAGTCACCCAGCTAATCGACCCCAGCAGCCGTTTTCCCTGAGCATCTGGGTGCCAGGCCCCGGCGGCGACAGCCCGAAGCGTTCAGGTCATGGAAGTGGGGGTCCTGGGAACCTAAAGTTTTCTTCGGGGCGCGTCTCCAGCCTGGTGTGTGATGGCACGTGAACGGGAGCCCTTCCTTCCTAGGCCACTGGACTTACCATCTCGCCGCGACAGCAGGTGGAGAAACTGAGGCGCAGAGGCCGGCTCAAATCCCCCCAGCAGGGCCTCAGCCCACTGGGGAAGGCCCAGCTGTTCTCTTTCCTCCTCCCACGGCCCCTCCGGGCAGGAGCTTGGACCTGTGACTTCCATCCCAGCCTTCCTCACCCCCAGCCCCCTCCCAGCGACGGCAGGCCACTTGCCGCCCCCGGGACGAATGTCGAGGTCACCGTTCCAGGCGGCCGCGCCCTCGCTGCCGCAAGCCGAGCTTCGTGCTCGCTGTGTGCACAGCCTAGGTCGGCACATGTGTTCCGGCCGCTTCCACCCCTTCCCCTCCCCAGGGACCCACAGGGAACTCTGCTAAGATAATTATCTCCAACTGGGGTTCTGCTCCGTGCTCTGGTGAGACAAGCTCGCCGTTTAGAATAATAAGGCTACCGAAGACTAGCTGGGCCTATTTTTCAAACAAGCAGTCTGCTGTGTGTTTCACATATGCCGCTCATTAAGGTTTTAAGACCTTTTGGTCTTCGCAGTAAAGCTTGTTTTCTCAGAGGTTGCAGTCAGCTGCCCGCGGTTACTGCCCGCACCCCGCTACCCTCTTCAGATGGGACCCCAGGCCTGGGAGGTGTTGAAAGGGGATCAAAGGAGCTGAGGCCCCAGGGCCCAGCGCGGAAGGAGGAGTGACCCCGGGAGCCTCGGTCCCACCAGGGGCTGGAGGGCCTCCTGCGTGCACGGGGTCCAGCCTCTTCGCGCTGGGGAGTCTCCACCCCGCAGCACCTTCGACTCATCAGGGGCCCCGTGGAAACACCTCAGCCGGGGGCACTGGGGAGTTTCCAAGGCTCCCCCAGACGTGAGTCATCTCAGGTGGGTGCAGGCAGCGCCCCGGGGCTGAGGCAGGGAGAGGCGTCTGCTCCCCACTAGAGAGCAGGGAAAGCACGGCCTGGGCACGGACCCATGGCCGAGAGGGGCGAGTCTGGGAGCCAGGACCAGGGCAGGCCATGGGGGCGGCCACGGCTGATTCCACTCCACCCTGGAAATCAGGGTTAGGACCCCCCTCTGCAGTGAGGAGCCCGAGCCTCGGGGAGCTGACTGCCACACCGGCCGTTCCCCCAGAGGCGAGGAGCTGGCTCCACGTCCCTGCGCGGCCAGGTGAGGTGGGCACAGGCCTGTGGCTGCCAGGGCCCCCCTGGCCGCGCAGGCTTCGAGTGGTGCCGAGAGTCTCCAGGTGGTCTGAGCAGAAACGAGCAGCAGGTTCCCGGGCTGGCCCAGGAGGTGTGGGCGCTGAGCTGGCTTAACCCCTTCCGCAGGCCGGCAGCTGAGGCCAGCGCCGTTGACTGGCCTGTCGAGGTCGTGGCGCTGAGGTGCTGAGCCCACTTGGGGGGGGAAGCCCCGGAACCTGCCGCCCTCTCCCCGCCATGCTGCCCTCCCACGCGTGTCAGGAATAGCCTGACACAGGGAAGCTTCCAGGCAGATTGGGAAACAACAAAGACAATTTAAAAAGGGGGAAACCCTTTTATCATGGTCCTGGCTGGATTTCCCCATTTTCTGAAGTCGCCGGTAACTTGGTCCCAGGGCATTTTCATCATTAGGTTCAGGCTCGCTGTTTACGAGCCCACGCAGAGCGGGCTTTGGCTTTTGGTATTAATTAAGAGCATCGCTCTTTTCCAGCGTTCTTTGCTCCAGCGGTCGGTTGCGTCTGAGTTTGTTTTAGATGTGGCCGCGGGGGCAGGTAAGAGTGGAAAGCCGTGCCTGGGAGGGCCCTGCCCTGGGAGCCGGGCCAGCGGGGTCTGATCCCAGCTCTGCCGCGCCTGCTGCATGATTTGGACAAGTCCTTTGATTTCTGTGAGTGTCACTTTCTTCCCCAAACGGCAGATTATCGTCTCCATCCTATTTCCTTGTCAATGTTGCTGTGAGAATCAAGCTGAGGGGATGAAGAGAAAACATTATATAAACTGCAAAGGGTTCTGTGAATATGAGGGTTTGTTGCTAAGGAGGGGATTGCTATTAAAAAATAAAAACCGTTTGCCCACAGTGCTGTGAATTATGCATTTGTGATGAACAAAGATGGAGAGCAACGTCTATGGACTCATTCATCCCACACCTGCAAGCCCACTGTGTGTCAAGAGAGGCCCCACCTAGTCATCCCATGCCTGCGAGCCCACTGTGTGTCAAAAGAGGCTTCACCCATTCATCCCACGCCTGCGAGCCCACTGTGTGCCTAGGAGAGGCTCCACCTAGTCATCCCATGCCTGCGAGCCCACTGTGTGTCAAAAGAGGCCCCACCCATTCATCCCACACCTGCAAGCCCACTGTGTGTCCAGAGGAGGCTCAGGTGAAGCGGGTGAATGAATGGCCGGGACCAGAAGGCTCTTAGATGAAGATCTCAGTGGAGGGGAGACGAGCGTTTCTGTGGCGCCCAGAGCCGCAGGAGGGGGAGAGGGCCAGGTCCACGGCGCTGGGGGCAGTGTCCTGCCAGAGGTGGGATTGCACTGGTCAAGAGGCGCTTGCTCTCGACCGTCACACTCCCCCAGGGTCGGCTGGAACGTGTGCCTGGCAGCTCTCAGGCAGGACCGTGGCCAGGAGTGACGCAGGAGAGGACGTGGGCATGGCCGGGGAGGCTGGCTGGGGGGCAGCAGGCTGCCCTGAGCTTGTGCCCCGGGAGCACATCATCTCATCACAGGAGCCTCCAGTGCTCACTCGCTCCTCCAGCCGCACAACTGTCCAGTACTCCTCCTGCCAGTGGCCACCAGGCCGTGCCTGTCTGTCCAGCTGCCGTCCACCTCGCCTTCCAGCCAGTGGCCTCGGTGGGGCCGACGCGGGCTCACTTTCTCTCCTCCAGCAGAGGGGCTGTTGAACAGGCTTGGGGCATGCCGTAGAGGCTTCCTGCAGGTCCGTGGGAGCCTGCGCACACCCAGCTCAGCCCCTGGCAGATCTCGAGGCTCAGTGAGGGAACACGACACTCCATCTGGCCTAATCTGTGCACACACCACGTAAAAGCCAGACTCATCCAACTACAGAGGCTGCCCCCATTTTACAGCTGAGAAGACCAAGGCCTAGAGAGTGGAAAGGGTTAGTGGAGGTCCAAGGTCCAGTCTTCACCCCGTAGTAATAGATGTTCTGCAATATGCCAAGTGAGCTTGGGCAAATTCTCTTTCGACCTCACTTTCTTAGCTATGAAAAGAAAAGCTTGCTGATGATTTATTATCCTTCCAGCCGTATTTTCTAGGTTTCTACCCAAAACGTAGACTGCCACGCAGTCCTGAAAGGGGCAGGGCCCACGGCCCGCTGCCTGCTTAGACCAGGATGGGTCTTGGTGGGTTTGGCTAGACCACAGTACCACCATGGTCTGGAACCTGGGGTGGGCTGGCCTGAGGGCCCTGGGCCAGGCTGAGGGCAGGGTCTGCCCAGTCGGCCTGTGTCACCCACAGGCCTGGCCTCCGCGTTTGACCCCCAGGCACTTGTGAGGTGGGCGAAGGAGCCCCACTGGAATTCCTGGTCCTGGGGTGGGGGTCCTGGTCCTGGGTTGGGGTCCTGGTCCTGGTCCTGGGGTGGGGGTCCTGGTCCCGGGGTGGGGGTCCTGGTCCTGGGTTGGGGTCCTGGTCCTGGTCCTGGGGTGGGGGTCCTGGTCCTGGTCCTGGGTGGGGGTCCTGGTCCTGAGTTGGGGTCCTGGTCCTGGGGTGGGGGTCCTGGTCCCGGGATGGGGGTCCTGGTCCTGGGTTGGGGTCCTGGTCCTGGTCCTGGGTGGGGGCCCTGGTCCTGGTCCTGGGTGGGGGTCCTGGTCCTGAGGGCATGCAGGCCACACTCACAGCACGCGGCACCCACTCTCGGCCTCCCCCTTCCCTGCGTCCTTCCTGACCAGGGGGTGGATTTCTCAGCTGCTCCCGGGGCCGTGTCCGCTCCCAGCGTCTCCCCTTCACCAGTTGCGGAGCTGACCAGCCCTTCACTTGGCCAGCGCCGGGCCTGGACGCTGCGGGAGCCACAGGAAGCACCCACAGAAATCCAGCTGATAAGCCAGAGAAGATGCCCGCGGGGGACAGGGACTGCGCGGCCGGCCACGCACGCAAGGGGCAGGGACTGCAACCATTAGTTCGAGGGTTCTCGGCAAGTGCCAGCTAAGTGGAGGGCTCTTTACCTCCTAGGCAGGTCCTTTCAGGGTGGGGCTCTGGGCAAACCCCCCCTCTCCACACCTCACTGTTTTCACGTCTCAGTGAGACCACTGATACTGCTGACCGCCGGGAAGGGGGTCCCGAAAGGAAAAGCCGCGAGAAAGGGTGCTCTGTCGACCGCAAAGCAGCGCCAAGCGCCAGCTCTGCCACGGCCACGCGGCGGCGTGGAGCGCGGGGCAGGCGCGTGCGGCCAGCAGGGCAGGAGGCGCGGGGGAGGCCCGGCCCCGGGGTCGGGGAGCTGGGGGGTCCCGCGCTCGGTTGCTTTTCAGCAGGAAAAGGTCGAAGCCGAATGAGGAGCGAGAAGTTTGGAGCAAATGACGCCCCCGGGGCGGGTGAGGACGGCCTTGCCGTGTGCTGGGCCTCTCCTACCTTATCCCGCTTAACTAGTAATTGCAGGGAGATTAGGAACTGCCGCCCCTCGTTATTTAGGTTCTGGGGTCCTGGGCTCTGGGAGGGCTCAGGTCAAAGGCTTTCCCGTTATTAAGGTGTCCGCAATGGCGGAAAGATCCGACACCCGCCGCCTGACCTCCACCGCCGCCCCCGGCCGGCAGACTTGTTCAAATAAACAGTCTGGGTCCCACGCGGAGCTCCTCCGAGCCGGGCAGAAACGCTAATTGTGCTTTAATGAGTCCAGGCTTGCTCTCCCCGGGCTGTGGCTCTGCTGGCCGCCCTGCTCAGGATAAATGTCACCTCGGCCACGGCCCCGGGGCAGGAGCAGTGCCTGTGGGGCGATCCTGGCCTCCACCGGTCCCCTGGCCAGCGAGGAAGAGACAGAAGAGGGGTGGGGGGCACCGGGGCTTGGGCGCAGAGGGGAGGCCCTGCCCAGCTTGGCTGGGGTCACAGGGAGAGCTGGTCGCAGGGGTTTCCCCCAAGAAAGTGGCAGAGCCTCTGCCGGACCTGGGGCCGCGGCCCTCCCAGCGCGGGGGACTCCCCGGCCGGCTGACCCCTCCCCGACCTTGTGGGTGGCTGCAAAGGGCCTCTTTGGATTCCATCACGTGGAGGAGGCAGTTTTCAAACTCAAAATTCTCTTGGTCACAGAAACACAGAGAAAGATGAATTTTAAGTGACTTGTTACGCATCCTCTGGAAATGGGTCGTGCCCCGAATCTGGAGGCTGCCTGCTGTTTCGAGGCCACGAAGAGACGCTTTTTGTCCTTGGTCCCAGGCCACAAGAGGAGCGGGAAAGAGGCAAGGGAAGGGCCGTGGCGGTTGCTGCGGCGCGGGCACGCAAGTGGCATCTCTTCCTGACATTCGGATGGACAGTTACTGGTCTGGAGGAGAAACTGAGACTTGGGGAGGCAGCGAGCTGCCTGGGGCCGGGCAGCTGGACAGTGCCGGGCCACAGCTTTTTCACTCACCACCACTCGGCAGGGCTGCCTGCAAGCCCAGGGCGAGCCTGGGTGCTGGGGGCATATCTGGGGACAACCGAGGACCTGCCCCCTGGAGATGAGGTTCCCGGCGGGAGACAGAAGGTGACCACGCGGGTGGAGATGGCGACGGGACATCTGTGAGCGCCGTCCGAGCTGTGCTTCCGCTTGGCCCCTGACGAGTCCCTCGACCCCTCTTCTTCCAGGGGCCCTGCTGCTCAGGCGCAGTGGCATGCCGCCTACCCACATGCCCACCATGAACCCTAAAAGCTCCTTTGGGGGCTCAGGCCGTCCCCACAAAGGCATCAAAGGAGAGCTCTGTTCTCCCTGCCGCCTGTGGAGCAGCTGTCCTCGGCAGGGCTGGGACCCTCCCCGGGGGCTCGCCGTCCTTCCCGGAGGTGCCCTCTGAAGTTCCTGGCGAGGAAGTTCTGGTTCAGATAAAGGTTACCCAAACAGCTCCAGCGCTCCCAACGTGGAGGGAGATTTACGGGAAGCGCGGAGGTGGGGGGGCCCTTCCAGGAGCCGTAAGTCTCCCCTGCCCAGCTGGGGAGTCGATGCACAGCGCACGTTAATCAACTTCAGCGGAGGCCCCGGGGTCTCTGCGCGTGGAGGCTGGGCCTGCGAGGGGAAGGAAACAGTCGTCAGACCTCGGGAATGGGAGGGCAGGCGCTGGAATCAGAGGGCCTGATTTCCCGCAGACCGGGCTGGCTTGCGCTGGCTCTTTCCGCGGCGTCCCGTACAACGCCTTCTGCCTCCAGGAATAAGTAGCCAAAGCTCGGTGGCCTGCGTGCCAGGTGACATCAGCCTCTCGGGGGCCTTCCGGGTGCTTGCCTCCTTCCTATGTCCCCCTTCCTGGCACTGCCCTCCCAGCCTGTGCAGGGCTGACCCCTTCTCATTACTACATCTTGGCACAAATGTCCTTTTCCAGAGAGCCGTCCCTGGACAGTCCATGTAAAGGAAACCCTCAAATCCCATTTGTTCTCCCCACATCGCTCTGGTTCGTTTCCTTCATGGACTTAATCTTGTTGGAAATAATCTGGTTTATTGAATCACGTGCTGACTGCCTGTCTGTCCCCACGATGTCAGCCCCACAAAAGTTGTCCTTCCCACCACTGCCTTCCTGTACCCAGCACAGGGCTGCACCTGCAGGAGGCGCTCGGTAAATAGTTATCGGTAAATAAATGCCTAGGAGTCGTCGACCCTCACCTCATCTCACACCATGAGCAGCCGAGATAGAGGGTGGGCTGGGGTGGGGGAGAGCGTCTTGCTGAAAGTGTTCATCCCCACACCATCAACCCGAGTCTAAGTACAGAGCGTCGTTTACATGTATCGTATTCCACGAGAAGGTCTTGTGTCGTGTTCCCCTTTCACGCCACGAGCGCCGCCTCACCTTTCACCTTGCCGGCCTCTAGCGGGGTCTGTCCAAGGCCCAAGGCCGGGCACGGTGGGTCAGTCTCCCCTCTCGCTGCGCTGCTTTGATGCACCCCACGCCCACGCGGCCCCTGCTCTCCAGCACCCTCGCATCCCGCCCCTGCCTGGAACAGAGCCTGCAAAGGTCTTTTCGTCCCTGTAAGAGGAATCCTGTGTGATGACCCCTTCAGGGTCATCAGGTCAGACGTGTTACCTTTCAGAGGGCAAGTTGAGTCCCAGGGAGCAGAAGGGAGTTTGTCAAGGCCAGAGGCGGTGGAGGGAGCAGAGCCCGAGCATGCAGACTCCCAGGTCAGTGCCCCTGCTACCCGGTCATCTTCTTGCCTTGTGGAAGCACACGGTTGTGGAGCAGCTGGGGGTGTGTGGGGGAGATTTCATGCCTTTCATTATTGGCGAGAGGGTCTGGGGTTGAAACCAACGCGGTTTCCCTGATGCGTGGTCTTGGGTAAGTTCCTCAATCCTGGGACTTGTTTGTAAAATAGCTTGAGGCGAGCCTACAGAGAAGAAAGAGCAAAAGGGGATGTGCTGTGCCTGGCACCAGGCAAATGTGGGCCGTGGGTTTTCCCGTTCTGAAGGTCCGCCAGTGCCTCTTGCCGTCTGGAATGGAGACGCGCCCGCAGGGGTTAGGTCTCTTTCCTTTACTGCCCCCTTTTCTCTCTTCTCACTCCCAAAGACCCTCTTTCCCCTCCACATGCCCGGATTTGCCATCAGCTTCTCCCCCTACATGCCTGCCACGGTCCTGTGTGGGGTCTCCCCTCTTGCTATCTGACCCAACTTTTAAAAAAAGATTGGCTTCCCATGACAGTTCCCTGGAGACTTAGGCTTCCCAGACTCCCTGAAATCATTTCTGATGGGACAAACATCAGCCGGCACTTTCAGCTTCCCTTTTCACGTCCGCTCGCCCTTCACTCAACGTCACTGAGCCCCTACCTTGGGGCGGGCATGACAATCATCCTCAAGAACACAAAGACAATCAGCCATGGCCCTTTCTCACAAAGGGAGTGAGAGAGAAGGGCACACAGCCGTCAAGATGTTTAAGAGCAAGTCAGGGAAGCGGATGTGGCTCAAGCGATTGGACTCGCGTCTACCATATGAGAGGTCCTGGGTTCATTTCCCAGGGCCTCCTGGTGAAGGCGAGCCGGCCCACGCGGCAAGCTGGAGCAACAAAAGAGACAAAGAGGAGAGACAATGAGAGACCCAACAAACCAGGGAGCTGAGGTGGCTGACGCGATTGAGTGCCTCTCTCCCATGTCGGAGGTCCCAGGATGGGCTCCTGGTGCCTCCTAAAGATAAGACAAGAAGAGAAGACAAGCAGACACAGAGAGCACGCCGAGAATAGACACAGAGAGCAGAAAGCGAGAGCAAAACAACAAGGTGTGTGGGGGGGGAATAAATAAATAAAATAAGTCTTTAAAAAAAAGAGCAAGTCAGGTAGGTTAGTGCTAGCTGCTGTAACAAACAAACCCCAGAATGCCAGCGGCTGAACACAACAGACGTTTATTTCCCATTCCTGTGATAGCTCAGAGCATGTGCTGGTGGGCAGGAGGCTCTGGTGTGGGCAGGTTGCTGCCGAGAGCCCGGGGATCGTCCCAGCTTGGGAGGAATGGATGAAGCGCCAGGGCAGGGCAGCTGGGCCAGCCCCTGGCTGTCTAGCTGGGAGTGCCTGGGCTCTGGGTCTCACTGATCATCCAGGCCAAGCCCAGGGCTGTCTTTTTCAGGGTGGAACCACACAACATTCAAAGAAGACAAGCAGGGACACCGGTTTGGGAAATCTCCCCTTTAGCAGCAGACTTGACCCCATTGCAGTCCCATAATTTAGCCTCGTGAAGGTGAAGCCACTAGGAAAACCTCATTCTCCACTTCCTGTCCCTCCAGCACAGTCAGATGACGTCCAAAAGACGACCCTTCAGAGTATGCTCGGCATTTGTTCAAGGTGGGTGGGGTAGGAGAGCCAGGAGGAGTGTCCCTCCCCCCACCCCAGGCAGCAAACCTCCCGTCTGCACACGCAAGTGGCTTGAAAGGTGAAGGGCACCGGGGGCCGAGAAAGCCGAGGGGTCCAGACAGCAAGGGGTGCAGCTGAGCCGTCAAGCTGGAGAAACCTCAGCCCAGAGACCAGACTCTGAAGGCCAAATGCGGCTCGGAGGGCATCTGGCCCAGTCCCGCTGACACCTGAATCTCTGCTCACAGCATTTTCCCTTGGCTTGATTCATCTCCCTGGGCAGCCTGCCAGGTCGCAGAGCTTCCCCATCTTCAACCAAAACCCGGCGCCAGGACCTTCCAGCCACAGGCCTCAGTTCAGCCTCCCAGGGCAACTCTTGTCTTTGTCCCTCGTTCTACAGTTGAGGAAACAGAAGGAAGAAGACACTCCCGAGTCGCTCAGCAAATTCAGGGCTAAAGTGGGAATAGAAAGCAGCTCTGCTTAGACCCAGGAGCAGGTCCTTCCCTCTTCGTTTTGTCAAATCTGTTTACCCAAGAGAAAAACCAAAGGAGCTGTATTTCTTCCAACTCCGTTTTGAATCTGTGAGTTTTCCTGGTGAGACAGAAGGCACGTGGGAGGCTGGAGGAGGGGCCTCGGCTCCTCCAGGGGACGGGAGGTGTCAGGGAAATGTGACATGAGGAAATGCGTTTGCACAGAACGAAAAGGGGGAGAGGGAGCAATTTTCAAACCTTCAAGCAATTAGGGAAAAAAGGCCTCTCAGGAAATAAAAAATGTCCCTTTCAGGAATGTTCTTTGGGAGGGTGTGTGAGAAGCCCACACGGCTATTACATGCAGGGCATAGCCTGCTCACCTGATTTTCTGCGTGATTGGCGGGCACGTCAACATAACTTCTCTGGCATTCATTAACCGCCTTGAAAACTAGTTTTAACACTTGCCACACACCCCCAAAAATGCAGGAAAGATAAATCCCTCTGGAAGGAATTTATTTCAACGCACCACGAACGGGTCTGCACAGATACTAGCTCTCTTGGAAAAGCGCTCGTCTTACCCAGCAATGTTTACGTCTGCCCCTCTCCACCACCCAGGACGAATCCACCCCACTCTCCGCCAGGCTGCCCAGGCTCCCTGCCCAGGGTGCTCGGAGACCTGTGCCTCTGACCAGTCTGCTTGGTACCAGAGCCGGGGATGGGAGTCGGGGGCCGCACTTGAGGAGATGCCCCTGTCGGTCCTCGGACCCTGGAGTAGGCAGGTCTTCAATCCCAGCCCTGCCACTTCTTCGCTGTACCACCTTGGGCCTCAGTTTCCTCCTCCATAAAATGGAACCAACACGTGGGCGGCTTAGCCAGGTGCCTGTTGATTTGTGCAGACCATCCCCTTCCCTGAAAGGGCCCCCAGGCTTTGGGGAAAGAGACTTGTCAAACGGAGCATTTCGTGCTCTGTAGAAAGACCATGGAAACAGAAGTAGAGTCACCCAGAGGCATTCGTCTCTCTGGGGTGGCTGTGCCCGAGGGGGCTTTGAATGATACCCGTGAGAAAGGGGCAGAGGGGCACAGGAGCAGCGGGACTGTGCAGAGCTATGCACGGGAGCAAAGGATGGCCCAGGCTCAGCCCTGGAGAGACGGGAGGGGGCTGGGGTCCACCCTGTCCAGGGGCCAGAGGTGAGTGCCAGGGGTGTGGGCTGGAGGGGACAAAGGTCTGGCCTCAGCCTACCACCACCACCCCTGCACCCAGGGGCTGAGGGGCGGCCTGGCTCTGCAGCTGCCTGGAAACAAGCTCCCGTTGCCCATACCAGGGGCCTGGCCGAGGGGCAAAGCAAATAGACACCAGAACATCGGGCATTTGGGATCCTGGGAACTGGCAGCAGGACCCGAGGAAAGTACCCTGGAGCCAGTGGATTCAAGCACAAATAGGGAAACCGAGGCCAGGAGAGGGGGAGGGGCTTGCACGTGGCCCTCTGAGGTGTGGGCGGCAGGCTGGGTAGGGAGCCTCCTGGCCAGTGCTCTGCCACACAGGCCATGCCTAACCCTAACCCTGCCCAGCTGCAGGAGGCACCACTGCACGCAGCCACGTGGACGGCACCCGCTGCAGGGGTGCAGGGCCCAGCGCGGGCAGGCAGCCCCGTCCCGGCTGTCCAGGCGGCTCTTTGTGGTGGGCACAGCCGCGGTTTCCTGACGCGGACCCTGGTGTCAGAGCAGCTCTCGGGGCTCAGAGCGCCCCCGGTCCGGGCTGGGTTACTGGGTGCCCCGGCCGAGGCCGCCCCTGCCAGCTCATCACTCACGCACACGCTCCTGCCGAGCCCGGGTGAGACCTCCAGCTCCAAACCAGCACCCAGGACGCCCGTTGCTAATTCTCCCTTCCAAATAGATGTATTCCGTGTCAGGCATGGCAGGGGTGAGGCCCAAATGCGGTAGCACCCGGGCAGCTGCAGACCCAGCCAGGGACTGCACTTTGACCCGTCTTCTGACTCTTTCCCACCCGTCAGAGTCCTCTCTTCACCCATCAGGGTACTCTCAGCCTTTCTGGAAAAGACTTTTCCTTTCTTAAATTTCTTGTCCTTGCTCCTTGCCCAATCTGGGCTGACCGAATGGATTCCCTTGTTTGCAAACAAGATGTCTTCGTAGCTGAGCTCCACCACGCACTTTCCATCGTCTTGTCCCTCCGGGCAGAATGAAAGCAAGCCCTCTTGTGGGTGGGGAAGCTGAGGCCAGAGGCAGCTACTTCCCTCCAAGGTCAACAGCCGGTGGCAGAGCCAAGAGCCAGGCGGGGCCTGGCGCCAGTGTCCACCCACTGGCCCAGGCCTCTCTTGCTTTCCTAAGAGCCTGAGAAAAATCACAGTGCTTGTTGTCATCTCTTCCTTCACTCTCGGCTCTGTCGCCATGGATTTAAATTGTAAACTTCTTCCTTCAAAATCTGTTGCTTGCATTTGCCATTGGCTTCTGCAACTGTGCAGTTTGAGAACAATATGGAAATCAGCATTTCATCAAGACGTAAAGCTCGTTAAGCTCTTGAAATGCCTCAAATCATTCTTCCAGGACCAAGCAGAACAAAGGATGCCTGAATGTCGCGCATTCGTTTTAAAAAAACTGAAATCAATGTCCATGAATTTCTAAAACCTAAGCCTGAGCAGGGACAGTTGAGGGATTTTCTCCCCTGCGGGTTTTTCGTCGTGAAATTAACCTCCTTGGTCTAGTGCAGGGAGCACAGGCAGGGAGCCGGCCTGGAGTGGGGGCTGGGCCCTCGCCACGGGGCCTGGGCACGCGCCGTCCCCTCCCTGGGCCCAAGCCCCCCATCTGTCCAGTGGGGAGGTGGCCTGAGTGGCCCTCTGTTGCTCCCCCCGGCCTGTCCGTGAATCTGGTTCTGACAAAGTTAGACCCCTCCCTGGGGGGCCCTTCTGTGACCCCATCCCAGCTGCTCCCCTGTCTGGGAATCCAATCCCATGAGCAGCCACAGGGATGAACTCAGTGTCCGGGGTCAGCCCGAAGGCCAGAGACGAGAGATGCAGGCCAGACCGTGCCACGCTCCACCCCCCAGGCCCACAGGGACCCCCCCCCCCGCGCTGAAGCCTCTCCAGACCCCCACCTCTCTGGGGCCCGGGGCCCAGGGCTCAAGGCTGCGGGGGAGGGAGGCTCCAGCGGTCGCCGTCGTGCATCTCCAGAGAGAGCAGACCCCAGCTGCAGAGCAGGGAGGAAGGCAGCGTGTCCCAGCCTTGCCCAGACCAGGAGACCACCCCGAGGGCTCGGCGAAAGGGCTCTGACACCGAAAGCAAGACCCCAGGAAACTCTACCCACATGGACGCCAGCGCTGCTTCGAGGAAAGCTTTGCACAGAGAGGGCTAACGATGCCCAGGTCACACACTGTTGTGAGGATGTAAATTAGGTCGTCCACATACAGCACATGACACGCTCTGCGGCATAGACGGGCACCGAATTAAAGCGGAGGACTGCACCGTGCTAGCAGTTCCGAGGACGCGTGCAACGAAAGGCAAAGCCTCTTCAGCCTCTGCCCCTTTTCTTCTCCCCTCCCCTCTTCTGTTAGCACCTGCAACCGCGGAGAAAATGGGCACATGGGTGAATTTTCCGTCTTTGGAAAATTGTGGATAGGTGACTATTCCTATGCACACGCATGTGCAGCCTCCACGACGCCGTGAGTCCAAAAAAGAGGTGGGATTCTTCCCGTCTGTCGTCGCTGATGTTTTTTATTTTATTTTTTATGTACTGCCTGTTTTTATTTCGTTTTATTATTTTTTTTCATTTTTTTTAATTTAAAATTTTTTTTAAAAAAGATACTCAGATTACATGAATGTTGTTGTTTTTAATGCAAATAAAACACAAACAAACTGAAAACCCTGTGACTGTCCTTAGGCCTTTGGGTTTGGCAAACAAAGTATTCCATAATACCCGTGAATCCCATCTCTTACATTTGTTATTAGAAGCGTTTCTTCTCTGCCCCGCTCTCCACTGGGTTGGCTTGCTGTGGCTCCCCTGTTCCCCACAGTCTGCCTGGACTTACTTCTCTCAAAGCACTTTCCAAGCTGTATTGAACTGACTGCCTCCCCCATCAGACCTTGTCTCCTCGAGGGCCAGGACTGCCTCCCGGTCCCCCTCAATCTCCAGCACCCCCAGCCCAGCCCCTGGCCAAGGCTTAACAAATGCGGAACCAAATCCAGGTGACTCCAGTATGTTCAGTTCATTCAAAATGTTCACAGTGGCCTGTCGACAGCTTTGGCGCCTCTGGTGAGGGTCTCTTCAGCCCCCTCCTCCTCGCCCGTGGTTTGGAGCGTGCTTGGCCCCTGCCTCCATCCTCAGCGCCGAAGGCTGATTTAGCCTGGCCCTGACAGTCGTAGTGGATTCTTTTCCTCCCGTCAGGGGCCAAGGCTTGAAACGATGGTTGGAACCAGCTGGCTCTGCGCCGGACGTCGCCTGGCACAGGCGCGACGTGGAGACTGCACGTCTGAGGGCAGACCCACGGCCTGGGGTCACCTGGCTACTCCTTCTTCTTTAGCAAAGCAAAGCAGCAGCCGTTTGTTCAGCTCCAGGAGGCAACAGGGACGATGGAAAAAGCCCAGGTTCTGGAGCCAGACAGAGCTGAGTTCAAAATGTGGTTCATGTCCTCACTGGTTGCATGACCTTGGGCAGTTTTGCCTAAACTTGCTAAACCTTAGTTTCCTTCTTTTTAAAAATAGGGACAATAATTCCAAAGCTCCCCACTCATAGTGTTATTGCGGAGATGAGAACAAAATGCACGGGTGCACCCAGCTTGTTGCCCGGTACAGAGGAGGTGCCCAGCAAGTGCCGGCTTTCGTTGCCTCTTAAAAAAGCGATCACCGTGATAACAGATGTAAAATGTAACGTTGATTACATAATGTCGTAAAACAGCATTTCCCCTTTCCAGCTGTACAGTTCAGTGTGCTCATCTCTCACAGCGCTGTGCTGCCGTCACGCCAGCCCCTACGAAAGCCTCTCCGTCACCCCACAGCAGCTCTGGGCTCGTCCAGCACTGACTCCCCGTTCTCCACCCAGCCCCACCCCTGGTAGCCTGTATCTTCTTTCTGTCACTGTGCATTTGCATATTCCCAATATTTCGTATCAGTGAGGTCGTGTGATATTTGTCCTTCTGTGTCTGTCTTACTTCACTCAACGTGCTGTCTTCAAGAGTCGTCCATGTTGTCTCAGGCATCAGAACTTCACTCCTTTTCAAGGCCGAGTAATAGTCCACTGTGTGCATATATCACACTTTGCTTTTACACCTGTTGATGGATCCGGCTTCCACCATTTGGCTGCTGTGAACACTGCTGCTGTGAAAACTGGTGTAAGGTATCTGGGTCCCTGCTTTCAGTCTGGGGTTTTATATACTTAAAAGTGGGGTTGCCAGGTGCTGTGGTGATTCTCTACTTAGCTTTCTGAGGAGCCACCAGCTCTAGCTACACCGTTTGCATTCCCCCCTTGTCGGAGAGCTCCTCCTTCTCTGCCTGCTTGTCAGCACTTGGTACTTTCTGCTTTTTAAATAACAGCCACTCCAGGGGTGTGAAACAGCATCTCACTGCGGTTTTGATTTACAGCCCCTGAGGGCTGCTGCTGCTGGGAAGTAGCTTGGCTTTGACTGCTGAGCTAAAGTCACAAATCCCCGTTAAAGGGCATAACCAGCTTCTCATGATTTGTATAGAACCTGTAAGGAACATGCCTCGGGAGGAGTCAGACCCCCGCAATGCATCGAACCCCAGGCCCCAGCTCTCTGAGGACCTGAGCCTGGAGATGGACAGAGGGCCACGGCCCTGGAGGCCGGCCTGCCAAGGAGGGGCACCTCGAGACTTGACTGGCCCATCTCCCCACTCCCAGGCACCCCTGACATTATTTACACAGGGTTTCATTGTGTCTTTATACCTAACCCTGTTCCAACTTTTTGCAAAGTCTTTCTCAGTTCGGTGCCATCAGCAGTGTGCCAGATCCCGAGCTAAGAACTAACGGCACAAGGAAACGGATGTGGCTCAAGAGGTTCGGCGTCCGTCTACCATATGGAGAGACCGGGGTTCGATCCCCGGTACCTCCCGGTAAAAAAAAAAAAAAAAGGACTAACGGCACAGCGGTGAGGACGAAGTAGCCCTGCCCTCAAGGAGCTCCCAGTCGGGATTCGCCTATGTTATCTGCTCACAGTCCTGCCCAAGGGCTTCTGTGCAGAGCCTTCTCTTGTTCTGCACTCGTGTGTCGTGCCCCTTAAGCTAAGTGGGTGATGCACCCACAACCGCTGGAGATGGACGGGAAAGGAAGTCCAAACCAGGGCCCTTCCCACTCCCCAAGGAAGACCCGGCCCCAGTTTCTTTGGCAACCACTGCCTAGGCTCAGTCGAGAGGCCCCAGAGGGAAGAGACGAGACATCCTCGCGGGAGGGACGATGCAGGGAGCTGGGCTTTGCGAGACGCTGGAATCTCTTTAATAGCAAAAGGGTTTTCGGAAGCTTTGCCGGGTGCTGTGAACGCAATGTCCTCCATGTTTCCTTCAGACCCGGAAGTCGAGCTTTCTGTGGCTTTTGAAGTACTGTGGATGCCGATTGCAGGCAGTGCCTCAGGGCCCCTTGGCCTTAAACAGCTTGCTGGGCCTGTCCTAGGCTCAAGTGCAACTAAATGCATTTTCTTTTCCCCCGACTATGAGCCTTTTAAGAGCAGGTTATTGTCTGGCTCTGCCTCTGAATCCCCACGAACCAGAGGTTCACTAGGTGTTTTTTGAAGGAGTAAATGCTGAGGGCCAAGAAGACGGTTGAAGTCAGCCTTCTTCTGAGCTCTTCCACCCGGGGATCAGTTTTTCCTTCCTCATGGTGGGTCGATTTCCAAAGCCCCAGCACGTATTGGAGAGGCGGAGAAGAGGAATCTGAAGAGAGCAGTGCCTGAGGGAGCCAGTGTAACTCTACCCAAAGAGTGGCGTTAGGGCGGAAACGGCCGGCCGGCAAGGTGAAGACAGGAGGACGTAAGCTCAGAGGGAGGAGGTGACCGGAAGGTGACAGCAAGAAAGCAGAGAGGCCACGTAACAGGGAGGGGGGCAGCAGTGGGGGCAGGAGGCCAGGGCAGCCAGGAGTGGTGGCGCAGCCAGGGCTCGGGTGCCAGCTCGTCCCACGTGAGGACAGGGCTTGTTCTCCGCTGGACAAACGTGCCTGAGCCTCAGAGCAGGGCTGGGACGTCAGCCTCGGTTTCTCCAAGTGAGGCAGGGGCGTGCTGGAAAAGGATGTGCACAGTGAGGCCTTGGGGCCCGGACCCCGAGGCCCGAGGACCGGCTGGGCCCACGCACGTGCCCCTCCAGGCCCGCATTTTCCAACAAAGCAGTGATTTCCTCCAGCTCCTCCCGAGTCCTCAGGGAAGGGCAATTTGTGGAAGTGGAGTTGCTGGGTGATAGATTTCTCTGTCAACATGATGAGTGAGAGAAAGAGCGGGTAATTACCAGTAATGCACTTCAATTACAGCTCCGGGAGCAACCCCCAAGCCCAGCTCCGTGTCCCCATTTAATTTTCATTTAAAACAAAACAGTTGCCACAGACCCGAAGTTAAAAACAGAAATCCCTTTCAGCTCCCGGCAAATTAGGAGGAATGTCTTATTCTGGAAGTGGTGGGTGAGAACTTCTTCCCCAGCTACACAGGAAGCTGCCTCCTCCTGCCACGCCGTTCTCCAAGACTCCAAGCAATTAACCTTGTCCCTCCAGGCCCCAGGCCCCCTCCCCTCCTTCAAAGCGCTTGCCTGAGGAATTCTGTCAAAGATCAGTAGCACCTTGGGGCAGGCCTGAGGTCAGGGGACTTCCTGGCTGCACAGGAAGGCGTGTTCTGCCAGAAAAGGGAAATGTTCTTAGTCCCTCAGATCTGGGTGCCTAAAAATAAACTAATAGGCCTTAAATTAACTTTTTCTTTCTTTTGTCCCCCCAGTGCCCCCCCCTTCCCACTTTCCACCAAGACTTTTCAACTTGAAGGAAAAGCATTTATTATCTGAGAATGACACACAGGAAATTAGACTTATAAATTGTACTTAAAATGTTATAGTTTCCAACTTTCGTTAATGCTAATCTTAATGCTAATAGGTTGTGAGATATGTGTTTTGACTTGAGAGAGTTTTTTTTTTCTTTTCTAATTAATTCTCGGCTACGCCACATGAAACATTTGTGGTGGAGGAGTCCCAGGAGTTTGCACGCCGTTGGAGAGATGGACTCCTGCCAGGGTTCAAACTGCCATTTTCCCAGAGGGTACGTTTAGGGCATGCAAAGAGTGGAAGCACTCCTGTGGTAAAATGTGCATGAAGGGCTTGTGTGGATATGTGAGGGCCCCTTCCCTTCTGCCACCAACCTGCCTCAGCAGTCCCCAACAGGGACCTTCTGCTCTGGCCAGGAAACTTCTCCGGGCTTCCCAGGTGGACCAGGCTTCGGACAGCAGAGGGGTCACTTTTTCCTTGGCTCGGCTGCCATTTTGGTCCCCTGCTTCCGTGTACTGACACCTGGGGCACACCTGCCCTTGCTTTGGCACCTGGGCATGTCTGATCTTCAGCACGGTCGTTACCTGAGAGAGGCTTGTATATGCAGCTGGGAAACGGGTCGACACCTCCGCCCCTGCCACCCCAGCACCACCATGGCAACGCCAAATTGCCAGAGTCCGGACAGCGTCAAATGATTCTAAGTGTCCTTAGGTTTGTATCTGTCCTCACCAGAGGGACGAGGGTGTCGCATGGGACGGTAAGGGGAGGAGCTTGCTCTCACAGCTTCCTGGAGGGGCTTGGAGTTTATATTCTCTTATCTGCAAGAACAAAAATAAAATACATGAGCCTTCACTACCGGTTATTCCCTAAACCGGTTCCCTTTCCCCCCAGGCTCACAGTTACACTCTCTCTCCCAGCATCCCTTGCATTTAGGTGTGGTCATGGGACGGAGTCTGCAGGAGAAGATGAGGGGCATGTTCTGTGCCACTCCAGTCCCGGCCCGCAAACCCCCGTGCGCCCGCTGCTCTCGCCGTCCCCCCGTCTGCCCGCTGGAGGTGGAGGAGCCAGTGGCTCCAGAGGAGGGAGAGCTCAAGACCAGCGGCTTTCAATCGGAGACGATTTCGCCACCTGGGGGAGAGTTGGCAATGTCTAGAGGCATTTTTGTGTTGTCACAGCTGGGAGATGGGGCTGCTGGCATCTGGTGAGCAGAGCCAAAGATGTGGCTAAACCTCCTACAACGCACAGGGGCCCAGCAGCGAAGAACGATCAGGTCCAAAGGGCCAGCGTGGCCGGGGTGACAATCGTTTTCCTTGTGGGAAGGAGCTTTGGCCTCTGAGTGATGGTGAGGACGTCTGCAGCCTGCTCTGCCCTGGGATAGAAACAAGAAATACGTCTCTACCGTGTCAAGCCATTGAGATTTAGTGGTAGATCGATGGAGGGTGAACGTGCTACTCTAGGACACCCGAAACCAGCAGTGTGTTTGTACAAGGCCCCCCCAAATCAGAATCAGCAGCATGTCCTCTCTGCTCAGTAGCACGGTCCAAACCCTTTAAGTACTTACTGCACCCCACCTGGAAAAGTCATTTTTGTCACAGGTACCACCTGAAATTGACTGCAGGGACGATCTCAGCCAGCTCGGAGGAGGTCACGAAGCCCCCAGCAGGCTGACTCTGTTTCACGCTCTGCGGAGAGTGGAGACCTTGCTTCAGTCCTTGCCCTCGAGGAGTTTTCAGTCCAGTGGGAGAGAACACGCTTAAAGAGGCAAGGGGATGCTAAGGGGCACATGCTATGATGGAGGTGCGTTTAAGGGGACCCCCAGGTGCTCCCCTGCTTCGGAAGTGAGGGCCCTCGCCTGCACCTGGCAGGAGCAGGGGGAGCTGAGGGCCAGGCAGGCGCCCACTGACTGCTCCTCTCTCCTCTCCGTCCCACCGGCCCTGCCCTGGCCCCAGCCTTCTGCCTCCATTCGTGCATTCAGCAAAAGCTTGCACAAATGGGCCACAAATTGTACCAGGCATGAGGGATGCAGCCAAGGAAACAGCCACTTTTCTCATTGCGTCTTCGTGTGGCTTGCCGTCTGGCGGGAGCAGACCGGCCAATGGGCGGCACGGCACTGCGAAGTTATTGACACTACCGGATTGTGCACTGGAATGTGACAAAAACAGGAAATTTTGAGTTGTACATAAAAAGTTTTGTTGCTGTTGTTTTTTTAAAAAAGAAAGTGGAAGCACTTATAAAACATCCTCCACATGCCCCACCAGCACACGGCCACACCTGCCTGCAGATCCCACCTGGGTACTCCGCTTCCATCCTCTTGCAACGCACAGTCCTTTTGCTCCCATCTAAGGCCAATCTCTCCACGTGTACTGCATCCTCTCCCTTCTCATATAGTTTTGGTCCTTTTCCCAGAAATTTTCTCTTCTCCTGCATCTTAATTTTCCCTCTTAATTGGGTCATTCCCATCTGGATACAAATATACTATAATATTTTCCACCTTAAAAAGTAAATGATCTGACTCTACAGCCCCCTTTAGCTATCACTCCATTTCTCTTTGCAGCAGAACTCTTTGGAAGGGTCTCCTATAATCGTTTTCTCCAATCTTTGCCATTCTTCCTCTCTCTTTTATTTTTCATTTTTACAAGGACTGGTTTTTCATCGTTGCATTGAAAATAAAATTTAGTACACAAAAATATGGTATTTGCTCCATTTTAGGACCCCCCCCCCAATTGCAAAAAGCAAAACACTTGTAATTTTCCATTCTCTCTCAAACTCACTTCCATCATGGTTTCGATTTCATCACACGATTCCACCAGCCAGCCAATGCCAAGGTCACCAATAGCCTCCGGGTCACTAAACCCAAGGGTCAATTCTTGAGGTTCACCTGTCAGCAGCTGCCGATGGCGCCCTCTCCTTCCGGAAGCACCTCTGTGCCTTGGCTCCCTTGCCACCTCGGGGGCCACTCCGTTTCGAGCCCCGTCTCAGCTATTCCCACTCGCTTGACCTCAAACAACAGGTGCGCCAAGGCCCAGCATTTAACCTTCTCCCGCCAGAGTTCAATCCAGCAGCACATCTTTAAATTCAGCTCCTGCTGCACATCCCTGAACCTCTGTGTGAAATCTCACGAGCAGCTGAACTTTCCAGGTCTAAACCCACTTCACCTGAAGTCTCCCCACTGCCCCCAAGTTGCTCAGACAATGTGTTTTAAAAAGACCAATCTGAGGCCAAGAAAAAAGGAAAAAAAGTACGGCTTTCAGAAGGCTTGTTGTTCTGCAGTCTGACACGTCCATGTGACCACATCAGTCTCCTCCTGTTTCACGGTCTCCAAGGAAGGGTGAGGAGCAAAAGAGCAGAGGCAAAACGTCCACTGAGAACTCCGTTCCCCATGCATGCTCGAGTCACCTCCCTTCCTGGGCACGTGGGAAGGCGGCATGGCCGGTAGGCAGGTCACGCCACCAGTCCAGCTGGGAAACGCAGCCAAAGGGAGTGCCACTTCCGAGCGGAGGCATTTCGAGCCCGTGTGCCTGTGAAGATGGTGGGATCACGGGACAGGAGGGGTCTGGGTGTCATTTACCCTCCAGTCTGGGGGTGCTCCTGCGAGCTAAAGAGGGAGCTGATGACACTTACCCCGGGCCAGCCAGGGAAGCAGGACTGTCCCAGGCCATGGGCTGTCCAGGCTGCCCACCCGAGTCGCAGGGCAGGAGACCCCCAGCACCGCTGGAGTCTGGATCAGTGATTTGAGTTGTGGTGCACCTCTGGGCTTTGGAGTCTTGTCTCTTGTGGCACTAACCCTGATTCACACGTTCACATCATCACAGAGTCTACAAGGCAGGCATTATCTCCCCTAGCTGATGCAAAAGGAGCATAAGGTTTGGGCAATGAGCTTGCTCAAGATCACACAGCTGGTTTGAAACCCAGCTTTGCCTGATTCCAAAGTCCATGCCCTTTCTACTCCGTGCTGCCACCCTCCTCACTGCTGAGCTGAGACCCCCAACTCCCAAAAGACCCGAAGAGAAGAGGCCATTGTTTTAAAGTGACAGGTCTGCTACCCCCTACCATTCACCCTCAGAAGACAGCCTCTTGGCTTCACCCTCCACCTGCAGGGTTCTGGAAGGAAGTGCCCATATTTCATTATTTTTTTGAAAAAAAGATCAAACACCCTCCGTCAGTGACTTAACTTATTTATGGGTTTGATTTTTCCCCTGGATCATTTCCTTTCATTCCTGCCAGAAGCCCTTGCTGCAACCCTCCCAAGTTATTAATAAAAAAAGTCAAACAGTAGCGACTGTGCCGGAACGCTCTTGGCTCCTGCTGATGAATTTAGTTCGCGCTGGTAGCAGATGTTTTCACCCAGATCACAGATACTTGCCAGCCCTTTCACATCTGTCCTGTTTTCAGATGAGGACAGACAGAATTCGATTTCCAGCTCAAGTAAAAGGACTCAGGTCGACGCGGTGCACCATGCCTGTGCGATGTGCCCAGCTCCGAGCTGGGTGCCGAGGCTTCGTGGAGAGCAAGCCAGCCCCTGGGCCCCTGGCGCCCGGCCCAGGCTCCTTCCACTGCTCACGTGGCTGGGATTTTTCAGCACTTCCAGTGGGGCTTGTTGAATTACTGCCACGAGCCCACTGCGTGTAGTTCTCCTTCTACAGACTCGGTTAAGGCATTCTCAATAGCTTTTGCCATTTTTATGGAGTCCTAAATTTAAAAACAAAGAAATCAACTCAGCAGAAAAGTTTCGACAGGTATGAAGGCCAAGTACGCTCTGCAGATGTTTTGCAGCAGAGATTCTGGCCCCGCGTTGCCGTGGCCTGGACTGTGTCACCAAGCCCTTCCCTACCACGGAAGCCAGTTTGGTGGGTCGTTTCTCTCAAGGCGTCTGTGTAGACGGTTTGCCCCTCTAGTGTGGCCAAGCGGCTCCATTCCCCTGGTCTAAGGCATTTGCCCGTTTTCGTGCCCCAGACAAGAAGACCTCAGGCTGGGGCTCAGCTGCAGAGGGAGGTCCCAAGAGGCAGAGCAGGGGAAGCATGCAAGAGGGATGGACATCGAAAGCCAGGCAGAGCCATTTAAAGGGCAACCCAGCACAAGGGGGCAGGGCAGAAAGTGGGGGAGCCCCAGCGGGAGCTAAGGGAGGGAAGAGAGAGGACGGAGAGAGGGACGGAGAGGGGGGGAGTTTGTTTATTTTTAGGACATACCGGGAATTGAACCCGGGACCTCATACGTGGGAAGCAGGCGCTCAACCCCGGAGCCACACCCGCTCCCCTGTGGGAATCCTGACTCAAAGCCACGAGGCCTTTGCCGCTAACGCACTCAACATCGGCTGAGCCACCGTCTTGGGCAAGACAGTTTCTTCATCTGGAAAAGACGTTTACAGGGAAGATGCTGCCTGCTTTGCTTACCTCAAAAGGTGGTTGTGACAATCAAATGAGATACAGGAGAGGAACAGCCGACTTACTGGTAGGTCAATTCGAATTTTCAGGTCATTTTATAATTATTTTTGCGTCACCCTAAAGGTGTGGGAAGCCGTTTGGGTGCAGAGGATGCTTCTAGGGCTGAGTCACTCTATTTGGCTTTTCTCCGTGTGCATGACTGCATGTGCATATACACAAACACTTTTCTCTGTGTGCCCTAGTGCATGTGCACACACATGAGCCCTTTTCCGCATGTGTGTGTGTGTGCACATACACGAGCACTATTCTATGTGTGCCAGAGTGCATGTGCACACTCATGAGCACTTTCCCGTGTGTGTGCATGTGCACACACAGGAGCACTTTTCTCCGTGTGCCCTAGTGCGTGTGTGTACACACACTAGCACTTTCTTCGCGTGTCTGAGTGCCTATGCACACACACAAGCACTTCTGTGTGTGTGAGTGTGTGTGTGCACACACAGGAGCACTTTTCTCCGTGTGCCCGAGTGCGTGTGTGCACACATGCACACTTTTCTGTGTGTGTGAGAGTGTGTGCACACACATGAGCACTTTTCTGTGTGTGTGAGTGCCTGTGCACACACACGAGCACTTTTCTGTGTGTGTGAGTGTGTGTGCACACACAGGAGCACTTTTCTCCGTGTGCCCGAGTGCGTGTGTGCACACATGAGCCCTTTTCCATGTGTGCGTGAGTGCCTGTGCACACACATGAGCTTTCCAGCTCTGTTCGAGGTTTGGGTCATCGAGGGATGGCGGTCCCAGGCACGGGCGGGCTCTGGGGACCAGGGCTGCGTGTCCTTTGGGAGGAATGGCAGGTGCCTAAAGAACATGCCCGGACAATCGTCCTGGGGGTCTTGGCCCGCAGCAGGCCCGAGGGCTGTGCCTCCGGGCCCCAGGCTTCTGCGCTGCCCTCCCCACGGAGCTGGCTCATTGGCACACGGCCCCGTGGGCTCCGGGCACACAAGGAGGTGGCGTGCCCCTTGCCTCTGCCCCAGGGGTCCCCGCCCAGGGCCGGCACACTCACTGACCCCTGGCCCCACGCGCTTGGGAAGGCTCAGAGCACCAGCTTGCCCTGGAGGCGGCTGCAGCGTGCTCAGCGCCTCGGGGTGAGGAGGGGGCTGCCGGGCAGGCCTGCCGGTCCCCTGAGCCTCTGCCTGCCGTGGGCCAGCCTGGGAGACTCGGGAGATGGCCACTCTCCTCTCGGGCTGCTCCAGACACTCTGTCCTGGTACCTCCTGGGGGTCCCAGGGGATGTGCCGCAGGGAGGGGCACGGGGTCCACTCTGCAAGGGGTGGTGGGAGTCCCAGAGCTGCCTCCCTGGGCCTCAGTGTCCCCAGCTGAGTAACGAGTCAAATCCCATGTGCAAAGTGTCCCGGGTGGCGCCGAGTGGGCGCCTGCTGAGAGCTCGTGTGGCCCAGGCCTGGTCTTTGACCCCTGGGCCTGCCCTCGCCTGAAAACCCACGTGAAGACGCTCCGTGCCCTGGAAGTCCAGCTTGGGCTTCACGCCTTTCCTCGGGGGTACCAAGCAGTTACGGACAGGGCTTCAAAGCCCTCGGCCTCCACCGAGTCGGGAGGGCCTGGGGCGTGGGGGCAGGGGCCCCGTCCCACACGGTGTCGACTTCTGGAATTCCAACACTCCCCTCCGGTGGGTCTTCCCCTCTAAGTGTAATTTCCGAGGTCACCGAAGCCACGGAGCCTCTCCGTGCATGTGTTTCTGATTCTGATCACACGCGCTGACATCACCGAAACGGCATGCCTGGGGCTCGTCCCGCCACCCCGAGCCGTGCACACAGGAATGCTGGTGCCAGAAAAATTGGATAATGCGTTACAGTCTGACTTTGCTCTCCAGCTTCCAACCCTCTGGGGACCCTTCTGCGCCTGCCCCACAGCCTGTGGTCCCTGTCACTCACCGTGCCGAGCGACGGGCCGCCGTCCCAGCGTCCCTCACCTGTCCCCTTCCCGGGACCGCCCCCCACCCCACCCCGGGAAGCAGCGGGGCCCTCACCGCCCGGGCCTGCTCCTGAAGAGCTTGGGGTGCTGTTGCACAGAGTGGGAGCCGAGCGCAGCCAAGGGGCCAGGAGAGACGGGGCTGGGGGTCAAAAGGACCCACTGCCGGGTGGTCGAGGCCACGCGCATTCATGGACGTGCCTTTCTGCACGCACGGCGCTCAGGCGCTCCTTAGAGCTGTGGGCTTCGCATCAGGGCTCTTTTGGAAGGCGCTGGGAGGAGAAGGACAAAGGCGGCAGGGGTGCTCGGCCTCCACCACGAAGACCCAGAGCCGTGGAGCGGGAGGGCGTGGGCTGGGGGTCCACGGGAGCAGGGGGAAGCTACCACACCCATAGGGAGAGGGCTTCACTGAGGAGGAGGTAGGGGGCTTCTGAGCTCGGGAGGGAATTCTCCAGGCTAGGAAAAGCGAGCGGCAGATTCACGGCCCGTCGTCTGTGTCACCCTCTGTCTGGAGCCCGCGTTCACCCAGGGCCCTCACTCGTCCTCCGAGGCTTAGGCGGGTGCCTCTGCCCCGGGAAGAGTCCGCGACCCCGGGAAGCCTTGGAGACGCATGTTTCCCGCAAGCCCCTCTGCCGTAAGTGCAGTGAAGGCAGCTCACCAGCTTTAGGGACATGGGTGCTCTAGCTGGAGGGGCCAGGACGTGGCCCCCAGGCTCCTGAAACGGGGGCCGAGTGACGGGGAGATGGGACGGCGAGGGGGGCAGTCCCCCCCGGTGGGGGGGGGGGGCCCAGAAGGGAGCGCGGGGCCCGGCGGGGCCTCACTCACAGCGGGAGGTGAGGCTGGACGAGGGCGTTCAGGCACAATCCCAGGGCCTTGAACTTCTCTCCACTCGGCTTCCATCTCAGGCTCCTGGGCTGCCCCAAGTGACCCACGCGGGGTGGCCTAAGCAGGGTGCCGAGGGCTGGACTCTGAGATGAGGGCGCGGCTCAGGGAAGACCCCTCCTGGCCCCGGCCTGTCCGTGGCGGCTCCAGGAGCCCCGTCGCGCCCCCGGCTTGTGGCCGCATTGCTCCAGGCCCTGGCTCTGTCTCGGCATTGCCGCCTGCTCTTCTCCACTCATCTCCTCTCCCAGAGTGCCTCTTATAAGGACGCGTCATCGAATTTAGGGCCCACTCCAAGAGCCGGGATGACCTCGCTTGGAGATCCTAAATGTAATTACAGCTGCAGAGACCCTCTTCCCCAATAAGTGCACATTTCCAGGTCCGGCGGCTGGGGCGTGGACACAACTTTGGGGCCACATCCAAACTACTGCAGTTTCCTTTCCAAACACCTGTTTATCCCCAGCCTGGCCGAGGACAGCGCCCCGGGCTCCCTCAGCTCTTCCTTTTCCATCTGCCGCCTCTCCCTCCCTCCCTTCTCTCTTATTCCCTTCCGCCAATTTTATCGGCTTGCTGGGTAAGGACTAGCAATTCTCAGGTTAATCAGATGAAACCCTTGTCTTCCGAAGTTCACGTTTTAATGGGGAAAATGGACAAGTGTTAGGTTCTATGACAGAAGCAGGTTGTGTGAGAGCCTTAGAGGCCAGGCGGTGAGCGAGAAATCCAGGAGACTTCCTGGAGGAGGCAGCGTCTCCGTCAGGCCCAGGGAGTAGTTGAGAGTCTCGGCAGGCAGAGGAGAAGCTGGGGGAAAAGGCCATGGCACGGGCTGAGGGTGGAGGTGCAGCTGGAGTGCAGGACGCAGAGGAAAAGCAGAGCCTGCGAGGGCAGGGCGTGGAGAGGCTCCTGGGCACAGCCCCGAGGGCCCACGCCAGGCTGGAAAGCTGAGTGTCTCCTGCAGGTGGCTTTAGGCAGAGCCCGCAGCGTGATTTCTTCTTTGTAAAGGATGGGCCTGGCCGCTGTGTGGAGTAGGTGGGAAGGCCACAGCCACGACACCCAGGAAGAAGCCGACGGAGGCCTCGCCCAGCACAGTGGGCGAGGATGGAGGGAAGAGCCAAAAACTGCCAAAGGAAACCAACCGGATGCAAAGGATGGGCTGGGGCGGGGAGGAGGCAGACGCTGCTGGCTCGGGCGACCCAAGGCTGGCAGCGCTGGGAGCAGGAGACCCCTCCCAGGGGCCCCCACCCCGCACTGTCCCTTGGTAGCGGCAGGGCCGAATCCTGATGGACTGACCTTTGCCACGAGTCCACGTCTCTGAGCCTGGCTGTCTTCAGGGACCTGATTATTGTCCCATATGCTCTTTTCTACCTGGGCCTCCAGGACCCTCGGGGCGACCCTGAGAACTAGACACCCTGGCTTTCTGTGGCGGGCTCTTGCACTCCTGACTGTGGGCTGATGTCTGTGTCCTGCGTCTCCGGGCAGCGAGGGGCAGAGGGCTGGATGGGATTCCCTCTGGCATGTACCCTCTGCATGGCCTGGGGCAATCAAGGAAGACTTCCTGGAGGAGGTGGGTGGCAGCAGAGACCTGGGGAGTGGCTGAGACTCTCAGCAGGGAGGGAAGGGGCACTGAAGTTCCTGGAAAGAAATCAGTTTCATCTTCTGTAAATGGAAGGAACGACTCCTGGGTTTTTGACTTGTGAGAAGACTAAGAGGTAAGAGGTTGTTACGGGATTAAACTGTGCTCTGTGAGAGTGACCCTCAGATCAGGGCTACAGAGGTTCAAAGGCAGAGAGCCATGGCTGCTCAGCAGTCAGGGAGGGCTTCCTGGGGGAGAAGGGTCAGCGGCGTGGCAGGGGAGGGGAGAGGCCTGAGGCCAGCTGGGAGCCCTTGGAGCACAGCCCCTCCTTGGCCCTGGCCTGCCTGCATTCCCAGGTCTGTGGTTTCCTAATTTATTTGGCTTGAAATTTGTGTCAAACTTTTTTTTTCCAGGTGTAATTGAAACCAAACCTCCCAATGCTTGTTCATTCCGGAGGGAAATTAAAGGTGATTTCAGGCAGGAAGATCACAGATTTCAGAAAAGCAGCCCCGGGTGCATTTGGGGCTAGATCCTCCGAGGGGCGCGGCGTTTGATCAGATTAGCTGCAGCTGATTAGGCTTTCCGGGGGCTGGGTGCGCCTGGGGGAGCCGGTGACCCCCCGCTTGGACCAGGCAGGGCTAAGGAGGGGCTCTGGCCACCGGCGGGCTGGGGACGGCCCCCTGCTCACGGCCTCTTCTCTGGAGTCGGCCGAGGGCTAAGGGGGGTGATGGCGTGGAGAGGGTGCCTGCTCAACGACCCCCTCTGAAGCCGCCCTGTCCCTCGCAGGTAGTGTGGGTAGCGGAGGAGACTCTAGGAAAAGTGCTCCAGGTCCCTTACTTGTCCGCTCACTTGGCCTCTCCATGCTTCTTGGAGACCCAGTTTCCTTTTCGTACTAAAGGAAACCCCCCCACCCCGGGCAGCAAGATGTGGTCTGAGACGCCCGGGTCTGGCTCTCTGTGATGCCCACAGATACTGACACAATGTCAGCCGGAGCCCTGGGCAAGCTTTCTGATGATGATGATGATTAGAGAAATTGCAGGTTTACAGAAGACCGCGCATGGCAGGCCGAGTTCCCACGGACACCCGGTTAGGAGCAGCTTGCCTTCGTGTGGTGCCGTCGTTACAATTCTGGGAGAAAGTGATTATAGATAGTCGTGCTATGAGCCATAGGCCATGGTCCCCATCCTGGCCCAGGTTGTGCAGTCCTAAGGGTTTGGTTACTTTTAACATTTTTATTCCAGTAACAGATATACAACCCAAACTGTCCCCCTTTAACCACATCCAGCCAGGGCAAGCTTCGAGGGAAATCGTCTCGGGAACCCACCAAGACACATTCTTCCCAAGGAATGAGGGTGGGCTTCTCGGGGCCTTTAGAATCAGCAGATGTTTTTTTCCTGACTTTTGTGCCCATCAAAAAACAGCCTAAAAGGCTGCAACTTATGGACGTCTTCTACAGACCGGGGGCCGTGCTAATTTCTTCCTGTATGGCAGCGTTTAGTGCTCACAGCAACCATTAGGAGGAAGCTATTCCTAGCATTATTTCCATTTTAAAGACGGGAAAGCGAAGGTGCCCTCAGCACGCATCCAGGACGCCCACCTGAAGCCCCCCACCCAGCCCCTTCCACACCCAGCACGAAGCCCTTCCTCCAAAGCCCCACCCCTCCCTGTCGCCCAGAGGAGACTCAGGGAAGCGCTCTGCAGGGCCCTGTGGGGTGCCATCGAAAGGCCCCTCCAGCCCACCCTGGACAGCCTCCCCCCTTCCGCCTCCCGCTCCCAACTCTGCTGGCCCCCGAGTTCCTACTCATCTCCCCTCCTTCCCTTGCCCTTGGGTTTGAAATCAGTGCTTGGCTTCCCAGCGGCTCCTCTCAGGACCCCGCCCAGCCAGGCTGCTTCAGGGGGCCTGGGGCAGACCCCATTTCCACCCAACGCCCAGCCCCCTCCTCCTCAGGTCCCACCTGCAGGCAGGTGGGATTCCCACGCCCCTGGCTGTGACTCAGCCGGAGTTGGCTTCAGCTATTGTAAGTACTGGCTTATGGTTTAGGGGAACAAGTCAAGAATCTGTGTCGCGAAGGCAGAAGTCCGGAAGCCGCAGGGGATAGGGTCCCAGCTTGTCGCAAAGAAGGCTTTTCAGGAGTCAGGAGGACTTGAACCGGAGATTGGGGGAGGAGTGAGCTCCCTGCTCCTGGAAGCGTGCAAGCAGAGCCCGACGGTCCCCGGGCAAGGGTGCCGCTGAGGGGATTCCTGAGGGTTCCAGGGCTGGGATGCCGTACCCTCCAAAGCTGCCCCGCAGGGGCCGGGAGCAGAACACCTCGTACACTTGCCCCTGGCCTGGAGCCCACATGGGACTGCGCTCCCAAGCTGCCTTTTCCACTGGTTATTCCTGCTTGAATTCCCACCAGGCCCCTCTCCTTCTTAGTCCCCAGGTCCACTCTCCCTGCCCAAGGCATGGTCCGCCAGCTGGGAGAACACGATCCAGAGCCCTCGGGCTGCTAACCGCACCCAGATGTTCTCTGGTGTGCACAGGACTAAGAAAAGGCTCCATCTGTCAAACAGAGGAAGCTGAAGTCGCCCCTGAGTCCAAACCACAGCTCCCTGCTTCTCGCAAAGGCTGCGTGTGTCTAGGACAGAGCCTCTGACCCTGCCCCAGGACCCGAGTTCAAGCCTCTCGCCTCTGCACGCTCTCCCTGTGCGTTAGCAAGAGCAGGTGAATGCGCTAAGTCAGGCTTCTGGAACGCGGGCGGCCTCTGGAATCTCCTGCGGGCCCTTGTGAAAATACAGGCTCTGATTGAGCGGCTCTGGGGTGGGGCCTGAGAGTCTGCATTTCTTTCAAGCTCCAGGGGCTTCTCAGGCACTGGCGAGCAGCCCGCGGCTCCGACGTGCGCAGAGGGGCAGCCTGGGGCCTGCAGCCACCGCATCCGCCCTGCAATCCTGCTGCACCTGGCCACTGGCCGTGGGACCTCGGAAAACCTAGTTAGGCGAGCGGTGCCTCGGTTTCCCCACTTGTGAGACGGAGCTCGTTACAGGAAGCCCACGTAAGGCTGGTGTCAAGCCTACACGAGGCGTGTGCCAGTGTCAAGGCTCCAATGCACCTGTGCCCTGCTGTTGGCAGGTTGCGTGTCGCTGGGTGACTGTCGATGGCAGTTCACTCTCACCTGGAGCCATTCCCGGCACAGAGGTCTCAAAGTTGGCCTAAGACGACTGAATTGTTTTACCGAAAGAAATAGTTAAATTGACGAGGTAAGTCTAGATTAGACGCTATTTAAATGCTATAGAGTACGTCACACACACAAATGAGTCAACCCAGGGAAAGTGCTTAGAACAGTACCTGGGTTTTTGGGTTTTAGTTTTTAACACACAAAGTTACATGGAAGCACTTGGGTCTTTTCCTGGTACATAATAGCTGCTCAATAAATGTCTGTGATATCTCATAGCAGGTGTGGGTGAAATAGCAAATAGCTGGGTACGTTTTTTGATCTGGTGTTAGGGGAATTGTTTAACAAATTATATGATTCCAGGCATGCAAAGACGTGCATCCTTCCCCAGAATCTCATGGAGCCACAGCCGGTTAGCTCTTGAAGGAACTTCAAGCTCACCTGGTCCCGTGAAGACCACTGCCCAGCTGCTCCTCTGGACCCAAATCTGCCAAACCCGCCTTCAATCTTTTACGGGGGCATCAAGTGGCTGGGAATCACGCGCCCTGGGCCATCCTTGGGGCCTCTCCCGTCCTCCTGGGCTGCAGCTCTCTGAGTGCTTGTCGGACACCCACCCTGGGCTGCAGCTCTGGAGAGCAGGGTCCCGCCCCTTATCTTTGCCTCCCCGAGCCTGGGGTCTGAGCCCGGCCACAGGCCTGCCGTTGAGCAGCAATGGTCAGCTGGAGGACACGTCCTCTCTACCAGGTTCTGAGACCCTGGAGAGAGAAAGGCCAGCGGCCACGTGCTCCCAACCACGAGCACCACTTCCTGCCCCCCTGACCGCGCCCTCCTGGTAGGCTGCGCCTCTCCTTCTCCGCAGCCCTTCCTGGCCCGGCCTCCGGCTCCCACGCCACCCTCCAGCCACAGCCAGCAGGACAGTGAGCAGCCTGACCAGGCCGGGAGGCGCCCTGAACTTCCGAGGGCCGTGGCCCGGGATGATGCTGGGAGGAAAGGAAGTGGTGTTTACTGGGTGCCTGCCCTGGGCCAGGGCTTCCAGGGCTTGCTTTCTCCTCCTGGCGACCCTAAGAGGTCACTGTTATAATTGTTATTGTTGTTGTTGTTATTCCCATTTTCCAACCGGGAAGGTTGAGCAAAGGAGCCAAAGACAAGCACAGGGCTTCTGACTCCAGAGCCAGCCCCCTCCAGCCCCCCAGCCCCCTCCAGCTCCCCCAGCCCCCTCCTGCCCCCCAGCCCCCCCCAGCCCCCCCCCCCCCCCCCAGCCCCCCGGCCCCCTTCCAGCCCCCTCCAGCCCTTGCTCCAGGTCCCCTCCAAAGGCACATAGCTGGGCAGTGGAGGATGCCGTGATAGAGGAGGCTGACGGTGGGATGGAGGAGGTTGGCAATGCTCCAGGCTGCCACCCCTTCCCAGGAAGGCAGCCTGGTCCTCTGGACCTCCCTGGAGCCGCCAGGTCCCCTGCTGATCTGCGAGTGGGCTGGCTGCTCTCCCACTGGCTGGTGGGTCCCTCCGGAGCAGCTGGCTCCCCTGGCAGAGACCCGAGCTGGGAGGGTCCTGGGTCACTCCGGGCTCTACCACAGCCCCAGGGGGGACAGAAAAAGAAATGTCCAGAACAGGCCTCCAGGGATGGTCCAAGCCCTTGCTGCATTGGCAAGAATTCCCGCCCCCGAGCCCAGAATTTTCCACGCGAGCCCGACGTGTGAAAGCTCAGCCTCATCTGGTCAATACAGACTTCCCCAGTTCCAGTCTGGGCCCTCGAGCCCATCACTGCTGGGCCCCGGCTTCCCCAATACCCAGGACAGAAGCGGGAATCAGGGCTAACCCCGGACCACACTCATGCCATGCAGACGGGGCTAGACTCACAGGTGGAGCTCTCCTACATGCACACGCACACGCACACGTGCAAGCACGCAATGACGACCCGGAACTGGGACAACTGGCCAGAGAGTCTCATACCGCCTCGCCATCTGGTTGTAGGGCGGTTTTGGGGCATTCTGCCTATGCCAGACCCGCACTAGCTTCCCGGGGTAGAGAGGCGAATGTGATGGGTTTCTGACCTCAGGTTGATCCCAGCTGGATAGGTCTGATAGAAACGTAACGGATGACTAGATCAGAATAGGAGAAGGGTGGGAGGTGACAATTAGTTTAGGTGTTGTGGGCCTTATGGTCTCCGAAGCAACCACTCACCTCTGCCGTTGTAGCGTGAAAATGGTCATAGATCGCAGACAAATGAATGAACATGACAGTCTTCCAATAAAACTTTATTTACAAAAATAGGTAGTGGGCCAGATTTTGACCAGGAGCCATAGTGGGCTGGTCCTAAGCCTGGAATAATGGTTACGCAATAAGTGTTTCAGAAGCATTAAGGAAAGGGGACTGATTAGGCCTGGATGGAAAGCCTCTGGAGGGCAGGATGTTCACCAGGCAGAACTTAGGGAAGGAAGAGAGAGGAAGGACCTCTAGCCCCAGGAAACAGGCAGCATGAAATTGCAAGGTGTGTTCAGAGAACCTGGACCAATCGCCCTGAGCAGTGCCTAGGGGAGCCGCAGCCTGCTGGGAAAGAGGCCAGCCCCTCGATTTGGGGCCAGACTATAAAGACCTGGGAAGGCTCCGGTGAGCAGCTTGGAGGCCACGTGTGCGGAGATGTCGATGGTGGGTCAGAGCTGACCTGCCTGTGAAACTCCCGTTAATCATCCCTCTGCTCGGCAGGGGCTCGGAAGCCGGAGGCCTCCCCGTGTTCTGGGGCCTTCTCTCTCAGCTCTGGAATCGTCAGCGCCACCACCTCCCTCCTTGGCTTCTGCGAGGACTGTGCGAGAGGAAAGGCAGGGCAGTGATTAGCAAGCCGCACATGGGGCACCTGTTGCAGTACCAGCTCATACCACTCACTGGAAGATTTTCTGTTTCCTTATCAAGCCCCAAGCCCTCTGCTATGCTCTTTATGCACCTTAAAACAATCCAGGCAGACAGTTATCATTATCCCCACTTTACAGGCAAAGAGACGGGTAGAGGGAGTATTCTAATTTGGTAAGCGCCTACTGTCTACATGCTGCGCTGCTCCAAGCAGGGAGGCAGTGTGCTTCCGGGAAGGCCTTGCTCTGAACCCGTGCAGACTTCCGTCCTCATCTTGCTTCCCTGTTCACCGTTTGGGCTGGAGAAGACTTGAGCCCTCCAATTCTGTGCTTCCCCATTTCTAAGATGGGAACGTGGAGAACCGGGCACGTGCAGAGCCTGCAGGACGCACATGCTCGGCAAATGGATACTTATGAGCAAATGCACAGGAGCACAAGGCAACTCTGACCCAGGACCCAGCCAGGGGCTCTGCAAGCCTTTCGGGGGTCTTTCCTAGACGTCTCTGATCAGGAAGCAATCTTTGGCTGACCTTGCACCCAGGACAGAGGCCTCATTTCCATGTGGCTACAATTGGCCCTTTGAGGAATCCTCACCCGAGGGGATGGAGCCAGTGCCCCCCTCCACACCAAGGGGTCCAATTAGAGTCAGCTCCCAGAGCGAGGCATCCGGGGCAGAGGCCAGGCAGTGATGGATGGCCCTATCCAGGAACGCACACTCAGAACTATTTCGGGGCCTCCTGCCTGGGAGGCGGCCTCCTCGGGGCGTGGGGCCACTGACCTGGAAACAAACTAAAGGCACATCTGTTGGGAGGCCATTTCCAGCAGGGGCTCCAAGCAGCCGCCTGCACGTCCGAACAAGGGGGCGGTGTGTGCAGCGAGCTGGGCACATGCCATCTACACTGAGAAGCAGGGATCTCAGCCTCTGGCTAGGAAGGGGCAGCCTGGGTGAGATGGGGCCAGGACAGAAAGGAAGGGCCATTTCTGGCCCAAGCAAGTCTCCATCAAAGAGGGAGTTGTTATAGAGGGAGACCAGATCTGAGGGCACAAGATATCAGGGTATCGGATGTCGAGGGTGATCCGGATAGGCTCTCTCTGCTCGAGAGAAACTGAGGGTCAGCTTTCTCCTCCAGCTCCCTATGAGCAACCAAACCCCTTGTTAGGACCATGGGCCATCGTGGCTCACATATCACCAGGACCAGGAATTCACTGCCCCACCAATCTGGGTTGCAGGACACCTCGAAATTTGAACTCACTTACCAATAATTAGACAATATTTTGTCTCTGGGGCCTCCATCCACTGGCCCCAGTGTGCCTCTGAGGCACCACAGGACAATGCATGTGTTCATTAAGTGTTCTACGGATGGATGGATGGATGGGTGAATGGATGGATGGATGGAGGATGGATGGATGGATGGATGAATGGATGGATGGATGAAGGTGAATGGATGGATGGGTAGATGGATGAAGGATGGTTGAAGGGTGGATAGATGGAAGCATGGATGGATGAAGGTGGATGGGTGGATGGGTGGATGGGTAGATGGATGAAGGATGAATGAAGGATGGATGGATGAAAGATGGATGGAGGAAGGAAGGATGAATGGATGGATGGATGAAGGATGGATGGATAATGGATGGATAGATGGATGAAGGACGGGTGGATGAAGGATGAATGGATGAAAGATGGTAGATGAAGGATGGGTGGATGGATAGATGGAATGGTGACTTCCCAGATAATAGAATCATCCCTTCACTTTGTAGATAAAGCCTAGAGAGGTCAGGAGACTTGCCCAAGGTAACATAGTAGGTCACAACAGTTAGAACCAAAATATTTGACTCTGGGTACGATTCCCTAACCACTATGCCTACTCCCTTTCTTGGCAACAAAGGCTGGAAATGGGTTGGAAAGTAAAGTGGGAAGTGGTTAGGAGCAGTGTATGTGTGTGTGCTACCAAGAAGGATAAGAGTGGGGTAAAAGAATTTCATCCAGATCAACAAAATTGTTGGGGCATGCAAACAAGTTTTTTCAATTACTTTTTCTGTCCCAGCACATTTGAATGTACTTTCCCAGGGGGTCCCAGGCCCCCAGCTAATAAGCACATACGTGGACCAATGATCCTGTGTGATCAGGACAGACCAATGGAGAGTGTGTGCGGTTCAGTGGGACACAAAGGGAGAAGTGACTAACGGTGCATCAGTGTGGAGGCCTCTGCCTCCAAGGAGAAGACCCAGGAGTTCAGCAGCCCCCACTGAGAGGAGAAACTCTGATTCACCCCGACAAAGGCACCACACACCTTTGTACCCCAAATGTGCATCCCCACAGTGGTCCTGACATCTGCCCTGAGGAGAGGGTCTGGGAAGGAAAGAAGTCTTCCCACAGTGAAGACTCCAAAGGACCTTGATGCCACATATGCCAGCCACCCCACTGGCCCTTACATGTCCTCTGCCCTTCAATGGCACTAAGCCTTTCAGTAACCCTGGCAAGCCAACTTCCAGGGCTGGGAGCCCACCGCCTTGCAAAACCACCTTTTCCAGCGCTTAAATCCAAGTGGGTTTCTGGACATTGAACTGCAATCTTTAACAACGTTTATCCAGCTTTTGGGGGGAACTGGACCTCACAATCTTCAGGGCAGAGGTGATTCTTTTCAGTGCTAAACCCAGAGGAAGCCCTCAAATTAGAGAGAGAGCGAACTCCTCAAGGCCGGCAGAAGGCACCTTGGACCAGGAGCCAGCACCCTCCTCTTGCTAGCCTAGACCAGTCATTCCATCTCGCAAGCCTTAGCTTCTGTCTCTGAAAACAGAAGGGGGTTAATGCATGCCTATTTCTCAGGGCCTTTGGGATGAGTGAATAGACTCAGGGGTGTGAAAGCACTTTGAAAAGTAAGAAATGCTCTTTAAACTTCGTGTGTTGTAATTCATAATATGGATTATTAATTATCATGTCATTGTGGTAGTGGAGATACTAATGCACCCACGGGGGAGTTTCTAACTCCTGGGAGTAACTCTGACCATAGGGCCAAGTCAAGCATTCACCCCAGCTTGACTGTCACAGGAGGTTGGCAATGGCCAGCCCTGGGAAGACGGTCTGACCACACTGCCCCCCAAAGCGTCAGCACCTCTCACGTAGCGAGCGCCCCGTCCCTGGCCCTATCCAAGCAGCCTCTGGACAAGCCCTTGTCTCTGATGCTAGAGAGGATTCCCGCCCCAAGAGGAGGAGGTCGGGCCGGCTGGAGTCTGAACCAGGGATTTCTTGGCACGTTTCTGGCAGGGAGGGAGTGATTCTGGAATGGTTATCCCATTGCTGCAATTCCCACTTCCCACCTCCGCCTGGCAAACACGGGCTAAAGCCCAAGCCTTGGCTCCCACACGCACACCTCGTTCCCTTCCTCTGGGTGTGAAGAATCTCGGGCTGGGCGGCGCTCTCCTCCGCGGGAGCCAGCTGGAGCGCCAGGGTGGTCAGGGAAGAGAGACTGGGTGACCCTCCTCCCCAGTTATCTCCTCCCATCTGTAAACAGCACCCGACCCCCCCTCAGGGCGGCCGCAGCCTCACACTCGGGGTGACAGGGTGTTTGGACGTTCAGAGACCCTCAGCCGGCCGCCTTTGTTCTCCAGGCCTAATGAAGGGACTGCTAAAATCCCGGCTGCCAGATAAGAAGGCAGGGCAGTCTTTTAGGGTTATGGATGGTGCACAGAGCTGACAGGACGGATTCCTGTGCCGGGGGGATCTGGGTGCACCGCCTGCCTCCAAAGGTGCGTTTGACTCAACGGGCACAAATGTGGCCCTTTGGCTTCCCAGACAAACATTTCTAATTCATGCAGAAAGATTCGGGGAAGACAAGGGGACAGGCAGCAGGGGGAGCAAAGGGCATTGCCCCACAAAGCCACAGCCCAGATGCACCCAGCGTGGCCGTTCCCACCCTCAGAATTCCTGTTAGACCAGGGTCCCCTCCGTGTTCTTTCATATTCCTAACGGCCTCTTGGACTCTTGCTCTGCCCTGGGCCCCACAGCTCCTTGGTGATCCTTGATGACATTATCTGCTCGGACTCGTCCTAGCTCTTTGAGCTTGGACTCAATCACTGAACGCCTGCGCCTCCGGGTTCTTTGCCCGTCAATGGCGTGCACAAGGCTGCGGCAGACCCACCAGCATGGCCTCTTGGAGGTGCTCGGGAGCTGGGCCCTTCCAAATGCGAGCTGCCGTCCCCTCCCTGTAGGACAGAGCATGGGCTGGGGGCCCCCGGAAGCCACAGGAGATGCTCACCGCACCCTTTGTTGGCTGGATGAATAATGAATGGATGTGCTTGAGGGCTCGCCGAGCTTCTCCGGAGCTGGCACGGAGGAACTTGGGTCTTGGTGTAGCAGGAAGAGGCCCGTGAGGCTCTGGTTCCGACTCAGAGGGGGCCGCACCCCCTGCCCCCCCACCTGCTACCACTCAGCACCCCTGGGTGAGAGGAGCTGCCCCTGCCAGGCACTGGGCCCACCTTCTGCATCCACGTCCCAGGCAGAACTGGCCCCATCGGGGGGCCCAAGACAAACCATCTCTGTAGACCATGCCCCAGTACACACAGCTACACACACACACGCACACAATTACACCCAGACATGCACACAAACACACACATTCATATGTACACAGCTACACACATGCACACAATCACACCTATTACACCCCCACCAAGTATGTGCTCTGGAGACCAGGGCTGCTTCCTCCGACCTGTCCAGCCTCTGGACTGGAGTTGACAGCGACTCCAGGTGTCACTTAGACTCTTCTCACCTACGAGTTGTCCCTCTTCCCCACCCCCTTCTCCAGCCCTCAAAGGTCAAAGGGCTAAGAAGGGGCCACAGCAAGGCCAGCATTGGAGCAGACAATCAAATTTGGGGCAGAGTGATACCACTTTTTTATTTCCTCCAAAGCTGAGCAATCCCCTTCCAGCATTCTGAATTTTCCCAGTATCTTCCTCTCCCTCAGAGCTCATTAACTTCCTTTTGCAGATAAGATAAGCAAACTGAGCAAATGGCCCTTGTCCCAAGCAAATGACGAGGTGTGGGACTGTGCCTTCCCACATTCCCGACAGGCTCCTGCGGCCTCCGGTTGGCTTCCTCTACACTCTGGGGGTGGGGGGGCGGTGTCTCAGCACAGCCCAGGGGCTCCCCGTGGCCAGACCACTCGGGAGGCCCGAGGAGGGGCAGGTTGCAGGGCCTGCCAGCCCAGCTGCCCAATGGCAGGCCCCGAGGCCAAGGCGGACAAAGGGCCCCGGGGCAGCGTCTGTGGGGCCGGTCAGCCTGATGCATTATGTAACAGAAATGGACTGTGACAGAGAACAATAAACAGGGCCAGGAGAGGGACTTTCTGGCAACTGCCCCGTTGATGAGACATGCGGCTCAGCCCACTTCCTCCCCTTCGCCCAGGCGCCCCCGTGGGGGAGCTGCCTAGTAGCGCTGTCCTCCTCCCCACCGCCACCTGCTCGCCCCCCATCTGTCCTCGTGCAGGAGCCCTGGCCTGGTTTCCCCGCCCCCGGCCACACACACCCAAGCCCACCGCCACCGCTCCTCCAAAGCGCACCCCGGCTGCTCCCTGCCTGCCACGGCCTCCCCAAGCTCACCCGGCGCCCCTTCTCCGCAGGCTCCAGCCCCCTCCGATGTCCTGGGCACTCTCGCTTCTTCCGAGTCGCCATGCCTTTCCTCACTCTTCCCAATGACAGACACCCCCTCCAGGTCCTCATCATCGATCAAGCTCTCCCATTTTCCAAGTTCCAACGGGAAACCCTCTGTGGCACTTCTCTTTACCCCCTCTACCTGCTTTGTTATTTTTCCCTCCAAAGCTCATTCCTCACACTTTGGTTTTGTAGTTGGCACTTGTGTGTTTGTCTCCCCATGTTACACTCAGCTGCTTGAGCAAAGGCACTGCAGCGTGGCCGTTGCCGGGTGTCCTGTCTTGGCCGGCTCAGAGCCGGAGGGCGAGGAAGCCATGTAGACAGAGGTCTGGGAGCTGGGGGTCAGAGGCAGAGAGGGGAGGTGGTCGGCATGCAGAAGGAGCCACGAGCAGCTCACGGAGAGATCCCAGCATGGTCCCCGGGGGGAGGACGAGGCAGACAGCCTGGGCCACCGTGATCTCCACCCGCCACACACCCGCAGGGGATGGGGGCTTTGAAAGATCGCCTTCATTATAAATCATAACTAATGAAATAGCTTAATGCCAAGAAATATCACAAATTCTCACCTGGAGTTGATGCCTCTGTGAACTGAAACCATCCAAAATAGCAACTCTCCAAAGAACAGGGAATTAAGGAAAACCTAGAGAATTGGGGGCTTGTTCTGATGTAACTGCTGGTCAGAGTGGTGGGGCACCCCCAAACGCTGCCGTGCCCTCTGCCCTAGAAGAGCCAGATGGCCAGGAACGGGCCGGGGGAGGCGCGGTGAAGAGACGCAGAACGGTGGAGGGCCGGGCCGAGACTCATCAATAGCTTCGGAGGGAAAAGAAGTTGACAGATTAATGACAGACAAGGTATTTTTTTTTTTTTTTTGTACTTTGCCTTGAGGAAAATTTTTTTAAATTAGTAAAGAATAGCAATGAAAACAGTTCATAGTGAGGTTGAGACACCAACATCATGACTAAGTGGAGAAGCGAATAACAAAGCTGCCTAGAAACGGAGGGAAGTGGACGCAGTGCCGCCAAGTCCCCATTCTCTCTGCCTGCTCGAGTCCACCGATGTTAAAGAGAGCGTTGGCAGGGGCACAGTACCCTCTGCATATTCCAAGTCCCATCCCAGACCTCTGGGCAGAGCCGTCCTCAGAACGTCTCCTTCCGCCGACCAAATGGCCACTGACCCTCTTTTAAGCGTGTGTGTGGACTCCCTGCCTGGTCGGAACGGCCTGCTAGCCAGGGCCTGGAACAGAGCCTGCAGAGGTTTGAAACTGTACACAAGCCAGAAAAGCATGTTCAGAGTGATTCGTTCCTGCGGTGTGGGCCCAGTGTCAGTAGGATCTTTTGGTGAGTAGGTCTTAAGATGTGATCCATTTTATTCTGTATGGGTCTTACCCCTCTTACTGGAGTCCCTTATAAGAGAATGAAATTCAGACAAAGGGAGAGAAAGCCACGGGAGCAAGATGCTGAAAGCAAAGAAACCCATACGAGAAAGGAGACACCAGCACATGCCGCCATGTGCCTTGATGATGCGTTGACTTGGGCATTTTCCCGGCGTCAGAACTGTAAGGTAATAAATCCCCATTGTTCAAGGCAAACCATTTCATGGCATCTGCTTCCAGCAGCCCAGGAAACTAAAACAGGGCAGTCAAGTCACAGGTGGTAAAATTTACAGGTAAGTCGACGATGTTCAGTAAATGGAGCAAACAAACACATTTTCCCCCTAGCACTCTGCTCTCCCCGAAATATTACACAGAAAACTTTCTGGCTGGAGAGTTGACCAGAGGATTGAGCTATCCTTTCCCTGTGCTGTTTACTCAGGTCAGAAATTAAATAATTGGCCAACAGGGTTGAGCAAAGGCCGTGGGCTAAACCGAGTGCCATGGCCCCCCGCCGCTCAGGAGGCCGAAAGAACTAAGTGATGATGAAATGACCTGCAAGGTCAACACAAGAAAAGGGACTATTAAAAGGGATGCTTCCCTCTGAAATTCCATGAACTTTCTGTTCAAAGACTCCAGGGGAAATTCTACTTGGATGAAAATTTTTAACTTGTTTCTTCTCCAGAAAACTTTCAGGCCTCTCAATCCCTTTCCACTGCATGCGAACCGGCCGAGCCGGGGTCCCCACCTCCTGCATTCACGGCATGCCTTCGATTACTAGTATCTTTGGCTAATACAGTGAAGGGATTAAACCGCGTACATGGCCAGAAGGCAAGCACCTGGTCACCTGTCTCTCTCACGTGGCTGCTCAAACAGACCTGGGGACTCCGTGGAGCTCCTTCTCTTCTAGTCCTCTAGGTCATGCCATGTGGTGTGGCCTGTCTTTGTCACGGCTTCATATTTTGCTGTTCCTCTGATCTTTTTCTTTACTGCATCTGACACAGGACCCCACGACTGCACAACTTGTCTAAAGCAGCACCAGAGAGCGCACCTGCAGTCACAGCCCGGTACAGGTGGGCTCATGGCGCAGAGCGGCATGGAGACTGTGGGGTGGAGAGACACGCACATCACAGCAGTGACCGGGCAACGAGGCATTTTCCAAGGGCTTCTAACTCGTTGCACCAATTTGCAGTCTTCTCCCTTTTGCTGTATTAAATGCAAAGCAAGCACTTTCCGAGTCTCTGCTGTACCTGGAGTACCTGGTACTTGGCTCTGTCCTGTGCTGTGCGGATGGAGAGAGGACCAGAGGATCCACAGCAGAGGCCCTAGCACTCGTCCAGGGGCCACCACCGTCCTGTCCCAGACCCTGCTTCTTCGAATGGAGGAGTAAATTATGCAGCTGATGCTTTGTCCCCCATGCCTCGACCAGCACTGCTTATGGGTCAGGTTTACAGATGAGAAGGACGAAGCTCGGAGATGCAAAGTGACTCGTCCAACACCACAAGCTGACACATGGCAGAACTGGGATTTGAACCCACTTTCAGCATGTCTGGTCCACGGCCAAGGGTACCGAGGTGATTTCCTTCCCACTGGCTTATTTGGGAGAATTCCATGAGAAAAGGGAAGATGCCAGATAAATTGTAAGGTACTGGTCAAATGTAGTTAGTGTTTTAAATTTTACTGGAAAAGAAAAGCTGGTAAGATTAGTGATTGGGGAGGAAGTGCTATTTCGACCGTGTTTTTAATTTGGTGTCATTTTTAATAGTGTTATTGAGCCAGAGCTCATGTACCATCTGGTCACCCACTTAAAGAGCACAGCCCAATGGCTTTTCGTATATTCAGAGTGGTGCACTCGTCAGAGAAGGCCCTTCCCGCCTAGCAGAGCTCCCCTGGCTTCCTGACCCTCCCGTCCCTAAGCCACAGCTAACCTGCTTCCTCTGCCTTGAGGGATCCCCCACGTCCTGGCCACGGCGTCGCTCCCTGTGGCTTTGTGACTGGCTTCTTGCACCTGGCACAATGCTGTCAAGGCCTCCGTGCCTCGACTTGTTCCAGTGCCTCGTTTCTCTGTTTTGGAGCACAATATTCCTTTATATGCATCTACCCCACTTTGCCTGTTCAATTCATCAGCTGAATAGACATTTGAGTTGTTTCCACTTTTTATTGTTAGGAATCGTGGATAGTTTTTTTTACTGACGTAGAATTTGCAGATGATTGGATGTGTGCTTTTCAGTGCAAAGCCTGGCAAATTTTGGGAAAGCTCTACCCTGTGTGACAACAGCTGCAGTGGGTCTCTGGAGCATTTCCACCACCAGAGAGCTGGCTCCTGCCCCTTCCCGTGGAGCCCTTGCCTGCCCACGGCAGGTCCTGCTCTGATCTCTAGCACCTGTGCTAGTTTTGGCTGCTCTCAAACGTCCCTCGTCAGTTAAAGCACAGACTAAGTGCTCTTTGGTGCTGGCTTCTCAGAGCCAGCTCAGCGTCGGTGAGAGGCATCCAGTCTTCGCTCTCAAGTAGGTTTTGAAACATAAGCAGTGTTTCGACAGATGACACTGGGAGAGCGAGGACATGTGGGGATGAGGGCAGAGGCTGGCAGAGGGAGCAAAGGAGGGGTGGAAGGGCAGGTGTCGAGGGGTCTGGGTGGGGGTTTGGGCAGCTCTGGCTGAATTTGAGGGGGAAATTCGCGGAGGGCCAGGGGTGGGAGCCAGAGCCCCGACGAGCTGGGGGGCTTAAGGTACGAGCCGTGGAAACACGTGGGCTCAGCCTGCAGGCGAGGCCGTGCCCCATGGGGCCCTTTGCAGCCACGGTCTCACTGGCAGCGCAGGCCCACTCCCCCTTTGACAGCTGAGGACTCAGAGGCCCAGGCTGGGAGGGACGTCCCCCCCCCCCCACAGCACAAACGCCTCCCTGCGGACCTCCCCAGAGCCTGCTCCACACTGCTGCGGGTGCGAGCCCATTCGTGAACAGCCTCTTTGAATGTGTCACAGCGAGGCGGGGTGTGGGCTCGTTTGAGAACAGGCTCCGCAGAGACCCTGTTGAGGTGAGGACAGCTGAATTGGGGTGGGCCTTCTTAGGCATCCTGGAGGACACCTAGACGCAGTTAGGAGAAGGACAGGCCAGAAGGAGGAAGCCCCGGAGGACCAAGCAATGGCCGTGCGGCCGAGGACGGCGGCACAGGACGCTGCCTGGAGGACGCCTGGCCGTGCTGACAGCTCCGTGCTGGAGGCAGCGCACGCTTGCCGAGTAAGGGCACCTGCCGTGCGGCGTTTGTCGTAGCAACTCTGCCAAACTGAGGCAGCCAGCCTTTCACCTTCGGGGCCCTGAGCCCGGGGACGAGGCAAAGCAGACCCGAGGATGACAGCTCCGAGCCCACGGTGCCCCTTCCCTCAAAGCCTTTGTGCAGACAAGGCCTGCCTGCTCCCAGCCCTGGGCCTTGCTGGCAACACCGCCCGAGCGCCTCCAGGGAGCTGCTTCCTTCAGCGAGCTGACGGCGCTACCCACACCCACGACCGCCTCCTCTCGCCCAGGCCTGAGCCCACCAGCCGCTGGATTTGGTGGGAGCACAGAGGGATGTTAAAAGCTATTTATGATTGAATGCGATTAACATCTGCCCAGCACCCCAGGAGGAGGGAGTGTGGATGTGAGAGTGGCGGTGGCCGCAGCTCAGCTGGCCGTCCAGGGCGGGCCCGCGGCTTAGTGGCCAGTTGTGCCGCCGTGGCCCTGACTGCTGCTACGTGCCGACGCCCTGCTGACGTACTAGGATAAGGGCAGAGGAGGCAATGAAGCAAAAACCTCTCTCCTTGGGAGCAGACCACAAGTTAACCCCAGGTGAGCCGGCCAGGTTTCTCCATCATTGCCTGGTGGGCTCCAGCCCAAGAACGTAGCTGGGCGAGGCCCAGGTGGGCGGCCCAGCCTCATCTGGGTGCTGAGTGCTGCGTGGCCTTGGACGAGTCGCCTCCTCTCTCCACCCTGCCCTTCCCAGCCTGGCTCTTAGGAGGCTGGAGAGAAAGGAGGCACCTGTAGCTCTTTGGGCAGACGAGAGCCTGTTGCAGCCACGGGCTCTCCCAGCCACAGCCGGGGGCTCTGGGCACGCCAGACCTGGGCCCTGGGAGAGGCGGCTGTGCCCGGCTCTCTCCACCCTGGGCGCAGAGGCTGGGCACGTCTGCACCCTGTGGTCGCAGGTGGGGCACGGGCCCTGCCGCCACGGGCTCCACGTACCTGGCCGCACTGCTTCTTCCCAGGCAGGCAGGGGCTTCACAGCTCCTCTGAGGTGTGGAGCTGGAACTCGCATCAGCCAGCCATCAGTGCCCCTCCTCCATGCTCCCATGCGTCCCCTCCGCAGGGCCTGCAGTGTGGCCAGAGGGAGCTGCACAGAGCAGCGAGGTCTGGCAGGGGGACTGGCGTCCACCCTGAAAGAGCACAGGGGTCCACCCTCACCGCGCACGGTGGGCGCGGCATCATTTGGGATGACCGGCCTTTGGGGGCTCCATCCAGCTTTGAGAGGCCAAGACACACGGGGACGATGCCGGGGATGGAGGGGGCCCTGGTGGGAAGAGGGTGGCTGGGGTGTGGGGCTCAGAGCCGGGCACTAAGCCAGCCGGGGCCTGGGCTGCAGTGGGCTGGGGGGATCTCGAGGTGGGGGGTCCAGGAAGGCTTCCCAGGGCAGGACCTCTTAAGGTCGGGATTTGTCCAGGCAGGGGAGGCGAGGAAAGCCTGCCCACATCCCCTCTCCAGCCGCGGCCTTCTTTCGTGCCGTCCCCTCCAAAAGGAAATGGTGGGGGTGGCGGCAAGGGGTGCGAGTCCAGGAGGAGGGCATGGGGCACTCTTTGCAAAGCTGGGGTCTTGATGCTTTGAGGGACCCCAGTGCAGCCCTGACCTCCCCTGCAGGTGGGTGGGCAGCAAGAGGCTCCTGAGAGCACCTGAGAAGGCACGGGAGGGGACAGGCAGCCCGGGGCCCCTCCCACCTGGCGCTCTGAGTCCGCAGTGCATCTCCAAAGCCAGAGCTGCCGGGCCCCGCCGGGGCCTTGGGGAGGGGGCACAGATGGGCAGTTTGCTGGGCGCAGCGGCTGGAAGCTGCCCATGCCGGCCAGGCAGAGGGGCTGGCGGCCCAGTCCTTCTCCCCCACCCTGCCTCACCCCACGCTCACGTGGCCACTGGGCTGCAGACGTCCATGCAGACTGGCTGTCGGTACACTTATTTTATCATTTTATCACCATTCCACATGCTGCTGCCCTCTGGCCTTCGACTTCCCATTTGTAAATTAAGAGGTTGGATTCCAGCATCTGACAAACTGTTTCCAGGCCTGATTTTCTGGCTATTTGATTTTGCCATTCTAAAAACGCTGGGGCGGGCTTCACAGGCCCCTGTGTTTGAGTCTCAGCTCCCCCACTCACTGGCTAGCTGTCGTTAGACAAGCCGGTAAGGCCTCTGAGCCTCAAGCCCCTTGGCTCAACCAGATGCTGACCGAACCCTCGGCTATTAAAGGAGAGCTGAGGGCTTCCAGAGGGCCCACACACCTGGCCTGAGGCCGGGCGCCAGGGCTGGGAGTTCCCCTGCCCCCTCGTGCTCACTTCCTTCCTGGACCTCAGTGATTTTCCCCCAGGAGCACAAGCTCTGCCCTGTGGGTGAACTGGGCAGGGGTGGAAGCCCTGACTGCACCAGCGAGTTTGCTACCTGAAGAATTAAAGCAGAATGGAGGGCAGGTGCGGGCTGGGTAAGGCTCCAACCGGAGGGAACGAGGCAGAAAGGATCCAGGAGACAAGCACTTGCAGAGCAGTCGGCCAGGCCGTCCGTGGCTCTCTCCTCCTGACAGTGACCTGTCGGGACCCTCACCCCATCGGACAGAGGCAGAGAGTGAGTGTCAAAGAGCTGAGGCCTGGTGCAGGCCAGCAAGCAGACTGGAGGAGGGACTACTTCCGGAAAATAGCCTATTAACACCCATTACCCGTAAAACAGGCAGCTTCCAAATAGCCAGATAATGGTGGTCATGGGGGAAGGGAGCTGGAATTGCCTGATAAATCGCCTCAATTGTGAGCTTCGCTTGTTTAGACGCGGCCTAAGAGACACCGTTGGTGTTTGAAGTCTTGCTGAACTTTCTCTCTCTCCTTTCCCGTCTAAGGACCCAGCCTGCTTCCTGCTCCTCACTGGCTTGCACACCTCGTCAGCCAGCACAGACGACGTAAACCTCCACTGTTGATCCTCGTTTTAAGCAATCCCTTTGGCCGTTTCTCTGCTTTTACCCGAGTCTGAGAACTGAGAAGTTCCTTCATTCAGTGAGAAAGTACCAGGTGCACACTGCCCGCTAAATTCTCCTCTGGGATCCCAGGATTACGCCAGCAAAAAGCAGCCAGCCAGTCGGACAACAAAAACAGACAAATTCCCTGCCCAGACAGTGGTTTCGTGCAGAAGGGAGCTAAGCAAGCACCTCTCAGGTGCATGTACAGTACATCAGATGGTGACAGGAACTTTAGAGAAAACTGAGCCAGGTAAGAGGTGGTGAGGGAGGGCCGCGCCGAGGGAGGGCGTGGCCGTGTGGGTGGCTGGGGGTGGACGTAGCTTCGCTGGACCGTCCTGGTGTTAGCCCTGGAAGGCCCTCTGCGAATCGGGACAGCTGGCCAGCCTAGGAATGGGCAGTGCGGAGCCCGGAGCGAGGCGTGGGCTTGATTTTCAGGAGCAGACACGTAAGGCGGAGCATGACAGGCGTGGCCGAGGGCCCGGGCGGCGCAGGGCATGGCGGGCTTCCCCACACCAGGCCCTTCCCTTCCACTCAGCTCCCCGAGGTCTAGGTGGGGGGAGGGAGTGTTTTCAGCGAGGCAAGGATGGGAGAAACTGTCCTTGAGAGGACACCCCCCCGAGGCAGGGGCCCCGGCCCTCCTGGTTTTCCAGATGCGGGGGGAGGGTCTTCCCCTTGCACACACTCTCACCATCCCGGAGAAGAAGGCAAGGCAGGGCTTGGCCTCCCGTCTTCCGGGTGGGGGGACGAGGCCAGGCTGGGTGGGGTGGTGTGAGGTCACACACCGAGCAGTTTGCTCAGGCGGGGGCTATAAGGGAGGCCTCCCAAGGCGCGCCGCAGGCTTGTCCCTGCCCACCGTCGTGTGCAATGACTGGGAACGCCATGGAGAGAAGACACCTGTCCTCCCAGGCCGCCGTCTTCCAGGGGTCAGTTCCTGAGGAGGCCAAGAGGTGGCCAGAAGCCCTGCAGGGCAGCTGAGACCCCGCCTGACACCGCCTCTCCCCACTGCCCCCCAGGCGGGCAGCGGGGTCAGCGGTATCAGGGGAAACCCCGGGGGAGCTTGCCCGGGCAGCTTCCCCACCCCCAGCTCTGCTGCCTCTTTCCCAAGGGAGGGAGAGAATTATTTGTTTTTCCTGTTGCCCTGATTTATGCGCCACTTTGTTCTTTATCTATTTGCACAAACTCGGTAAAGTGACCCGCGCCCTCCCCGAGGTCAGAGATTCTGTCAACACCTCAGGATCACAGGTCAGTCGACTTGCCCAAGGCGGAAGGGGTCACAGGAGGTCACCTGGGAAGGGACCCATGGACACCGACTTTGCCCAGACTAGGTGTCTCCACTCTGGGGCTCACGAAGCCAGCCCAGAGCAGCTGCTGGTCACCAGGCTCGGAGCTAGGTCTTCCCACGCAGCCAAGCCCTAGCCTGGCGAGGCAGGTGCCGGCGGCTCCACTTTACAGGGGTGGAAACCAGGTTTGGCGCAAGGGGGTGACACAGCCAGCAAGATACAGACAGAAGAGGCACACCTGGGCCTGCCATCAGCTTCTCGAATGCCAGTCCAGCCGGGTGTCCATCACACTCTGTCCAGCCCAGGTGACTGGGACAGGACTGCTGATGCCCCTCTAGCTGGAGGCTCGGGTCAGAAAGCCAGGCCGGCTCACTCTTCCTTCCATCCGCCCTGGGCCCACCATCGTCTCCTCCCCCAGCACCTCCCTGTGGGCAGCAGGCCTGTCCAGTAAAGGGTCTCTGGGCTGTGTCAACACGGAGGCCAAAGGGGGACAAACTCTAGCCTCTGCCTGGGCAGGCATCACCACATTCATTCGCAGGCAGGTCGGACCCCCAGCCAGCGCCCCCGAGCTCCAGGGAGGCTGCAGAGCTGGGCGCTGCAGGGGCGGCAGCCCCACGTGGAGGCCACTGCAAAAGGCACTCCTCTATCAACCAGTGCGACACAGCGGCTTCCCAGGGATGGCATGAGGAGCTGGCAGAGCAATGCACGAGCGTGCTCTGGGAACTGTCAGCAATGTCCATCTGTTCATCTCCCAGATGGGAAAAACAGGGTCCCAGAAAAAGAAACGGACCTCAGACAGGGCTGCAAAACGAGACACGGCCAACATCACCCGAACACAGGTCCTCCCCCAGCCGGGCAGCCCACAGCACGCAGCAGTCCTCCAATCGGTGCCGGGGGCACTCCCCTCCTCTCCCACTCTGCAAACCTATCCCAAAATGTATTCACCTTACCCTTTCGGGAGATTTTAGAGATCTGCCAGGAGAGCCTGCCTTAGCCAGCCAGTGCCAGCCCATTGCCATCCAGTCTGTTCTAACTCCTTCCTGCTCAGCCCACTCAGTCCAAGTCATCTAACCCACCCCAGACCATGAAACTTGTGACGATAAACACAACTCAGATAAATTTAACCCATGCCAAGCCAATATTTCCATCATACTCCACTGAGCACCCCAAACAGTCCAGGCTAACGTAACCCAACCCAGCCAATCCAATCATGCCAGTGAGAAGAAACACCCAGTCCTGCTAATCCAATTCAACCGAATTCATGCTGATGGGACCACAAGCAATGGTCTCTGGCAAATGCTGCAAGGTAAAACTGAGAGGAGCCCAGGCTAGAGAGGACAGCACCTTCTGCTGCTCCCAGTTGTGCGGCGTGCAATCATTTCATCAAGCAGGTCTTCGGAGCCCACGCTGCAGGCTGTTCTCCTTGCATCCGCCACCTGGAGACCTCTGCCTCCTCCTACTCACACCCCACTTGTTGCCTTCAGCACCTGGATAGTCCTCTTCTCCTACAAGGAAAAGTTCCCAGGAGATTTCAGCCCACTGTTTCTTCCTTATCCTTTCCCTTTGGAGTTACTTAGAGTCTTCCTGGACCAGACGAAGGCACTGCTTATACTCTGCTTTTTTGTGACAGGGTCTTCGTCAGTTACAGTGTGAACTTTTGGAATCAAGGATCAGTGTGACAGTAAACTCTGCATAACATATTTGGTGAGGTAGGGGATTTCGAAGGCCATTTTAATCATGCACATTTTTTACTCTGCATGAGGTCTTTGTCTTCAGAACCCCCAAATGATGCGGTTCTACTGGGCTCTTTTTCCTCGCTGCCATTCACCTCCCATGCATTCCCCACTCTCCAGCTGGGTTGTTTCTAGAACCTGCCACTCACACGTGCTTCCCCGTTTCCCTGGAGAGTGCGTGGAAGGTCCTTCATGACTTGTCCCTGACTCACCGACCTCGCTTCCTTCACCTTCTTCTGGCCTTGGCGTGTCTTGCCCTTGTTCCTGAAAGATCTCCTGTACCTCCCGGCTTCTGGTTCCTTCTCAGATTTAAGGTCTTAGCTGAAGGGTCACTCATTTGGGGAGGACCTCCTGACACTTAGATTGGTTTCCCTTGCAATTTATTCCCACATCACCCTACTCTTCTCCATTTTACTGCAATTTCTTACATCATGACACTCTTTCCCTGTAGATGCAAATTCCATAATGGCAAGAACCAGGTCTGACTCCTCTCTGGCACATCCTGTGTACACAGTAAACATTGAATGAATGAATGAGATCATTTCTCTCACCTCCGACCTATTTATGAAAAAGTCTCCAGTTCATTTATTTATTCACTGTTTCATTTCTTTTCTTCCAAAAAAAAAAAAATTCCAAGAGCACATTACACACCAGACCCTAAAAGGTCTAATAAGCTCTAAAAGGTCCAATAAGAGGGCTTCCACATCTTTCATTTGCTGAGATCTACGTATTTCTGTAAAAGGAGCTTCCTATTTATTCATTCTGTACCCCCAGGCCCTGTGTGCAGGCAGTGAGGACAAAGAGGGGTGTAGACCTTTTACCAGCTCACTGCCCACGGGGAGTAACAGACACGTGACGAGCCACCCCGATGACGAAGGCAAGCAGTGCCACAGAAGCGGGCTCAGAAGAGGGGCTGATTAGCTGGGACTGGGCGTGCGGGTAGGTTGAGGCCTGGAAGGGCTTCACAGGGGGAAATGCTTCGAGGTTTTGGAGAACGAGTAGGAGTTGGTGGGGCTGCAGAGGTACAAGAACATTCCAGGTGAATGGAGACGTTCTGTGGTGGTGGTTCTGGGCCATGGTTCTGAACATTGAGGATGGAAAGAGCTGGAGGGCAGAGGGCAGGGACAGCAGCCCAGGGGGCGGGCTCCACCCCAGTGAGGAAACAAGGCCTTCCGGGAGCACAGCCCACCTGGGAGCAGAGCCCCCAGCCGGCTTACCTTCACGAGGGCCTTAGATGGGGAGTGACTTTCTTAATACGGAAACACACCCACTCTAGGTAAATGGCAGGTGGAGGTGCAAGCCCAGGTCTTCCTGAGCCCGAAGGACAAACTCTTTTTTCTACACTGCGGTTTTCAGAGAAGCCCCTGACAAAGCTCCAACGATCTGGGCTTTGAAGAGAAGGTTTAAAAACTTTATATATTGCTTTTGGGCACAGTCTCATTTTATTGAGGCTACTTCCAAATGTGCTATGTGAAGATCTGAGGCAATTACCCAGATAATTAATGCCACAAACACTCCCGTGAGAGTGAAACTTTTTTTCCTCTCAATTATTAGCATATTTCAGGTGTAAAGTGGTGGGTTTTTCACTTAAATTATTTGGTTAATTGTCTTGCAGGCATAGACGCATTCTTGGGGGGAGGAGATTGCCAAAACCCTGCGCCCAGCCCCCAGCCCCAGGCAGCTGGGCATAGAGAGACCCCGGTCAGCAGGACGCTCAGTAGAGGTACAGGTTGTTATTGCCTGAGAACATGAGTCGCTGGAAAATTGGCACGTGCACAAGTGCAGGAAATGTGCCTGCGGGAATCGCCTTTGTGGGCAGAGAGCGCTAATGAGCTCCCTGGTCATTATTTCAAAATTGACCCGGTGGGGAATGGGCCCTTGGAAATATTGCCAGGAGTTTTGAAATTAACACATTCAGGGAATGTCGAAACATCAGAGATGGAAGAGCTCACCTAGCAGCGGCCAGGTGAGCAAGGAGCAAAGGGCTGGAGCAGGCGGGCTTTCTCCACGCCCTCCACGCTGCTTCACTTCCGTCCTTCGGACCCAGGGGAAGGGCACTGTCACCTTCCTCCCCTCCGGGCCTCCCAGGGGCCCTGCTCCACGAGCCTCCAGGAGGAGCAGGGGAGAGGCGGGTGCTGATAGTGTGCAGTCGTATCTGGACCAATTCTGGAGCTTTTGTCCTCACATTCCCGGGAGTGTCTTCAAGGAGCAGACACTAAACGTCCAGAGGCTCGCATTATCTCCATCTTAGAGATAAGGGAAACTGAGGCTCAGAAAAGCCAAGGGGCTTTAGACAACGCCCCCAGCTAGTGATGGCAGCCCAGGTACGATCTATTTGAAAGCCCTCATCAGACAGGTCGTAGCACGTGGCCTCCACCATGTTGAAGGTGCCAGGGTGGAGAGCAGCCAGGGGACAGGAGAAGGTCCCCGCCTCTGACAAAAGTCACCACGTGACCTTGGGGAAGTCCCTTAGCAGCTCCAGGCCCATTTCCACCTTTAAAATGCTGATTTTGGGCGTTTTATTCCATGCCTACTGGTTCCATGCCAACTCCTCCCTCCTAAAATGACAGTCCTTTCTGGGACTCTGGGGCACGTTTAAGCTGATGTGGCGGGGCCAAGAGCAGCCTGTTGCTGAGTCTAACCCACTCCTGTGGGTGTGGACCATTGCAATAGGGCTTCGAGGGGCTGCTTCAGGTATGGCGTGGCCCAGCACACTCAGGACGGGTCTTACCAGAGTCCTTTATAGACGGACAGAGAAGGAAAGGCACGGGGACAAGAAGCTGAAAGCAACAAAACCCAGACGAGGAGGAGAGACCAGCAGACGCCGCCGGTGCCTCGCCGTGTGGCAGAGGAGCCCAGAGCTCCGCCTGATGACACCTTGACCGGACTTTGCCTCGGCCTCGGAACGTGAGCGAACGCACTCCCGTTGCTTGCCCCATCCACGCCGTGTGTTCGCTTTGAGCAGCCTCGGAGCTGAAACACTGATTCAGGCATCATTCATGCAGTCTGCAGGTATTTACTGAGAACATGTTATGTACCTGATAAATGTTCAGCTTCCGCATCCACAAGCTCTATTTATGTTATCATCCCACCTGAGGGGAGAGGAAATCGGGGTGTAGGGGGCTGAGCGACCTGCCCATGCGTATCCAACGAGGCCACGGTGGGTCCAAATCCAGCGCCCCTCCCCCCACACCAGGAGCCTCTCCAGGCTTGAGCTTCTTCATGGCTCCAGTAGCCGCGCAGACAGGGCCACGGGCCAGCTGCTCCTGTGCCGGGAGGCTGCCCCTCCAGGGCTGGCGGCAGGGCCTGCTCCCCTCTGGCTGTGGTCGGCAGCCGGGTGAACTGGCCACAGGCCCCACACTCGTGTGCTGGGGCAGAGGCTTTGCGGCTTGAGCCCAGAGTCAGCTGAGAACCCACCACGTGGGAGAGGCTGTGGTGGCCTGGGGGAGATGCATGCCAGCGTCCCCGCAGAGCTGAGGAGCGGCACAGGGCTCCGTGGCGGAGGAGGGGTCTTCTGGAACGCGGCCGCCAGCCCGCTGCACGCCCACACACCCCCTCCCGGGAGGAGCTCCAAAAAGGGCAGATTCGGTCCAGGCACAATCAAGGCACAAGCACGTCCATGCCTACACGTCTGACCGCAAGTGCCAGCTCCCCACGTCCCGCTAGCCCGGCCGCGGGTCCAGGGTTTGCTACACAGGCCGCGCTGGCTCTGAGAAGAGCCCTGAGTCTTTCCATTCCCCTGCTCTCCATGCCCCGGGAGGAGGTTTGCATTAGAGTCCAGATTCCCACGGCAAGACCGGCTTGCATTCCCGACCTCGGTGACCTTGGGCAAGTCCCGTGCTCTCTCCAATCTCGGTTTCTGCATCGGAAAAAGGGGCCTGGTAAGCCCTGTCCTGCCACTCTGCCGAGCTGCGTGAGGGCCGAGAGCGGCTGAGCTGGTTGGAGCCAGGTCCCAGCTGTGGAGCGGACTCTTCCTACACCACGTTGCTTCCTTCTTTGGGCTCCCCAAGGGTCACAGTGGGCACCCAGTTAAGCCATTGAGGGGCTTTTCGTCATCCTCTCTGGCAAGATATCGGAAACTCCTGTCTACGTGTGCAGTAGGACTCGTGGCTGAGTCTTGGTGGGAGGTGGGCTCTTCTGAAAGTGACAACCCTGACTTTCCCGGCCTGCCTTCCAGCTAGCGTGTGAGCGCGTTTCCTGGACTAGACTCAGGGCTGGGGGTGTGGGGAGCGGGGACACTCGCAGGCGGTAGCTGGAGGACAGGGAGACGTAGCTGCAGCAGATGGAGCCCAGCGGCAGTGATGGCGACATGGCGGGGAGCTGTGACCGTGTCCAGAGGCCAGCGTCCTGGGCGGGAGCCTCCGTGGCGCGAGCCGTGGGGCCCAGAGCCTGCAGGGAGGCCTCGTGCCCTCACCACCCAGCCCTGCGACCTGCTTTCTCCCCAGCCTCATTCTCCAGCCCTCCTGGGCGCTGCACTGCCCTTTCAATCAGCCCTTTTTACGTTCACAGTAGCCAGGCGGCCGCAGTCAGGAACTCCCACTGGCAAACTCGCCCGTGAATTGGCCTCTTCCCACAAGGGCTCAAGCTTTTGATTCCGGGCACGGCCTTGTCTCTGACGTTCTCTGTGGCCTTGGGCTAGTCTTTAGCCCTTGGGGCCTTTATTTTCTACCTCTGTAAAACGTAAATGATAATCCCTGCACACAGTATTGCTCAGAAGAGCGAAGGAGCTCACGGATGTGACATCACACGAGGAGCTCCTTCCTCCCCGAGGAGCTAAGAGACGTGCCAGGCAAGGTCAGACCTCCAGGAGGGGTTAAAGCTGAACCCACCCACCTGGGCCCCAGGACTCTGCACTTAGGCCCTGCTCCAGGGGCTCCTCTGCTGGAATTGCCCTCCTTCGTGCCACCACCAAGGTCAACCCTGCCCCGCCTCCTGCTCCTTGCCTTTACCTGTCTCCTACTCCTGGCCCCACCTCTCGTCCAAACTCAGCAGATCGTTCGCTTTCCTTCCTCCAAACTGTCACTCACAGCTGTCCATCCACGTACCATCCCTCCCTCTTTAGTTACACACGGCAAACCTGTCCTCTCATCCCCAAATCTTCGTGACCTTCTCCTACCCGCAGGGAGCTTCCCTTCTTCTGAACACTCCTGGAACGGGCCAGCAAGAAGGAGATGTGCCCCGTGGTCAAGCGCCGCTCCGTCTGTCTGCAGACCTCCCGCTCCGAGCCCAGGGCCTCGCCCTGAGGCTTGGTTCCGCAAGGGCATGGAACAGGGGTCAAGGTGTCCACCTAAAGAGGAGAAAACAAGCTCAGAGGAGATTGCCCCGCCCAAGGCCAGCATTTGAGCCAGGTCTTCCAGCACCTTCCAGCACCTTCCCTCCCCGCACCTAACCGAACCCTCTCTTGGAAGCTTTGCCCTCTTTATCATCCTTGCAGGCCAAGGGATTTCCCCGGGACTCCAGTTTGCTACTTGTTTTTGTGATATTACGGAAATAGTACACTCCTGTTACTTATATTGCACAATTTCTCCACTCCATACAAAATGCTGTTTAAAAAAAAAAAAAATGATGAAGAAAAGAAAGAAAACATTTTCGTGCTGAGGAAACAATAGTTGCCTATAGATAATTAAGCATCTATTTTAGTGCCAGAGAAGGGAACAGGCTGAGGAAGATGACAAAGATCATTCCATAAACAAAGGAGTGCTCGGCCTAACTTTCCCCAGTCGCCAACAATTTGCATTTTTCCCTTCCTTTACGGAAACTGAACTCTGCCAGCTGAGGTTGCATCAGGCCTTGGAAGAGGCCGAGGCCCAGGGCAGGGAGGGGTCCTTGGGCACCATCCAGCCTGAGCCCCCTGTGCAGAAGAGGAACCCGAGGACGCACGAGCAAGGGCTGGTGTCCCAGCCGGCAGGGCCTCCGGGCGCCGGGCTCCACCCGCGCTCAGGCGCCGCGGCTTCTGCCCTGACAGCCGCCCATGCCCCTGGGTGAAGCAGTGCTGGGCACAGCCGCCAGGCTAAGGTGCTGAGGTCTGAGTCCGAAGATTCCGGGAGCGTTTGGAAAATATTCTTCTTGCTCAGTGGCTCGTCCGGAGAATTTCACATCCAGAGCTCATCCGTTTTTTAAGACAGTCCCGCACAGGGCCTGGTACCACGGAGCCACGTGCCACGGCTGCCCCCTCCTCGCCCACTCCTGCTCCACTGTTAAGGCAGCAGCTCTTAAACAGCTGGGTCTCAGGAAGCTTCACAGTCCTCAAAGTAGCCGGGACCCCACCTTTGCTGCTTTGTAGTCGCCATCCACTGCTGCACAGAACGTCCCCCCACAACCAGCGGCCCAGGGCCACAAGAGGGGCCATCGCGGGGCCTCGCCGCTGAGGCCTGAGCGCCGGCTGGCTGCGGCCGTAGCCCACCCAGGCCCTCGCCAACGGGCAGTTCACAGCAGGGCACGGGGGTCTCTCAGGAAGACTGTGAGAGCAGGCCAAACCACCCCAGAGTCTAAATCCTGAAATCTACAGATTCCAGGCAGATTCGATTTTCCCTTTTAGGGGCTCCAGGAAAAAGAAGTCATCAAGGCAAGGCGGGAGTGCTCCTCAGAGAAATTAAATTCCCTGGAGTTGAGCTGTAGCGCCAGGCAGGGCTGGCAACCTTTGGGGATCTAGGCCTGTCCTGGAAGCCTGGGACGGGGGCAGGGCTGAGGGGGTGGAAGGTTCTAGACACGACGAGTATCGCAGTCCTGGAAACGTGCCTGAGCACTGAGGTCTGAAATCCCTGTGGCCTCGGGGCAGACACGCCACCTCTGGCCTCAGTTTCTTCATCCGTAAGGGCGTGCATCCCCTCGCCAAGCATTGCTCACCTGCCTGCCTACGCCGGGCCCTGTCTCAGACCCTGGGGTGGGAGGAGATCAGAACAGTCTCTGCCCTCGTGAGGCTTCACTTTTACTAGGAGAGATAAACAATGAACAGGCCCAGACGCCACGAGGCGCTGTCAGGTGCTAAGAAGACAGCAGAGAGGGTCAGGTGCCCCACGAAGGCCCCGGGGGAGGGTGGTCTGGAGGGTCGGGGATGGGGGGTCTGGAGGGATGGGGTGGGCAGCCTGGGGGGGGTAGGCGGTCTGGAGGGACGGGGGTGGGCAGTCTAGAGGGATGGGGATGGGGGGTCTGGAGGGACGGGGTGGGCGGTCTGGGGGGGTAGGTGGTCTGGAGGGGACTTAGGCTGTCTGCAGGCCTCTGAGGAGGTGACGTGGGAGGGACGGTTTGCAGGAAGTAAGGGCCACAGCCCTGCATCTGCCTGGGAACCAGCAGTGGAGCCCGAGGGATAAAAGCAGGACCAGCCTCATCCTGTCGTTTAGAGAATTAAATGTGTTATCTCCTGTAAGACTCGGCGCCCAGGGCCTGGCACCGAGTCTCAACAAATGCCACCGGCTGCTGCCGTTACAGTCGCCACCGGACGGACGAGGTCCTCGGGCGCCGCCAGCCACTTGCTGCTCCTTCAGCAGAGCGCCTAAGCCCCCGCCCGGCCCGCTGGCCCCTCAGCTGCTCCTTTCAGGGCCTCTCCCTCGCACCCTGCACGAGCCAGCAGAGCTGCCTGGCTCCGCAGAAGCCCCCCTGGGCGCCCCACCTCCCGTCACCCTCAAACCAGCCTGAAGTGTCATTGTCTCCTCTTCCCAGACTTCCCTGCCTCGGTCGGCTGGTCAGCGGGTGATGGCCGAAAGCTGCCGTGTGCTGGCATTGCCCACCTGGGGGTACTCATGACAGGCAGCGGCCTACGCCCTCCTTAGCACTTCTTTCATTTGGCAAATAAGGAAACTGAGGCCTAGGGAAGGGAAGTGACTTCAGCTAAAGCGACCCAGTGAAGCAGAGGAGGTGAGATAGTTGGGTGCCTCAGGAACAAGGCTTTGAAGTCACAAACTGCAAACAACCAGAAAGCCGGGCCTTTCTTGGGACTGCCTTTTCAAGGGTCTTCCCTTTACCCTGGTTTTGCAGTTGTGTGCTGATGTGCCTTGGCGTGGCTCAGGAGTGCTTTTTTTTGGCCTTCCTTTTAACGCAGACAGACACAGGATTTCAAAGGGCTGACCCCGACTCTACCTGCCTCTGGCTGCATTTGTCACGGTTTCTCCACTGGCCAGGAAATGAATCTTTCACACTTTGCTGAAAGGGACAAAGGAACTCAGGGGCCAAAACAGAAGTCAAATTGTTATATTGTTCTAAATAAGAATGTGCTGTGTCTTTGCCAGATTCTAAAACGACAAGAATGGATACTGTGCATTTTGCTGCTGGGGAGTAAAAATATTTTTTTTGGAAGGTGTCCTGCAGATCCTCCCTCCCCCGCACAGCAGGAAACGAAAGTCCCTTTGCTGTGTGGGGGCTCTGAGAGGTGGCCGGAGGGGGCGGTCATCGGGCCGGTGGGGGCTGGCTCCAGGTCTGGGGCCCCGTCCACTCCAGCCCCTCCCAGGCCCCGTGCGAGTCTCCCCCCCAGCTCCTGCTCGCAAACTCCTTAGCCCAGCAGACAAGCGGAAACTGGGGTACCTCCCCCCCACGTGGCCTGGGTGGAGCCCGTCTGGGCGGGCATGTCGACCGAGCTCTGACTAAGAGATGCCACCCCAATAAGCAGGGTGGGGGGCAGATGGCGACACGCCTCAGGGCGAGGCCTGCAGCCCCCAAAACCACATTTCTCCCACTCGGGCTCAACTGCCGAGGCTGGCGTTTTCCAGACTGTTTTTAACCCGGGTGTCCCATCGGAGGCTTTCCGGGCAGATTATCCACTCGGCTTTTGTCAGCGGGAAACTGGGGCTCAGGGGAGCCAGGTGGCCCGACCCCATGCCTGACCACCAGCCCTCGGGCGCCCGAAGAGGACGGCCTTGCCCGCTGCCAGGAGGGGCGGCCAGGAGGCAGCTCTCAGAGCCTCGGGGTCCCTGAGCACGTCCCGTATGCCCAGGTGCTCCCAGGGCGTGGGGGGCGGGGACTGGGACGCAGGCAAGCGGTCCTCGACTCACACCGGAGGGTGGAGGCTGAGATGCTCTTTCTTTTGCCCCAAATCAAGCTCTAGCTCCTTGGTGCTGTCCAAAGCACAGGCAGGATGGTCAGAAAAGGACTTTACCCTTCAAACCCAAAGACCATGGCGCAGTGCCGCGCTCGCCACGCCCTGCGCGTCTCTCGAAGCCTCCATTTTACAGATAAAGGGTTTCTTAGAGAGGGGTGCCCCCACACCGTCGTAAGAAAAGTGATGCTCATCTATCCACGGTAGACGCAGGAACCTTCCAGAGCACGGTGGGCCCTTCCGAGGGGCCTCATCTTTGAGGCCGGGGAGGACCCCTCCTGCAGCCACGCCCTGTGCGCTGGCAAATGGGGTCAGCAGACTCTTCCACAAAAGCGAACCTTCCAGATGGCTGCCCTTTTCCATTTCAAACGAGCTGCTTTCTGTGCTTTCAGCCACATGGGTTGGAAATACAAGTGGATGATAAGCAGTCCTGCCTTCCTGACAAGGCCTCGGAGCCCTTTGTCTCCCGGCCCACTTACGCTGTAGATGAGTGATCCCTCCATGTCCTCTGGAAACAGTTGCCCGGGCCCTGGCCCTGGGCTAAAGGGCCCCAATCTGCTTTTCTAGATAACACTTGTTTTCCTTCCTACCCCTCTCTCCCCAGGTTCACGCTTCTCAGTCCCACTTCCCACTGCATCCCTCATGCTAACAAAGGAAGAACCTGGGCTTTCCAGAAGGAAGCAGAGACTCAACCTAACTAAGTCAGTAATTCTCGTTTCACAGGTAATTCTAAGACTCTAAGCCCTGACAAGTAGCCTGAGGTTAGCACATTTCTGCTACAGGAGAAGTGCCTTGAGCTTCACAGAAGTTATTTTTATTGCTATGCAGGGACATTTTTTTGCCTAATTTGGGGGTTTGGGTTGTGCTGTAGAGTTGAGAGGTTCATAAATCTGACCCCAGCTGAGCAGAGTGCTGATAAACTTTTATGACACGCAAATGGTCCTCTCGGCTAGGTAGGGATGGAAACATGAGGGCTCGGGCTGGTACTTGGCACGCGCAAGACAGAGACGGACTCAGGCTCCGACAAGAGAGGCAGGGTGAGGTGCCGAGAGCTAGACAGACAGCAAACGCTTCACAGGGGAAAGCAAGGAGCAGGAGCAGACCACCTGGCATGACAAGACCGAGGCAAGAGTACGTTTCTGGAACTCTCCACGGGGCTCCACAGGGAGTGCTGTTATCACAACCCCCACCTGACGCAGGCCCAGCCCAGGTGGGTCAACAATATGGCGCCTCGTCAAGCCAGCGGTCTTCAGATATGTGCCCAATGCGCACCTAAAGAGGACGCTACGGAGAACGCACAGGAAGGGCAGAGAAAGTGCTCTGGGGGATGTCGCTCAGCTCTGTTCCCTTGCGCCAAGCCATTCAAATCTGGCCTCAACGTGCACGCAAAGCCCACAGAGCTGCAGCCCTGAAACATGCCTGAGCGCGCCCTGCGGCTCGCTCCCGGCCCCGCAGCTCCTCCCAGCAGCTGATCGGCAGCCCTTTATCCCACCTCTTCCCTGAAAGGAGTCCTGGTGGATACAGGCATCTCCGTTTCGTCACCTTCTCTGTGTTCATGAGCCCTTTATAGATCGGAGCTCTCAGTTAATCCCTAGTCCTGTTCAGCTCTTCCACCCTTAATCCAGCTCGGCTGTGGGAGCCGAGGGCAAAAGCCCAAGAACTTCTTAAGTGCCACCCACACATGCACACACTCTCACACGCATGTGCACACACGTGCGCACACACACCTCTTTCTAGAATATATACCCAAACGTTTGAGCTGAAAGCCCCTTAAAATTATTTTAATCCATTCTCCCATTATACAGCAGAAAGCACCGAACCTCTGAGAGGTCCAGGAAATTACTCGAGGTCATACCCAGGTAATGGCAGAGCCAGAATCTGAGCCGAGGGTTGTCTGCGTTGCGAGCCCTCGCTGTCCCCTAGTGAGGCCATGCAGGGGCGTGGAAGAGCTGTCTGTGTATCTGTTTCCCCAGTTCCTAGGGCACAGGGGTGCCCTCTGTGACATTTGGTGGGCTGCTTGGGTCAGGGGAGCTGAGGCTGGGCCCCGTGGCTGAGGAAAATGGACCTGGGCAAGGGTGTGGCCAGGCCTGCCGAGGGCATCGGGTTGGAGTCTCTTCCGTCCCTCCCCCTCGCTCAGTCCTCGCTCGGAGGCCGGCCCTGGTTGGAGCCTGCTGACGGTCCTCAGAATGGCCTGGCTATGGGACGAATGGAGCGGCAGGCCAGAGGTGGCTGGGTCCACCCTCAGAAGCCCACCACATAGAAAAGGCTTTCAAGTACATTTGCTTCAAACACAGCAGAGTTTAGTAAATGTTAGAAAGTGGAATGAGTGAGAAATAGTGAGCCACCCATTTCCAGGGGCATGCAAGCAGAAGAGGGACCAAGTCCTGAGCTTGGACAGACCACGTCTAAGTATGCTCTCTTCCGGCATTTGAGAAGTAAGGCTGGGGTTCGGGGCACTCAGGCTGCGGCAGCCCCCTCCAGGGCCTCCCGAGGACTGGTGGAGCTGGAGGTGGCAGACTCAGCCTGGCCAGGGGAGGACTCGATGCACCGGGAACCACGCTTGGCTACCGTTACGTGCATTCGCTTATGGAATTGTCTCCACAACTCTGGAATGGGCACCTTCAGCTCCTCTTTCCATCTAGGGAAACTGAGGCTCAGAGAGGTTGAGTGGCCGGCCTTGAACTCGGGAGGGTGGGAGCCAGGACTCAAGCCCAGGCTGGCCTGGCTGGACGGCGAGGGCACGTTCTCCCACAGCGACAGCCGCGGGCACAGCCGTGGGCTCCATCGGCGTCGGGCTTCCCAGAGCAGGGAGTTGGAAACTGAGTCATCTGTGCTGTGGACAGGACTGCTAACAGCCGGGCTAATTTTAGATGTCCTCACAATTGCTCGCCTTAATATAGAACGGCCCCGAAGGATAATGCTGGCAAGTGCTCTGTTTTTGTTAGATTTGACCGGAGAAAGGAGGAAAGCGAAGGGGATGAGGTAATGGTGTGTTACCGCCCACCCAGCGTTCTGCCCCTGCCCAGGGCTGCAGGGAGCCCCGAGAGAGGCCAGCCGAGGGCTCCAGCTGAGAGAAGCAGACCCGCCCTCCCCTGGGGCGCCGGGCCACTCTGGAGTGCACCCCATAACCCCGCAGCTGGCGCCCAGGGGGCGTTCTGTAAACGTGGGGAATGGAGGGTGGAAAGGGTCCTTGCAGCACCAGTGGAAGAAACTTCTGGCTCCTTAAATCACTGAGGGAGTCAGCACCTGCTGTTTGCTGAACGTCCACCCCACGGCGTGAAGTGCGGGTGGGCAGGGTCCCTGCTTTAAAGCAGCAAAGCAGCGCAAAGCCCTCCCCAGCTTCCAGCGTGGCCTTGAGGGTGGCGTGACCTCTCTTGGCCTCATTTTGTTCATCTCTAAAATGGGAACAAAACACCTGCCTCAAGGGATGGGCAGAGCATTAAATGAGACCTGCAGGAGGCCTTATCTGGGCCGTTGCTCTGAAAGGAGCTAGAAGGCATCTCAGTGAAACCACCTGAGATGTTAAACGAGCACCTGTGGAAAAGGAGAACCACAGGAGCCGCCAAGGCCAGCGCCGTCTTGTCCAGACAGCCGTCCATGGACAGGAGTGCTGGGCCCCGCCTTCCGCGACCCGGGGAACCGAGGGAAGCCTTGTGTCTGGCTAAAGTGGGCGGCTGGCATGGAGAGGCCCTGGGTAGGGTCAAAGGACAGCTCGCTGCCTGCTCGGCCCCTTGCTAGGGCCACCAGGGGTGGGCAGAGGTGGCCGAGGCCAGCAGGGCGGTGGAACGGGGGTAGTCGGGGAGAAGCTTCCCCACCTTGCAGCCGTGCTTGGTGAGTCCTGCTGCAGAGATTTACCTGTTCCCACCTGGCCAGTGGTGGTGGGAATTGGTCCAGACCTGCGCAGGCTCCGGGGAAGGAGGCGTCGGGGACTCCCCTGCTTCCAATATTCCTCAAATGCCTCCCTGGAGCAGGAGCGAGGCCTGGCACGTCTCCCGATCACCAGCGGCTTCGAGTGCGGGAGCCACACGTTCTAGAGGCCCGAGGAGCAGGCCTCAGGCACGTCACACGCTTGTTCGTACACTGGGCGAGGGGTGGCTGAGAAAGAGCTAGAACACAGAACCAGCTGTCCTTACCCACAGCAGTCTGTTACCGGCCCTGGGCCCAGGGTCCCCCAGCCACCAAATGAAGGGGCTGCAGGAGGTGATGCCGGAACCTCCTGTGCAGCTGGAAAGCCGAGATTTGACATCCAGGCTCTCCTCCAGGTGGGCAGGATTTGGGGGGCTCTGGCACTCTCCCTTCCAGCCCTGATCGGGCAGGGTCCTTCTGCACCCGTCACCCCGCTATCCCAAATGGAAGGAGCCAAAGCTGCGGTTCATGAGATGCAGTGGGCATCCTTCCCCCCTGCAAGCAATTAAAAGAAAGATAACATTCCCCGGGGGTGGGGGTTGGAGGAGCACAAGGCAACAGGGCACCCCCCCCCGACCTGTGCTCTCAGCTGCCTGTCCATCACTGCTGCGGGCACTTGGGCTCCTCCCCACCCCCAGGAATGTTAGGAATCCCCCTCCCAAACGTGCCTGCCTCTCCTTGCCCGAAAGCCCCCTCCCCACAAGACATCCATCAGCTCAGGCCTTGCAGGAATGTGCTGGCTCCTGGCACCACCAGGGCCTGGAAGAGGCAGCTAATCCCTCGGCCCATTCATCACCCGTCTCTGGAGAGAGACCCCGTGGCAGGCCCGAGAAGCACCTGCCCTGACCTGCCACGCCTGGAAGGACAGGCACAGCCCGGGGGGGCAGGAAGGAGGTCCAGTGGGACACGCCCAAGAGCCGGCCAAGGGCTGCTCTCCGCCTCTCAGAGGCTCTGTGGGTCCCTCCATCCCTCCAGCAGCCCCTGCGTTCGGGAAGGGCGGCCCGTGTGCAGGTGAAGGGGTTGACAGAGCTGACTGAGCTTGACGCCGCTGGGGGGTATGTAGGATTGGATACCTGGTCAGTAGCTAGACACGGCAGAAGCAAAGATGATTGAGGGTTTGAAAACCCTGAAAGAGCAGATAAAAAAGACAGGTTCCTTAATACATGAACATTGGAATATTTAATTTATGTAGGTGGATATCTTCAGGCTAGAAAGCCAAGAAAGATATTCCATTCAGGCTCCACCCTTGAGTGTTTCTCATTTCATGGGCATTGTGCTAGCCAAAGGGTGGCCACGGAGACAGACTCACGGACAGGCCAGCACGGAAGAGAGGGAGAATTCCCACGATGCCACGAGTGTGGGGTTGGGAAAGGCACACGACCCATGCCAGGGAGGCTTCCTGGGGGAAGGGATGCCCAGCTCAACCCCGTGGGACAAAGAGGAGCTAGCCAGGCAGAAGGTGTCCAAGCAGAGGCCACACAGAGGCCCGGCAGGGACTCCCCAGGGCAGGTGCCGGCCTCCGGGCGAGCTGCTGCCGACAGGCGTGGCCCAGGGGGCCCGAGGCAGACGAGCGCCTGGGAGCACAGCCTCGGTATCTTCCCCGCTCTGGGCCCACGCGGCCTCACGGAATGCAGGAAGGGTGGAGGGTGCACAGCCTTTAGACGGGTAATTTTAGACGCAGTCACGCCCGCCTGGCAGCCCCTGGCGGGGGCCCGACACAGCCAGGCAGGGCTCCGGCCGCCAGACCTTGAGAGGATGTGTGCTTTGGAAGGGGCCCAGGACAACGGTGGGGGCTTCCTCAGGGGCAGGGAGATTGTTGTTGGCACCTAGGGTCTAGCTCTGTGGAGGCCCGGGGACACCACGCCCCCACATCGCTTAGGGGCTTTCAGGGGCTCCTGAGAGGAAAGCGAACCAGGCCGAAGCCGAGGAGCTGAATGCAAGGGAGTGTGCTGTCCAGGAAGAGGGTGGAGCAGGATGGCTCCGGGGGTCTCAGGGGCACACCCTCGACGTGCCTGGGTTGGCTCCCCGGCTTGCCCGTGCACTAGTTCCCTGAGCTGGGCAAGTCACTAACCTGCTCTGTGCCTCAGTTTCCCCATCTGTACAAGGAGATCGATGGCAGTGGCTTCTGCCTCATAGGGTGATTGTGGAGAATGAACGAGCTCATGGGGAAAAGGGCGAAGCAGAACGTCTGGCAAGAGCCAGTGCTTAGTAAGTGTGAGCCACGTTACTTTATTACTGAAAAGACACCCGTGGGGAGCCCTGGCTCCCACGCTCTGGTCTCAGCGCCGGACCTTCGGGCTGGTCCCCTCCCTCCCATGGGACTGTATTTCATTATCTTTAAAATGAAAAGCCTTGGTCTAAATCAGCGGCTCTTCTCCAGAAGCGGGGTGGGGGTGATTTCTCAAACTATAAAGATCTGAGCCGCTGCCCACACCTGGGCGTCTCCAGGTAAAAGACCTGTCTCTGACCAGAGAGGTGCTTGCTGGGAGCTACCACACATGGAAATGGTTTGGAAACAGAACAAGAAGAACAAGAGTTTGAGAGGCTCCCAGGTGATCTGGGAGGGCTCCCTGGACAGGAGCATTTCAAGAAAAGAGGATTGGAGTGGCGTGAGGGGACTGGAGATCTAGAAGAGCTCTGCGGTGGCCGGGCCCACTCCCGAACCTCAGTGTTCTCTCTTTCAGGGGAGTGATGAAGCTCCCCTGTGTGGCAGTTTGATATTGTTTATGAATTCCAAAAGTAGATATTGGATTATGTTTATAAACTGGTCTATCCCTCCGGACATGTTAGATTATATTGGATTCAGAGGTTTCACTTTTACTTGATTCCGAGAATGATTAAAGCTTTGATTGGGCCACATCAGTAGGACGTTGCATCCCGGCCCCCTTGGTAGGTGGGGACTCAGAGAAACCACACCGCAGAGAAGGGAGGCTGGAGTTTTGAGCTGGAGCCTGGGAAGTAAGCTCACAGAGGAGCAAAGTAGCTGAGCCCGGAGAGAATTGAACCCTGGGGAGAGAGGAACCCAGGAAGCCTGAACCCTGGCGGATGTCGGCAGCCACCTTGCTCCAACACACGGCCATAGACTTTGGTGAGGGAAGTAACTTACGCCCTATGGCCTGGTGACTGTGAGCTTCTACCCCTGATAAATGCCCTTTATCAGAGCCAGCAGGTTTCTGGCACTGTGCATCAGCGCCCCTTTGGCTGACTAGTACACCTGCTCACGGCAAGATGTGTCTTTGAAGAGGGCCTTGGACATTGCGGGGCCTGCACAGGTGACCCGCGGCTTCCTGCGTCCACAGCCTGCAGTCCCAGGAAGTGAGCTCCAAGGCGCCCAGTGAAATAGCCAATGTGTCTGAGCTCACCCTGCAAGCTCCTGGCTCCAGGCCTTTGTAGAAATAGTAGTCTCTGCCTTCTCCAATCTTTCCACCTTTCTGATCCTGAAATAGCCTTGAAGTTTGCTTAGGTGTGTCCTCCTGATCCTTGACCCCTGCTGCAGGGACCCTCACTCAAAGGCAGAGGGACAGCAGAGGCTCTTCCTTTACGTGGGAAGAAGCTCTTTCTGGAAGAGCTTTGAATGTCCAGCGTCGCCCCAGCCCGTTCTCCTCAAAGCCCATCTCGTGATGCAGCCCAGACAGTGGAGGTGGAGAAAAGCTTCACTGCTAGGCTGCATCAGAGCCCCGTGCTCCGTCAGTCAGCAGTGGGCACAGATAGGGCTGAAGGCAAGGCGCCAGTGAGCTTGCGGTTCTAAACACTGCCGCGTAAGCAAACTCCAACCCGTCTCCCCACTGAGGGCAGCTGTAAGATGTGGCCGGCATGCAGGGGACACTTAGAGGGGACTTGAAAATTCCTCTCTCAGTAATGCATAGACCTAGTAGACAGAAATCAGCAAGGACATGATCAATTCAACCAAACCATCAGCCCGCTAGATCTAACTGCCGTTCAGGGCCCTGCAACCAACAACAGAACGCACGTTCTTTCCAGGTGCACGTGGAACTCCCAACAAGGTAAGCCAGGTCTTGGGTCATAAAAAAAAAACCTCAGCAAATTTAAGAGAGTTGAAATCGAACAAGGTATGTTCTTTGATCATATGGAATTAAATTATAAATCAATGACAGAAAAAAAAGAGGAAAATATCCAATCACTTGGAAATTAAACAATAGGCTTCTAAGTATCTATGGCCAATGAGGACATCTCAAGAGAAATTAGAAAATATTTTGAACTGAACATAAATGAAACTACAACATATCAAAATGTATGGTATACAGCTAAAGCAGTGCTGGCAGTATTAAATGTTTCTAAAAGAAAAGAAGAAAAGCTCACATCAATCATCTAAACTTCCACTTTAAGAAACTAGAAAAAGAAGAACAAAACACCCCCCCCAAAGCAAGCAGAAGGAAGGAAATAAATATAAGAGCAGAAACCAATGGAATTAAAAACATAATAATAATGAAGATCAATTAAAACAAACTGGATCTTTGAAAAGATCAATAAAATTGATAAACCTCTATCAAGACTGACAAAAAAGGAGAGAAGGAATATCTAATCAATATTAGGAATGAAAGAAAACATAGAACTAAAGATACCACAGACCTTAAAATATAATAAAGAAATGGTGTGAACGACTCTGTGCAAATAAATTTGACAATGTAGTCAGACCAATTCCTTAAAATTAGAAACTGCAAAACTCACCCAACATGAAATAGAGAACCTGAATCATCCTACTACTGCTTTAGAAATTAAAGTTGTAGTAGGAAACATTACAAAAAAAATAAATTTCCAGACCAAATAATTTTGCTGTAAATTTCTATCAAACATTTAAAGAAGTAGCAGCAATTCAATAGTCTCTTTCAGAAAGTAGAAGAGGAAGAAGCAAGTCCTAATCATTTTTTAACAAATCAATTTTATTGATACATATTAATAAAGCATACAATTCATCCAAAGTATAAAATCGATGGTATTTGATATAATCATATAGTTGTGCATTCATCACTTTTATCATTATTACAGCATTTTCATTATTTAAATAATAATAATAAACAAAAAAACAGACAAACAAGAAAATTCTTCACCTTTCAATCTCTCTGTGCTTTTCCTGCTGTACATAGCTGCTATTTTTGGCTATTCTTGCATAATTATTTATTTATTAAGCAGTTTTATTGAGATATATTCACATACTGTACGATAAGTCCCAATTGTTTTATCAATATCAAAACCAGATAAAGAAAATACGAAAAAAGAAAAGTAGAGACCAATATCCTTCTTGAACATAAATGCAAAAATTGTCAACAAAATATTCACCAATTGAACACAGGAATATTTTAAAAGATTAATACATCACCACCAAGAGGGGTTTATCCTGGAAATGCAAGACTGGTTTACAAGTCAACCAACGTAATCTACCATGTCAACACCAGTGATATCAATCGATGAAGAAAAAGCATTTGACAAAATTCAACACCCTCTCACTATAAAAACTCTTGGCAAAGTAGTGATAATAGGGAACTTCCCAGGTCTGAGGAAGGGCATCTACAAAAAGTCTACAGCTGGTTACGCCTCCTGGAGCAGGTGGTAGGCAGAGTCCCCAGTGGCCCCAGCTTAGCAGGTGCATAAACCCTGTGCAGTGCCCCACTGAGGATGGTTGAGATCTGTGGCAAAGGTACAGGGGTGTGGTCGTTTGATATTATTTATGAATTCCACAAGAGATATTTGACTATGTTTGTAAACTGGTCTGCTGGGCATGATCCCCTTTGATTGTACTAGATTCAGCTGAGAAGTCTGATTAAATTATGTTAAGATTAGGGCTTTGATTCAACCAAGTCTTTACAGTGTGACAGCATTGAGTCCCAGCCCCCTTGGTGGGCTGATAAAACAGACTCTCACATGGAAGTAGAGACACAGAGAAAAAGAACACAGAAGAAGAGAGACAGCTCATTAGACAAGGCAGAGGTCCCGGGAAGAGAGATGAGGCTGATAGTCTACAGCTGACCTTGTGAAGAGTGGTGAGCAGCTGAGCCTGAAGGGAAAAGAGCCACAGGAGAGAGACAAGCCCTATGCCAGCCTACAGCTGAGATCAGAAGAAGCTGGGACCAAGGAGCCGAAAGAGGAAGGAGGAAGGCTGAGCCCTCACAGACATCGCCCGCCATCTTGCTTCAACAAGTGGCCAATGACTTTGGGAGAGAAAGCACCTCTTATGGTACCTTGAGTTGGACTCTTTAGGGCCTGGTAACTGTAAGCTTCTACCCCAAATAAATACCCTTTATAAAGGCCAACAGAGTTCTGGTACTTTGCATCAGCGCCCCTTTGGCTGACTAACACAAGGGGTTATATAGATCCTTGTAAGATCCCTAATTCAGGGGACATTAAGTTCATCGAAAAGGTGAGCGGGCCTGGCTCAGAGGAGCCCTTTAAAACTGCATCTGGAGGCCAGGGACAGAGGTCAGCGGGACCTGAAGCAGCAGCAGAGAGGCTGCCCTGCTGGCCTCGATGGTGCAAACTGCCCCCGTGGGCAGAGGGCCACGAGCAGTGAGCGTGGCCTCCCAGAGAGAAACTCAGCCCCAGCCACAGGGACGGAGAACTACCGACAACCAGGGAGCTGGGGGGAGGTCCCAGTCCCAGTCAATGCTTTGATTTCATCCTGGTGGGACCCCGAGGAGAGGACCCCTCTAACTTGTGCTCAGATTCCTGACCCATGGACACTGTGTCATTTCAAGCCACTACGTTTGCGAGACTTTGCTTTACAGCAAAAGAAAACTAATACAGATGCGCCTTGGAATAATGCGAGTTCAGTTCCAGACCACCAAGATAAAATATCACACTACTTTTCAGGTTTTTCAGTGCATATAAAAGTCATGTCTACACTGTACTGTAATCTATTAAGTGTGCAATAGCAGTGTCTGAAAAAAAGATGTACAGACCATAATTAAAAGTACTTTTCCACTAAAAACTGTTAACCATCACCTGAGCCTTCAGCGAGTTGTAATCCTCTGGCTGGCGGAGGGTCTTGCCTCGATATTGGTGGCTGCTGACTGGTCAGCTGGAGCTTGGGGTGGCTGTGACGATTTCTAAGAGAGACGACAATGAAGTTTGCCACCTCAACTGACTCTTCCTGTCCTGAAAGATCTCTCTGTAGCATGCCATGCTTGATAGCACTGGACTGCTTTCAAAACGGGAGTCAACCGTCTCAATTGTGCCGCTGCTTTATCAAGTAAATTGATGTAATATTCTGAATCCTGTGTTGTCACTTCAACAATGTTCACAGCATCTTCACCAGGAGTAGATGCCCTCTCAAGAAACCACTTTTTTTGCTCGCTCATAAGAAGCAACTCCTCATCTTTTCAAATTTTTTCATGAGATTGCAGCAATTCAGTGACATCTTCAGGCTCCACTTCCAGTTCTGGTTCTCTTTGCTAGTTCCTCCACATCTGCAGTTACTTCCTCCGCTGACGTCTTGAACCCCTCAGAGTCATCCATAAAGGCTGGATGAAACTCTAAATTACTCCTTTCTCCCAGCACTGCAGTGTGGATATTGTGTTAGCAGGTCAAAAACAATATTCATCTCGTTGTTCATCTCCGTCAGAGCTCTTGGATGACTAGGTCCGTTGTCAATGAGCAGTCACATTTTGAAAGGAATCTTTTTTTCTGAGCAGTAGGTCTCAACAGCGGGCTTAAAATATTCAGTAAACCATGTTGCAAACAGATGTGCCGCCACCCAGGCTCTGCTGTTCCGTTTATAGAGCACAGGCAGAGAAGATTTTGCATAATTCTTAGGGGCTCTAGGATTTTCAGAATGATAAATGAACATTGGCTTCAACTCCACGTCACCGGCTGCATTCCCCTAACAATCCTTTGGGGCTTTAAAGCCAGGCATGGACTTCTCCTCTCCAGCTAGGAAAGTCCTAGATGGCATCTTCTTCAATAGAAGGCTGTTCCATCGACACGGAAAAATCCGTGGTTCAGTGTAGCCCCCTCCATCAATGACCTTGGCTAGATCTTCCGGGTAACTTGCTGCAGCCTCATCATCTCCTGCTGCTTCTCCTTGCACTTCAATGTTATAGAGACGGCTTCTTTCCTTAAACCTCATGGACCAACCTCTGCTGGCTTCAAACTTTTCTTCTGCAGCTTCCTCACCTCTCTCCACCTTCACAGAATTGAAGGGAGTTAGGGCCTTGCTCTGGATTAGGCTTTGGCTTAAGGGAATGTCATGGCTAGTTTGACCTTCTCTCCAGAGCACTAAAATTTTCTCCAGATCAGCAATAAGGCTGCTTTGCTCCCTTACCATCCATGTGCTCACTGGAGCAGCACTTTAAATTTCCTTCAAGAACTGTTCTTTTGCAGTCACAAAATGGCTGTTTGGCACCAGAGGCTCACTTTCAGCCTACCTTGCCTTTCAACCTGCCTTCCTCACAAAGCTTAATCAACTCTAGCTTTTGATTTAAAGTGAGAGACGTGCGCCTCTTCCTTTCACATGAACACTTAGAGGCCATTGTAGAGCTATTAATTGGCCTAACTTCAGTAATGTTGCATCTCAGGGAATAAGGAGGCCTGAGGAGAAGGAGAATGCAACGGCCAATCTGTGGAGCAGTCAGAATACACAAAACATTTATTGATTAAGATCGCTGTTGGGAAGCGGATGTGGCTTAAGGGACTGAACTCTCATCTACCGTATAGGAGGTCCAGGGTTCAATTCCCGGGGCTTCCTGGTGAAAGGCAAGCTGACCTACGCAGAGAGCTGGCCCACGTGAAGAGCTGGCGCCGCATGATGACGCAACAAAAAGAGACCCAGAGGAGAGACAATAAGAGACGCAGCAGACCAGGGAGCTGAGTGGCGCGAGAGATTGAATGTCTCTCTCCCACTCCAGAAGGTCCCAGGATCGGTTCCTGGTGCCGCCTAAAGAGAAGACAAGCAGACACAGAAGAGCACGCAGAGAGCAGACAGCGAGCGCAAAACAGTAAGGGGGGGAGAAATAAATAAATAAAATAACCTTTAAAAAACAGGTCGCTGTCTCATAAGGATGCATTTCAAGGTGTCCAGAACAATTGCGATAGTGACATCAAAGACCATAGAGCACCATAACAGACGTCACAACAAGGAAAAAGCGTGAAATAGTGTGAGAATTGCCAAAATGTGACACAGAGACATGGAGTGAGCACATGCTGTTGGAAAAGCAGACTTGCTTGACGCAGACTTGCCACAAATCTTCAACTTGTGAGAAACACACTATCTGTGAAGTGCAGCAAAGCAGAGCGTACTAAAGTGAGGGGTGCCTGTCTATTGGGAGATGGATGCTTTCCTGCTAAGACCAGAAGGCAAGGGTGTCCACTCTCACCACTCCTATGAGCACGATACTGGGAATCCCAGTCAGTGCATGTAATGGTGGAGTTCAGGGGTCAGCTTGGCCAGGAGGTGGTCTCCAGTTGTTTGGTCAAGCAAGCACTGGCCTGACTGTTACTGTGAGGGTACTGTGTGGATTTAAGTCATGTGTCAGTTGATTGCGTCTATGGCTGATTGCATCTACAATCAACAGAGGAAACGATCTTAAGCAATGAGAGAAGTCTCATCCAATCAGCTGAAGACCTTAAAGGGAGAACTGATGATTCCAGCAGTCAGAAAAAAGAACTTCTAGCTCTACTGCAGCCAGCCAGCTTCTCTTGAGGAATGCATTAAAACCTTCATTGGAGTCCCCAGGTTGGGGCCTGCCCTGCATAACTCGGACTTGCCAGTCCCCACAGTGCAAGAGCCAATTCCTATAATAATCTTCATAATATGCATGAGATTTCCCTGGTTCCATTTCTCTGGAGAACCTTGACAATACAAATTTTGGTACCAAGAGTGGTTCTTGAGAAAGAGAATGTTAAGGATGAGATTTCTGAACTGATCTTGGGGATTTTGGGATTGGTTCTCAGTCTGATTAGCTTAAAAGCCACTAATGACACAATATTCAGTGTTCAGGATGGTACTTACAGTCAGGGAGTGAATTGGCAAGAGAGAGACACAAAATGTCACCACAGGATGCCACTGCTCAAATGCTTATAAGAGGGAGGGGGTGGGTGACAGTGCATTTGATACGTTAACAGGGTTTTGTGGGTTAGAAAGTGTAATGGTGTTGGGTGGTTGCCCCTAAATATGCTGCATACAGCTGTTAAAGGGATGAGCTCAAATTTCCAGCTCAAACAGCACATGAAGGAGTATGAGATTAGGTCTCTGATTTGAGATCTTACTTCTTTGCAACGTCGTGTGAACCTATAACTAGCTCTAAATTCAAAGTTTTTAAAAAATCCTCCTAAGGGAATGAAAAGAAAAGCACAGCCTGGGGAAAAACATTTGCAAATCACAAATCTGAAAAGGGACTTTGGGAAATGGATATGGCTCAAGTGATTGGGCTCCTGTCTACCATATGGGAGGTCCAGGGTTCGATTCCTGGGGCCTCCTGGTGAAAGGCAAGCTGGCCCGCACAGAGAGCTGGCCCACACAGAGAGCTGGCACAGCAAGATGACTCAACAAAAAGACCCAGAGGAGAGACAATAAGAGACGCAGCAGACCAGGGAGCTGAGGTGGTGCAAGAGACTGAGTGCCTCTCTCCCACTCTGGAAGGTCCCAGGATTGGTTCCTGGTGCTGCCTAAAGAGAAGACAAGCAGACACAGAAGAACACACAGAGAGCAGACAGCGAGCATAAATACAATTGGGGAGGATAAATAAATAAGTAAAATCTTTTTTAAAAAAGGGGGGGACTTTTATCCAAATATATTAAGAACACCCAAAAGGTATTAAGAACACAAATAACCCAATGGGCAAAATGATTTGAATACTTACTTCACCAAAGAAGATACCAAATCATAAACACTGCGATGAAAAGATGCTCGACATCAGTAGCTCCGGGGGAAACGTGAATTAAGACCACAGCGAGATCCCACTACCTACCTATCATCATGTCTAGTTGTTGGCAAGGATGTGAAGAAACTGACAGTCAAAATCCATCCAGTAGGAGTGAAAAATGGTCCAGCCCCTCTGGAAAACCATTTGGCAGTTTCTTATGAAGTTAAGCCACTCTCCCCCTCACAAGCCACCTCATTCCTGAGCATTTACCTAAACAAATGAAAACTTACTGCCTGTCAGGAACATTCCCAGGAGCTCTTTCTAGATCACCTGAAACCCGACGTCCGCTAGCGGGTACCTGGATAAACGCACCGTGCCGCTTACAATGGGAGAAATACCCAGAGGAAAAACAGAGGACCTGGCGGTGCACAGGACCAAGTGCGTGAGTCCCAGAGGCGCGATGCTGCGTGGAAAACTCACAGAAGGTGCGATTCTATTCATAGGCCATTCTCAAAAAGAAAGCCATAGGGACGGAGGGCAGAGCAGGACTGCCCGGAGGGCTGAGGGGGGGGCTGTGGAACTGTAAAAGGGGTAGCAGAGGGCGCTTTGGGGTCGGAGGAACTGCGCTGCATCCTGAGTGTGGTAATAGTCTCGCGGATCTATAAATGCGTTAAAATTCATAGAACTGCACACACACAAAGTCAACACGACCGAGTAGAATTTCAGTTTCCTTATCTAAAGAAGGGGTGTACTTCCTACCCCACAGGGTTAGAGTAAGGCCCAAGCGAGGGACGGTGGAGACGGCTTCCGCCGGTGCCTTGGAGGTGCTGCCGTGGTGCCTCTCTCCAGCAAGCTCCTTGCTTGCACTGCATTCATTCTCTCATTTACTCATTCATTCATTCACACGTTTCTCAATAAACAGGTCCTATGCACCAAGCGTGGGCTGGGCTGGGTGCCAAGCCTTGCAGGGAAACGCGCACATAAATATCATTACAATACAGTGCTGTGGGCGACAAGGGCGCCTCGTCTGGGGGCTCGGGAACAGAGGAGACAGTGACCGAGAGCCCTCCTGGGGGACGAGGGGGAGAGTCTTCTGAGAGGGTCTGTAAGCGTGACCAGATCGCCAGGTAGGCACTGCGGGCAGGAGGGAGTTCCTGGACAAAGGAGCAGCAGGTGCAACGCGCAGGGCAGGAAGAGAGTGGCAGGCTGGCTAAGGGTAGGGCTGGGTCATGGAGGGGTGGGATGAGCTGGGAAGTGCGCCTGGAATGGAGCTCCCTGACCTCATGCTGGGGGCTGAGGCTTTGGACTTGAGCCTGACCGCAGCGAGGCACCCCGCGAAGGTGTGGGGCAGGGGATAGACATGATCAGATTGGCTTTTCAGAAAGGCCACGTGGCAGCCAGAGTGGACGCCAGACACCCAGGGGACAGGCCTGGGGATAGGAGGGCATTTCAACAGTGAGGGTCAGGGAATGCGCTGACGCTCGGGGTGGGGAAGCGGGGGCTGACTGGGACCACATCTCAAGCAGAGCCTTCTTGCCTTCTACTGCACACAGATCCTTCAGCTACCGCCCTGTGGTGGAAACAAGCACCCGCAGCCTGGTCCACACCAACGCCTGTTTGGAGTCATGTGATCTTCCTTGATTAAGGCCATCAGCAAAAATGTATCTGTAATCCCAAAAGGCTGCACTTCCTGGCTGGGACTGGACTCCCCCAGGAAAGCCATGAAGCAGCACACAGAATGCAGGCGTGAGTTCTTAGACTACCGGTGGGCTTTCGTAGCAGCCCTGGGCAGGGGGACGTGCTTCTCTGCTCCTGTGGAGACCACACAGGGTTCTGCAGTGAGAACTTCCCGCCAGGTGTAGTGGAGGGAGCACAGGTGCTGGTGTCAAACCCAGCCTCGCTTCTCCTCCTTGCTCTTACAAGCTGAATGGCCGTGGACATGGAGAATTCCTAGATTCCCTGAACCTCCGTCGCCAGCTGTGAAAAGGCGCTGCGTGCGATCCCAGCTACTCCGCAGCGTCGTTTTGTCAAGTCTAGCCAGGGGTGTGGCACGCAGCAAATGCTCAGACCGCAGCACTGTGGCAGGGGGCTCTCTCAGCCAGCCAGGGGCCTGCTCATTGACCTGGCCCGGGATAAACAGGCGTGGAGAGAGGGCTAAGTGGACAAGCCAGAGGGACCTTCCTATCTGCCATGGGTGGGAGGAGCCCAGACCCGGGCAGAGAGCCTCCCGTGAGCAGAGACCCTCTGCCTTCTGGGGAACGTAAAAGCAGCCAGATGCATGCTTTAAAAATAAACCAGGCAGGGGAAAGAAGATCATGTGTTTGCGGCCAAGCTGGTCTGAAATATCTGAAACGCATAGAGACTCAGATCTGTCAGGAATCGGCAGAGCTCTTTGAAGGTTTGTTTCAACATTTGGAGGGAGAAACAAAGGGACCTGAATCTGTTCGTCAAAGCTTCCGTGAGCATTTGGGTTGCCGTCACCATAGGCATGTGCTTCCACCAAAAGAGAAAGCCAGACCGGGCCCGGCCTGCAACGGCAGCCTACCTGGTTTGGTCCCCAGGGCGAAGTACCTGAAATTGCTCAGACCAAGCTTTCTGCCGTTTATTTTACAATGACTCTGCGGAGAGGATTGCTCGGTGTCCACATGAAGAGATTTTATTTTAAAACACATATTGCTTAGCGGTTTACATCAAACCCTCCAGAGCCGTCCCGAGCCTCTGCAGCCCACCCCACTCGGTGAGCTTGGGCCCGTTACTTGGCCTCGCTGCACCTCAGGTGGGTTCTATGAAGAGTAAATCAGTAAATATTTGTGAAGTATAATGCCTGGCACATAGTGCTAGGAAAGTGGTTGTATAATGTTAAATTAAAGGTGGGAAATCAGCATTTTAGAAGCCTTCACTTGCAGTGACTGGGCTTTTTTTTTTTTTTTTAACATATTGTTTTAATCAAATCATTAGCGTGGGCTCCTAAGGATACCTGAAGACAAAGCGTGGCCGTCCCAGGTTGAGGTCCTGTGACTCGAGCCTGCGGCTCAGCCTTGTGCACCCCACCCCCAGTTCAGCCTTTCCCAGCCCTGCCTGATGGTAACATTTTCCTGGGGCTCTTATCTAAAAACAAAGCTCTCCTTTTCCCTCGTATGAAGGCTCTGGTCACGTAGGTTTCGTCACCAGACAAGCCTGGGAACCACTAACACAAACGGAATTCCCTTCCACTTAGTAGGAATAACAGGATTTGGCTGCTTTTTCAGTGCCGGGATTTTGTCTATTCCTTCTCCCGTCCAACTGTCCAACATCCAAGAGAAGGGGCTTCCGTGCACAAACCACGGCCCGAGGGGGGTACAGGGCGAGAGGCTCTGGGGAAATCAGGAGGGGCAGGTCGTGGGGCGTTTGTTCTGCCTGGGGGCTCCGTCTAAAGCCTCCTTGTACAACCACAGCCCCATGTAAATTCCGGATCGCCCCCAGGGGTTCAGCCAGGAGCGTCGACCAGATCAGGGAGAAAGCCTTGCAAGCTTTTCAAATCTTAAATAAAGGTTTTTCGAAGACATTCTAAAAGGTAAGATGCAAATCTGGACCAGAGCTAATTGGAAAAAGCAAAGATCTTTTGGGTTTTGAAGCCCTGAATTGTTGCAGAAAGGTGAGACTCTCTGGGCTGGTTTGGGGGTACAGGACCTGACCTCGGCCTCTCTCTCTGTCTCATGACCATGACAGTTACCCCGTCTGCACATTGGAGATGATGATAACGCAGGCCTCACAGCGAGGCAATACCTGTATGGCTGAAGATGGTGGGAAGATTGACATCGCCTTTGGAATGATGTCATAGTCACACAAATGGCAGGAGGGACGGGGCCAGGAGGAGAGACCACCCAAAGAGGCAACCAGCAGCAGTTCCCCCGCCACAATGAGAGAAGGCGACTCAGTGCCCGGGGCAGCTGAGTGGGGCTTCCAGACACTGGAGGCGACCTCTAGAAACCTGAGCCATGAGGGTCTGGAACTGCGGTGCAGGCAGGACTCCGTCCTTCTGCAGATGACGCTGGCAGGCCCCTTCGCCCCCACAGCGGCAGAGCTGAAGGCCAAGTGCTGCCTTGGCCCAGGGTGCAAGGAGCCAGGATGCCCAGGCACTCGGGAAAAGGTTCCAGAAGAAGAGGCAGCTCGAGAGAGCAGAGGAGGCTGCAGGAGCCAGGCCCTGGCCTGGCCGAGAAGGGGCTTGGAGTGGACCTTGGGTGGTTCTTCCCCTGGCCTCACCCTCCTCGTCTGAGGCTTGCTAAGCCGGGCTCTGTCCTGGCCCTCGAAAACCTCCACTGCTCAGAGCCACACGGCACCCCTGAGGGTTTAGGACACATGAGGTTCCCTGTGCACAGGGCTGAGTGTGCACTGCCACGCTCACCTCTCCACCAAGTGTGCCCTGCCACGCTCCTCTCCACCAAGTGTGCGCTGCCACGCTCATCTCTCTACCAAGTGT
>JAKSZT010054568.1:9972783-10026083 GCA_026826555.1 Tolypeutes matacus
GTGTGCGCTGCCACGCTCCTCTCCACCTAGTGTGCGCTGCCACGCTCCTCTCCACCTAGTGTGCGCTGGCCCGCTCAGCACTGCTGTGGCTCGTGGCACTCCTGCCCGTGGGGTGCATCTTCACCACGTTTGGGCTGCTCAGGACCTCTTGCAACTCCACACGAATCTGAGGACCAGCCTTTCCATTCCCCAGACAAGCCTGCTGGGATTCCGGTGAGGGTCGCCTTGACTTTGCAGGTTGCTTTCCGCAGAATTGGCATCTTAACAAGCTCCAGCCTAATTCGGGTACCCAAGGTGTCCCTCCATTTATTTAGGCCTCCTCTAATTTCTTTCGGCAGTGTTTTGTAGTTTTTCAGTGTGCAAGTATTTCCTTGGTTACGTGTTTTCCTAGGTATTTCTTTTAGATGCTGTTGTAATGTAATTCTCTTCTTGATTTCCTTTTCCGATCGTTCATTGCTGTATGTAACAACCCAACTGACTTCTGTGTTTATCTTGTGTCCTGCAACTTTGGGGAACTCATTTATTAGTTCTGGTTGCTTTCTTGCGGATTCTTTGGGGTTTTCTGTGTGTAGGCCATATACACAGGACAAGCCCTCGACAGGGAGTGTCAACAAGCCGGCATCACTGCGTAACTCAATCATGTCCCTAAGCCCGGCTGTGGGACAGGCACCGAGAGCAGACGCGCTGGCCTTCACCAGGTCACGTGGTCCTCACACTCAACCCGGAAGGAAATGCCGGTGGCCCCGGTTTTCATAGTGCAGAGACCAGGCCTCGGGTGCGTTAAGCAACGTGCCCACTGCCCCCAGCTTGTAAGTCGGTGCCTGCTGCCCCCTGCGGAGGTCCCGGGCAGGAGCCGAGCAGGGCAGACGCGGCGCCAGCCCCCTGGGGTGCCAGCCCCCTGGGGTGCCGGCCCCCTGGGGTGCACGCCTCCGGAGCTCATTGCAGACTCCTCCCGACCTCACTCGGATTCCGTAAAAATCCCGCAGTTGGCAGGGAGGACGGGTCCGCAGACAGCACTGGGCTGTCCTCAGAATCACGGGGGCTCGAGGCCGAACGTGACTAAACCACTCTCAGGCCGCCACACCGCCTCGGTTCCTCCGTGCACCGGGACATTCTTGGGAACGCCGCGGCGACGCCCACGGGGCCACCTGAGGCCAAGCCGTGCTCCCCGCAGCCAGGCTCGCCGGCGTGACAGGAAGCTGAGCCGGTCCCCTGGCCCGCTGGGCTCCCCCCCACAGGCACCCCGAGTCGCTGAGTCTGCGGCTCAGAGGCCGTCACTGAGGAGAAGGAGCTGAGCCTGGGGCCCGGGGAATTCGCAGTTCAGGAGTCTGACTTCAGAGAGAGGAGCCTCCCCCAGGGGCAGCTCACTGGACACAAGAAGCTTGTCCGCAGGAGGGTCTCGAGGAGCTGAGGATGCGGGTGCGGAACCACCTCAGGCGCCTTTTCCTTCAAGCCACACTTGCCAGCGAGAGGAAAGGGCTGGCGGCATCTCGTGGCGGGGGCTCCTGAGCCAAAGCCTCGGGCCCCACACAGGGGCCAAGTGGAACCAGACCCCGCCTGCCCCACGTCAGCTCCAGGACACCCCGAGAGTGGGGGCGCTGGGTGTGACCCCAGCGGGACTCGGCCCAGCGCCCAGGAACGGTGAGCGCCGGCTCTTCTCACTCCCAGAGGGCCCCAGCTTGGCAGATAAACCACAGGGACCCGCCCCGAGGCTTCGGCCCCACAACCTGCGAGCCCAGGCCACCACTCCACAGTGAGGCTCATCTCACACGGCCGTTGTTAGGGAACCTTGAAATAGAGGGAGACATGGAGGGGAGGGAGGGGAGGGAGGGGATGCAGCTGGCCCCTCCTGGCTGCTCCTAACCGGGCAGAGCCGCCTACAAAGTCCTTGGAGGCCCCAAGGACCACTTCTGTCTCTGCTGCACTTCCCCACCTCCCCTCCCCAAGCCCCATGCACCCCAGACAAGAAGCAGAGAGACAAAGAGACGGCTGGGGAGCATCTGGAGAGCAAACAAGCACAGCTCTGTGCCCCGAGGATCAGCAGGGGCTTGAAGAATAAGTCACGTTGAATTTCATTTTCTCATTAACAGACTCCCTGGCCTGGAATGTCAGCAGGATTCAGTGGATGAAATGAAGCTGTGCTTAAGCCAGACACTCAACCAAACAGCTCCTGTCCCTTGATGGACAAGTTGGAAAAACAGCAAGGAAACAAAATCAGCTGCTCTCGAGCCAGCTGACCTGGGCTCTGTCCTCAGCAACAATTTAGTTAGTGCTTGCACAGGAATGGGGGGTGGGCTGGACGAGAATGTGGGGGGAGCAGAGCTGGGAGGAGTGGGGGCCTCGATGGAGGCAGGGTGGGGGGCTCCCTGCAGGGTCCAGCCCAGCAGCTATGGGTGTGAAAGCCCCTCCTCTGTCCAATCTAAGAGCCAAGTGGAAGCTGGCGGGAAAGAACCTGCAGCTTTTGTCAGCACAACTTCAGTGTGGTCAACAAGGTGAGGGGGGTCCCGATAAGCTAAGGAGGTCAGTGCCGTGTGGACAAAACCACAACACGCAGAAAAAGGAGGAGATGGTCCTGCCCAGGTGTCAGCAGATCAGGGCACACCTGTGAGAGGGACCGGTTCACACACACAGCTAAAACCATCACTCCCAGAGAAGAGAAAGAAGGTGGGGTGGGGGTGTGCGCTGCCTGCTATTGGGAAGCAGGAACCCCCAGAGGGCAGACAGAATGGAATATCCAAGGAGGTGACTTCAGCCCAGTGTAAGGAAAGGTCCACCCTGAGAGGTGGTGAGCTCCCTGTCACTAGAGGTAACCACAGCTGTAAGCTGTCGGGGGCAGGAGAGAAGGGGCAGAGACGATTTCCAGGTGCTCCCAGCTCTGAGCCCGGCACCTAGCGGTTCCTCAAAAACACTATTGAGTCAACACGTGGACGAACCAGGGGCCCCATCAGTGGCCCTGCCCTGCCCGGGCTGAACGCAGCTCGGACTGGCAAGTGGAGGGGAGGGGAAAGACTCACTGCTTCCTCGGCCGGCGGCCGGGTGTGATTTCATCTTTCCCCGTCACCCTCTGAGGCGTGATGAAGCTCAACTGCAAGGAGAATTGTCCCTTGCCAAGATGGAATTAATGGACGAGGGTGGCTCTGCGAGACAAGGCCCCACATGCAGGCAGGAGTTGTTTTTAATTCCCAGCCTGGGATGGGAGTTGTGCAGCGAGGGCATCGTTCTCATCATAACAACCTGACAAGGGAAGGACCCCCAAAGCATGCGACGCCAGGCTTCTCAAGGAAAAGACGTGGAGGTCTTCAAAGGCAGATAAAGCGACTTGTATTTACATGAAGTCAGCAAATTCTCTTTTTTCCCTCCCATGTTCCCACAATTTAGACTGTTAAAGGAACCATATTACAAAACAAGCCACTCTAGATGAAGAGAGGAAATCTATCCCAGTTCAGACCTTGTTTAAAGAAATCATTTCAAATCCCACACAAGAAAAACATACGCAGGTTCTGATAAATGCTCTGGAAGTCGGCAGAGCTGAGGGCGGCGTGAGGCCGTCTGGGGCAGAAGCGTAAACGCGTGTGGAGGGGCAGCGTGGCCTGCGGGGACAGGCGGGGGGCCTGGCTCTGCCCGGGCCGAGGGGTGCCCAGCGGGGAACCTGCCGGAGCAAGGGGGCAAACGGGGGGCGGCCGGGCAGGGCCTGCCGGGGTCCTGGGCAGGCGAGGGGAGGAGGCCAAGGGCCCCAGGGCCTGCGTCACCTGCGCGTGCAGGCCTGCAGGCCCTGAGACGGAGGCTCTGCCCTGTCCTGGGACGAGAGCAGGTGGGGACCCAGGCCCTGGCGCACGCCAGCAGCCGGACGCGCGCTCAGCAGAGGGAGACTCCCTGGGCTTCCCCGGCCCCACTTGCCGCTCTGGCCCCCAGCCCGGTCCCCTCTAAAGGAAGCCCGCGCAGTCTCCGCCCTGCTGACTGCCCCTTCCCCAGGCATCCCCCTCTCCCCAGCCCAGGCTGCTCTCCTTGGAAACGCCTCCTCGTCACGACTTCCACGCAGATGTCCACCCTCTGAGACGCAGGGACCGTCCGGGCTGAGTGGGCTGGACTGGCACGTCCACCCCGGGCCTTACACGCAGACAGCGGCTGGGTTGCCAAAGCCACGGTCCTGCTCGTCTCCCCGCGGGCCGCGGGCCCTTGAGGGCAGGGAGGGCGTCTGCTCACCTGTGGGCCTCGAGCTCACCACGGACCCCGGGAGACGGCGGCAAGAGCAGGCGGCAGAGGGCGGGCGCGGAGCGGAGGCCCAAGTGGAGGCAAAGACCCAAAGCCTGGGGCCCCCGCCGCACCCCGCAATCAGCCTCAGCCCCCGTGGCCCCCTTACCAAGCACCCCCACTCACGTCTCTCGCCCCCTCTGCACTCTGAGATTTGTGGTCGGGGGCAGGCCCTCAGGGGGTCCTGCCCTCGCCCTCGGGGGGTCCTGCCAAGCCCAGCCTGAGGGTCTTCTCTGCCTTCTGGATGCTGCTTGCACGTTTAGCTCCAGCCTCCTGTGCCCCCCTCTGCCACGGGAGTGCAAGAGGGATCATCCGGAGCCCGAGATGGAACTGGGCTCCCACTGGAAAGTCCTGACGATTTCTCCATTTTAGAATCGATTGCTCTCGTACATGGAAATTCCCTTTGTTACTAGAAACATTTATTTAACTTTCAGCCGAAAGATGTGCAAAACTGGGGAGATGGATGTGTTAAAGGACTAGAAAGGTGCCTGGCGTGTGGTGGATCTCTAAACATTTGAGGGAAAGAAATGAATGAATGGAGAGGCCTCTCGGGCTGTGCTGCCCTCCCCCGCCCCCCAGCACCCTGCACCCCTCCTTGTAGCCTCGGTCCTGCAGGGAGCCCTCCGCACGGCCATCTGCCCCACTGGGCCACAAGGACAGGCTCAGTGTCGGGTGCACCCAGCTCACGGTGGACACTCAACAGGTATTTGAATCCATCTCTTAAAAACTCAGGAGGGGCTCCAGGGAGGACAGAGGGTGCGTCGAGATGTCTGAACTTGAGCCTGGTCCTGCCACACACTGCATGGCCGAGGCCGTGGCCCTCTCGAGGCTCCCCTCTTCCGACACTCCAGGCAGCCCCCACCCCATTATATTAAGTCATCTGTTTGCCCATCGGTCTCTCCCCTGAGGCTGTGAGTGCCTCAGGGTCAAGGACTGCATGACTTTCTGTCCCGTAGCCCCAGCCCCCGGCATGGTGCCAGCATCTAGGGGTCTCAGCAAATGTCTGTCAACAAAAGAGCTTGAGACCCAAATTTCCCAACAGCCACGTCCTTCGCGAGCAAAGCAACTCTGGTCAAATCTTGTCCGCTGTGGCACCTGAGCAGGGAACAGCAAGCAACAGACAATGCCTTGGCACTGGGGAGAGAGGGGGGAAAGCAGCTTGTTTCCTGCACTTAGCAGCTTCCAATCCAGTGGAGGCGGGAGCAGGTCACGTGATTGAGGAGAGCTGGCGGAAGAAGCAGGGCCGGGGCTCCCTGTGGGCTGCTGGGCCACAGGGCAAACTTAAGTCCCGAGAGAAACCTCTCCTGCTCTTGAAAGTTCTGGGGGAGGGTATTTTTTCCTTTGAAAATTCTGGATAAAGAATGTCTTGCACTTGGAAAACCTCTCTGGGTTTACAGGTCCTTGGCAATATCTTCAGCATCGAACTTCACGCCCTGAAAAGCTGCAGCCAGGATGCCTGGAGCTGGCCTCTGGCCATGGCACTGGGTCATTCCTGGGCCCAGGTATGAAGGGAGGCTGTGGGATGAACACTGGCAAATCGTAAAGCGCCCTGGAAAGGGGCATGGGAAGAGCTAGTAGATCCCCTGCTCAGGGATGCAGGAGGGGGTCCAGCTCACTCTGGCCCCTCATCCTGCCGACCCCCTGTCCAAGACCCTGGTCCCAGCCTCTGCCTCAGCAAGGGATCTGGTGCTTAGCTTCTAGAAGGAAATCAAGGGCCTCACAGAAAGGACAGGCAACCGGGGCGCAGGGGCCAAGGGAGCAGGAGCGGGAGGCATGGCCAGCAGCAGCTCCCTCACTGGGAGGTGGTCCGGTCAGGGTGCCCACCGCATCCCCCCCACTCAGCCAGCCAAGTGGTCGGCACCCACCCCCTTTCACCCTCTCCCCCTCCCTCAGGAGCCCACAGCGATTCACAGGCTGGGGGTGCAGTGCCTAATTCCCGGAGTTCCGCTGTACTGGGCTGGGCAGGGATGAATCCGCTCCTACGCCTCCGTGGTGGAAGGCAGAAGGTAGGCCTGGAGTCATCCTTCCACCAGCTCCCAAGGGGGAATCAGGCTGCGCTCAGGAACGAGGAATGGAGGTCGGGAGGCCAAGAGCCCTGAATGAGCACGCTGCCGTGACCCCCTCTATTCAGGGGTCTGAGATTCTCGCGAGCCCTTGTGGCTGGCCCAGAAGAGTCCCTTGACACGTTGCTGAATGCATGAACAAATAAACACGTAAGTCTCTAAAACGGAGCTGATCACCGTTTCCCCTCTTCGGATTGTTATATTAAATAAGATAATTTGTGACAAGAACATGGGAGAGCAGCCAGCATAGCAGGCACTAAATGAAGGCTAATAATTAGCATTTAACTCAGCACGTCAGTCCCACCCGGCTGCGGGCTGTGCACAATGTCGGCAGAGAAGGTGTGCAGGAGAGGAACGCTGTCAATTAATGTTTGCTCAGTGGGAAAGAAGCGTCCGATTTCACTCCCAGCAGTCTGGTAAGAATTAAAACGTCTGACAACATCAGGTGTTGGTGATGACGTGGAGCAAAAGGAAACCATTTGCGCTGCTGGAAACGCACTTGGAGAACACTTGGGCAATGCCTAGGAAAACTGAACACGGCCTTACTTCCATTCATAAGTTCACAAATGCACATCTTTAGGCATGTACACGATTCTCAAGGCAATTTGCTTTTAAGAAGAAAAATTAGGAGGAAATCATCAATCTATATCAATATGAACAGAGAAGAAAAATTGTACTGTAGTCATACTACACAGCTCTAAAAATGGGTCAATTTAAGGCCATGCCTGAGCATGAATGAATGACACAAACAACGTAGAGTTATAGCCCAGCAGGACCTTTCTGCATGGGGCAGCCAGTTCAGAAACGATGACATAGAAACAGGCATTTTCTTGTTTCTCAGGAAGAAAGTGGAGGGTATCTGTATTTCAGACTTACTGTGAATTCAGAAAAAGCCACTAGCCCTCCATCAGGAACTGTCAAGGTTTCTATATAATATGTACAACTGAGGGACAGAACCAACCAGCAGATGTGACTGCTTCTGGCCGCTGCAGGCGAACCCAAAGCCAGGAGCATGGAGAGGCGGGGATGCTAAGACGCTTTCCGCCTGCTGGAAGCCCCGCTGAAGCACTCGGAGTCGTCGTGCCGGAACTCCCTGAGCCTGCCCATCTTAGCCCCTCACAGTGGGCAGGGGGAGGCGGGCACCTCGGAGCATTCCCAAGGCCACTCTTGAGGGCTCCGCCCTAACTTCCATCAGCTGGTAGAATCTGGCCACCGGCTTCAGCAGCAGACAACGCCCTCTCGTCCTCTGGCGTGCAGGCTGTGCGCCTCGGATGCTGCTGTGACCGTCACATCGTGATGACAGTGCGTTCGGGATGACTTCCATGCACGGGCACTACTCTGTCAGGTGTCTGTGGGGCTGGTGAATGCGTAGGTAAACCCGCAGGATGAGGAAGACTACGGGTGTGATCACTGTTCGTGTTACGAGACATTCAGATGTCCTAGAAGAGACGGAGTAGGCAAGACATAGAGCTGAACCCTGACTATAGCCATTCGAGAGGTGTGGCCCTCCCCCAGTCCAAACCTGCTGCTCCCCCTAACTGTCCTGTCTTTGGAGAATGACACCCCGTTCATCCAGCCACCCAGGCAGAAAGCCCATGACATGTGTCCTTGTCCCCAACCCATCACACTCCATCGGGGCCAGGACGCCTGCCAACCACATGCTCTCAGCAACTCCTCAGTGCATCACTTATCACCCACCCCACTGCCACACCCCATAACGGGCTCTCTGCCTTAACCTTCTCCCCTTCCAGGGCTTCCTCCACGTGGCTTCCCAAGGCAGTGATCGTAAACCACCAACATGTTTGTAGGATAAAGTGCGAGTTCTCCAGCAGCCTCCCAGACCTGGTCCTGCCCTCCAACATCATTTTCCACCATTGCCTCCCATTCAGTGTTCCATGCCCACTGAATTGACAATTTCTGGAATTTTCCAGCTAATCTAACCTCTGAGGCTTCGTGTATGCTGACACTTCTGCCTGGAATTCCTCTCCTCTACCATGCTCCATCTGTTGTCTCACATTTATCATCCAAGACAGCTCAAGATGTATTTTCCCCAGGGTGCCTCCCTGACCCCTACACCTCTGAGAGCTCTGACCTCTCCTCCCTCATGCCCTTCTGGCTCCATCATGGTGAACGGAGCTAGATGGAGCACACGTCTGTCTCCCTCCCTGGGCTGCACATCAGTCCAGAGCTTGCCCAAGGTCTGCTTTATCTCTGTATCCCCAACATCTATGATAGAGCCTATAATCAAGCAAGGGCTTGGGAAATGTTTGTTGAATGCATTTGCTAGAAATTTAGGAAGTAGATTTGACAGTACTTGGTGACCAGTCAGTCGCCTGGTTAATTAATGTCTTCTGAACTCAGAAGGACTAGTCTTGCATGAAGAAAAGCAAATCACCAGCTCAATCCAAAAACTTAGAATGGATGATGAGAGGGAGACCCAGCACAAAGGCCAAAGAATGTGGTTTAGAAGAGGCCAGAATAAAGGTTCCTAACCAGAATCCTTTAAGAATTGGATGGAAATCTAAGCATAGATTCTCTGCTGAAAAATGTACCCATGTGCATCTGCACAGCATCCAATGGGTCAAGGTGACCGCTAGGGCCGTGGGCCCCGCTAAGAATGCCTTTGAGGCAGAGTCCAGATTCTCATGAAGAAGCAGGACCCAACCCCCCGGGCTTCCCAGGAGCTTGGGATAGAAACTTTCAGAGATTAAGCTCTAAGCTGGCGAGCCTTGGATGCTCGAAGGTGGTGATGCCAGAGCAGGTGGCAATGTTGGGGTAGCACATCCCAAATCCCTGGGTCTGATCCTATGTCCAACCCCCACTCCTACCCCCAAGAAAACGTATTAGTGCATCAAGCCCTGGGAATGAGTGGCTCCCGCTGGCCCCATTCCAGACGCTCCAAGGACTTGCTCCAGGCTTCTTAGATGTTCCTCTGGAACCATTTAATTGTGCAACAAAATGACCGCTACCAGAAGATTAGCCATGTCTCCTCACAGGTGTAATCTGCACTCTCACAATGACGTTGTGTTATTACATTATCCCCGGGTCACAGATGAGAAAGCCAAATCCAGGGGAGATGGGAGCCCAGCATGGACTGGGAACCAGGTCCCTGAGCCACCCCTGTCTCCCTGACTGCAAAAAAGCACCATTTCCAACAGAAGCTCTCAGAATTCACACACATTTCTTCTTCAGCTTCATAAGGTGCTTCAAAGAAAGTTAAATGAGGACAAATGCCCCCCAGCTTCCTTTGCAGAGGTGTTGCAAGGCTCTCTGAGATAATACGTGTGACAGGTCTTTGAAAAGCACAAAGTGCTGTAGAAACACAAGATTTAATTAGAGTCAAGTTCTGCGGCATCACGTGGGGACTCCCGCCCTTTTTTTCAGCTGCAGAAGAGAATGAAGCAGGGCCCTTCCTGCAGGAGCAGGGGCAACTGCCAACACCTTGTTCACAAGGAAATCCTTCCCCAACGGAGCCAGCTCCACGCTGAGCAGGGGAGAACTGTTTGTAAGGGGCGCTCGTTTCCTCCTTCCTCATGCAGATTATTCAGCAGGCGCTAATTCGCTTTATAAATAGAAACTGAATCACTCGTCCCAGTCTGGAAAATGATTGGAAATGGGAGTGTGTCCGGCGACAGGGCCTCGCCACGTCCTCTCTGGACAGGAAGTGGACGCTCCAAATGGTTCTTCCAGCACTCTGGGTAATGGAAGGTCCGCTGCGGCCCTTGACTGGGCGGCTCTGGAGAGAGGGGAAAGGAAAGACCTGGGAGTCCCTCTCCAATCAGGGATGTCAGCTCAGGAAGGAGGCCCGGGCAGCTGCCCTTTGGTGGGGCGCTCACGACGGCAGAGGAACTGTTTAAAGTCACTGTAAACACGGCATAGCGTTGCGGTGAGTCAGGCAGCGGCGGCGCCCTCTCCCGTGTACCGCAGGGCCCCTGGCTGCTCTCACCCAGCTGGCCGCTGCTGTGAGTGTCCCAGAGCACAGCCCAGTGGGTCCTGGACAGGTCAGCTCACAGCAAAGTGCCCCTGCCTTGGGCGGGCCCCGGGAGCAGCTGGGAAAGGCAGCCCAGGGGCAGGCCCCGGCTGGTCCTTTGGGCCGGGAACCCCAGCTTCTGGCCCCAGGCGGGCACCAAGTGGGCGTCGCAGATGCTGCTCCATGGGAAGTGAGGTCAGGGCAGCCCTGGCGGCCCCTCTGCGCTACAGAAGCAGACGACAAGGTGAGGGGGCGAGAATCGCTGTCTCCAGCCGCTTCCCACCCGGCCCACCCTTCCAGGGGCTGGAGGAGAGGAGGCAGGTGTGGTCGGAGGGAGACATGCGGGAGGGAGTCCTCAGGTGCGGCAGGAAAGGCAGAGCCACATGGACTCGGGTTCATCGCAGGACCCTGGGGTCAAGCTACCGACCACAGGGTCTTGGCTTCCACGCCTGAGCCGGCCACTCCGAGGTATTGTTCAGGTCAGAGACCGTGTCTGGAAATGCAAACCCTTTGTGCACTGGGAAGCAGCGATTCGTTGATTCAGATAAAAACCTACTGAGCAAGACGCAAAGAAGCTTAGGACCTCATAAGAGAAAGGCCAAGACACCAACGTAGGTTTGCTAATTATGATGATGATGATGATTATAAAGCACTTAGCACATCGATGAACGAGTGAGCCGGAAAAACAGGCACTGAAGGCAATCCCTGTTACTGCATTGGCATCTTGTCCTCTAGCTTTTAAATGTGTTTTTTAAGCGGCGAACCCGTGGCGTGTTAGTGTCAGGTGCTGGGTAAAGACGTAAGGCAGTGCGCGATGCCTCCTCACCGCTCTGGCTGGGATGGCTTCTCCGGGTAGGGTCTCACAGCCACAGTGCCAGCCAGGCCCCCCTGGGGCTCACTGGGGCGCTGACAGAGGGCAGGCACTCCCTGAAGCGCAGGGCGGAGCTCTCAGCCGTCGGCGCCGGGAAGGTGCACTCTGATACTGGCCCATGGTCCCGTGTCTTAACGCCAGCCAGGATAAGCAGAGACCTTCTCCTGCTTCCACGTCTCTGGCGGCTCCTGCCACAGCCAGAGACAGCTCTCCTTTAAGGGGCTCAGCTGGGTAGCCGAGGGTCACTTGGACAATGTCCCTTTGGCCATATGTGACATGAACTCAGGAGTGACAGCAGGGACCGTGGACCATCTAAAAGTCCCACTGCCTACTGGATCCACTGCCATCCTTCCCGGCCCAACTCAGCAGCCACAACCCGCCTTGTCACTTCCCACACTGGACGTTCACTGCTGACGGGTCAGTTCCGATTGACTAGTCGTTAACCCTTTTGGCCATCGGCCCTGCTTACTGCTATATCATAAGCATCTCCTCTGCCAATGGCACCCTCTGCACACACTGAATGGCTGCTTAAAATCCCCTTAAATGGTTATAGCACGATCTATTTAGTAGTTTTGCAAACACACTGCCACCATAGGGACAGTGAGCCATCGACACCGGGGAATGGCAAAATCACCTTTGCAGCATGTAAAGATTACTCACAGGAGCAGGCGCCTGCTGCAGCAACTGAGACAAATGGGTGGGGGACTCTAGCAGGAATTGGGGGACTCTAGTAGGAATTGGGGGGCTCTAGCAGGTACTGAGGTGGGAGAAATGTCAGCTAACACGTTTATAGAAACGTCACTCATTCAGGCGTGTGCCCACTTATCAAGAAAACAAATACCGACTATTCTGGACCCTGGGGTAAGAGAAATAAGGCATCCTCCCTGTCTTTGAGGAACGCACAGTCTAACAAGTAAGAGAAACATCCACCTAAACCAAAAGCCAGAATTTACCCAGGATATCCCGGCGGCACCAAGGAGGAGGTGGCCGATCTTCCAGGGGCAGCAGGAGGACAGGGGAGGTCAGGAAAGTGGGGTCTTGGTGGGCAAGCCTAGGGAAAGCCCATTCTGAGGCGCTGAGGCAACAGGGCCTGGCCACAGAGGGTCCTGCCCGCCGAGCCGAGGAGAACGGCCTTTGTCCGAAGGCGATGGAGCCTTCCGGAGCGCTGGGAGCCGGGGCGGGCCTGGGCAGGCCCTGGGATGGGTGCCGGGCCCTCGGAGAGGAAGAAGCCGGAGAGAGTGATGCCGGCTGGGGCGCAGCAGGGCAGGGGACACTGGATGAGAGAGGAGCCGCGGGCGTGGCAGAGGGGCTGTGACAAGGACGGGCGTTTGAGGCGAAGCCCAGGCTATTCCAGACGTCCCGTGTCTAGGTGGAAGCTGCAGCCGCTAGCCAGAATTCATCGGAGGGCGGCTTTTGGCTGCCCTCGGCTTCAGGCTGCCTCCCTGACAGCAGCGGCCGTGCCCGCCCGGGAAAGGAAGGCAGGAGCACCAGTGCCCTGTGCCATCCACACTCCTTGAGAACTAAAACTCAGTGGCTGTTTCCATGATCACAACTGCCTGGGGAGCTGCCGGGAAATTCCAACAGGAACCTCCCATTTGGAAGTGCTCTGTTTGGATTAGAGCACGTTTATTCCCCCAGGACGGGCCTTGGCCCCAGGGGCTTGCCTGGGGTCGGCTCAGGGCCTCGGCCAAGCCTGGGGCCAGAGGTGGGGCAAGATGCTGCCCAGGGAGGGGGGGTGCAGCGAGGTCCTGGAAGACCCCCAGGGCTGCCGTCTGGGGGGTCTCTGGGAAGCCGGCTAAGCCACTTCAAGAAGCACCAGATGCCTTTTAATTAGGCTCGGGATTCCTGAGCCCCAGTGAGCTCAGTTCCTGAACCACTGTTCCAAATTGCCATTTGGGCTGATATTTACTTTAAGACAACGCTCCTGGGGAAGATGAATCAGCATCGGCCTTTGTTTAAGTCTTGTTTAAGACGCTGAAACTTAAGCTCTTCCCAAACGAGCTCCGCCTCAGCTTCCAGGCAATGAGCAGGACAGTGTTCAAACCCCAAGACGGATTCCCCAGGGTCCCAGCTCCCCCGCCCAGCCGCCCTGGTGAGCCCACCGAACCCTGGCTCAGCAGCCCCTACTGGTCCCACTCCGACCTCCAGCAGCAGAGGTTTCCCAGAGCGCTGGGATCGCAGAGGAGTCTGGGAACGCAGTGGCCGGCAGCCTTCTCCCGGGGTTGGCACAGGCCTCCCAGCGCTCTCCTTCCACGGGCCTCTAGAAGTCAAGCATTCCAGGAACACGTGAGGGTCCCCAGCACGGACTCTGGCTGTCAGCATCAAGCTGGGGCCGGACGCGCTGCTGCCCACGTCCCCGAGGCGCCCAAGGCCTCGGTCCAGCATTTGGGAGGTTCTGGCCAGCCCTCCAAAGCATGGTGGAAAGGACCAAATTCACCACTAGAACTCCCTCTCTTCTCGACACCCCAAGATTTCAAAATGGTCCCTGACGCCCAGTGAGCTCTAGGCTCCGCCTCTCAGCTGGGTTGCCCTGGGCCGAGTCCCAGAGAGCGCAGGCCTGCTTGCCTGGGCCCTTTGGAGCTATCAGCGAGACTCCACAATGCTCAAATTCAAGAAGGAGCCAGAGACGTCTCACACACCCTACCCACACCACCCCGCTTCCTCCCTTCCAGGGCTGACCCAGCTGTGTTCAGCCTGGGTGGTGGGCGACAGCAGCCATCCTGCCAGGTGTGCATGGCACCTGCAGGGTACAAGGGGCTTTTCAAAGCCTTTGCCTCCCAGGAACCACAAGGCAATTTGGACAGGTAGTTGGGGCAGAACCATACTCCCCGTTTTATTGATAGTTAGGAGCAGTGGATGGCATGACTCGTGCGGGGTCACACAGCTAGTGGGCAAGGACAGAGCTGGGCTTGAACGTAAGTCCCCGCAGCCACGATCACTGAGTCCTTTCGAGCACACGGCACTGCCTTGTGGGAGAGAGGAGGCCTGAGCACATGGGTGGGGGGAGCTGGACCGAGATCCTCTCCTTAGAACTGTTTGTGAAGGGGAGATAGTGTCAGAAAACACCTGCTCTCCACTGGCTCCACAGGTGGCACAGTGATGGGTAAACGAGCGTCTGCTTACGTGAACAAAGCCCATTAAAAAGCAATCAACACTCTAGTGACTTCATTTATCAGCTGAACACCTTCTCAGGCCAGCTCTTGGTTTCTAGTTAATTGAGCCTCCTATGAGTTGCGCCAATCGACTCGATTCTGTTGAACAACTACTTAGTAAGGTTTAGTGTGCCACGCTCTGTCCTCAGAGCAGGAGAAGCGAGATGCCTAGTGGCGGAGCAGACAGGCGGCCACAGCCTGTCGCGGTATGTAGTGCGGCAATGCAAGTGTGAGGAAGGTGAGGGAGCACGCAAAGAAGGAAATGGTCCACTCTTGGCAGTAGCTTTCAGGGAAGGATTCCTGCAGGAAGTGACATCTAAGGGGGATTTTTAGGGACAAGCAAGAGTTCTCCAGCTGGGTAAGAAAATATTCCCATTGAGGGCAAAGGCCTAGAGTTAATGGACAGTTTCACTGAATCATTTTGATTCTCTCAAATGTAAGTAAAAGAAGATTCAGCTAAAAAATGGCTTAAACAGTTTAAAAAGCTTAAATTAAATTTATCTTACCTAGTAAGAACTCCAAAAGCAAAGCAGTGCCAGGGTGGGTTAACTCAGCCGTCCAGTGATGTCACTAAGGACCCTGGTTCCTTCTTTCTCGCCACTCTGCCAGCCTCAGGTGAGACCTTTATTCTCAGGCTTGTCCCTCCTCGTCACAAGGAGGCTGCAGTAGATCCAAACATCACAGCTTCAAAGGACACTGCCACAGGACCAGAAGGAAGTACATCCCTTCCTCACACTCCCTTTCAAAAGTGAAGAAACCTGGGACGTGGATGTGGCTCAAGAGATTGTGCTTCCATCTACCATATGGGAGGACCAGGTTCGATCCCCAGGGCCTCCTGGTAAGGGCGAGCCAGGCCCGCATGGCGAGCCACGCAGCAAGATGATGACTCAACAAAAGAGAGACGCAGGGGAGAGTCAAGGCGAGACGTGACAGAAACCAGGAACTGAGATGGCACAAGCGACAGGGTGCCTCTCTCCCACAGTGGAGGTCCCCAGGGTCGAATCCCGGTGAAGCCTAGAGGAGAAAAACAAGAGGAGAAGACAAAAAGAAACACAGAAGGTCACACGGCAAATGGACACAGACAGCAAAACAAGCAAACAAGCAGGGTCGGGGGGAGGGAGGGGGAAAAAAATAGTGAAGACACCTTTTCCAAAAGCCCTACCTGAGCTCCCGTAATTCTCATTGGCCAGAATTGCATCACATGACCCTTCCTTAATAAAAAAAATTATTGGCAAGGAAATGGAATCAGCGTTGTCGGCTCTCAGGTTAATTGCGGTTCTCTCCTAGGGACAGGGAAAGGGCCCACCTTCCCCTGTGAACTTGGGCTCCCGACGCCCGGGCCCATCGGGGTTCTGTCGTGCCGAGGCTTGGCGTGATGCCCGTTCCAGCAGACTCACGGCGACTGGAGCAGTCGCTTCCTCCTCCTGAGCCGGTCTCCTCGGTCTAAGGCAGGGTCTCTCGTACATGCCCCAGGGTTTTGCTTAAGTGGTCTAGGAGGACAGAAGCAGAGCGTAGAGGGAAAGTCGAGTCGTAGCAGGGACCCCGCTCAGGGCTCCGTGATCTGTCCTCACTTGGATCCTATTTCATCCGCCCCCAGTTCCAGGGTGCCAGGCCTCGGCCTTTGTGCCTCCACTCTCTACAGCGGCTGGTGCTCACCAAAGACCCAGTGCCCCCTAGATTCCGGCCTTCCCTTCTGCTCAGGGCGGGAAGACCTGATGGAGTCTGGCCCGGGAGCTGTGGCTTCAGCCCTAAAAGCTCCCTCAGCAGCGCCGGGAGACCACGTGTTCTAAATGTCAAGGACACGATGTGCCCGGAAACGACCTTCATCGAGACTTCAGAGTTTATTTGTTCCACAGCAGAGCCTGGTCTACACTGATGGACACACTGGTCAAAACAAAACAAAGCCAAACACCTGTACTTTGAGGGCACTGCCTAAATGAGAGGCAAGGCAGCTGCAAAGAGGAGAGGCTTTGGGACAACAGAAACGGGATTTTGAATTTGAATCCTGGCCCTGGCCTTTGTCAGCCATGTGGCCCTGGGACAATTACTTAACCCCTCCGAACCGCACCTCTGTACCTCAGAATGAGGTATAAACCCCTGAGCTTCAGAACCGTTGCTGTGAGGCTGGAGGGGATCAGGTCCGGAAAGCCCTGGGCACCTGGAAGTACAAAGTCCTTATAAAAGGCTGTGCAGTCGCTTTTGTTTTTGTTTGGATTGATCCTGGACACGGAATCCTTGGGTGTCTTCTCAGGGCCACGACCGAAATACAGAGGTAAGAGCAGCTGAAATATTCCCTCGATGCCTACTCATGCTTCCTGGCTACAAAATATTTCTCTCCCCCTGAGGGGCTAACGACCATGACATCAGCAACAACCCTGGGCAAAGCCCCTGTCCCACCCCATCTTCCCCAAGCCACTGTCTTCAGACACCCAGCTCCGTCAGCAAACAGCGGGCAGGTCTCAAGTCTGCTCCCGAAACCCAAGGCCCAATGCCTCTGGTACAAATTTATTGTCAACAAGGCTGGGAGTTTCCAAATCTCCATGCCAGATAGAGTACTTCATTTCCTTCCAAACCCCAGGTCTCAAAAGACACTTAAAAGCAGGAAAATGAACTTTCATTCCAGTGGGGCATCCGCCAAGAGTCTCCCCAGCTCAGGCCAGCACGTCCCAACAAAACCAGTCACCAGGGGAGTCGATAGGTGCTCCTGTAGACTCCAGAATGGGAAAGAATACTGCCTCCAAAGCATCTTCCTAAGAAGCCCCTTCTGTCTTCAAGAACCTAACCTGGGTTCATACTCACTGGGAACTTGGATGAGTCACTGCTGGACCATTTCCTTATCTATAAATGGGGGTGCCAAAGGACTCGTGCATCTGGGCTATGAGTCTGGGTCCTCGGGAACGTTTCAGGACAGTAATGCGAAGCTCTTTCAGCAATAAGAGGGGATCCAGGCATGGGGTTGTTCAAGCCAGCTGGGTAAGAGCTGGTGCCTCGGCGCAAACCTCCAAGAGGTTAAACCAGCGAGGCGGCTGGTGGGAGCTGGCGGCCCTGCAGGGATGCAGGAAGGAGGAGCAGGGAGACGGGCTACGCCACCAGATGACCACAACCGAGCGGCTTAAAACAACACAAACTTTTCTCCTGGTTCTGGAGGTCTGAGGCCTGGACTCACAGTGTTGGTGGGCTGTGCTCCTGCTGCAGCTTCAGGGAGAATGTTCCTTGCCTTTCAGCATCCAAGGCTACCCCCATCACTCCCACCTCCCGCTTCCAGTGTCACGTCTCCTCCCAACACCTTTAACCTTCCCAAAAGCGCGCTCGTGCTTACACTGGAGCCACACACATACCCCAGATCATCTCCCCATTCCAGAGCCTTAAACTTAATCACGTCTGCGAAGTATCTTTTGCCATGTAAGGTAACATACTCGCAGTGTCTGGGGGGCAGGACATGGGCGTCTTTGGGGGAAACTGTTATTCTGTCTGCCCAGCATCTGTGTGGCAAATGTGTCCTTGGGTTGCTGCCACACTTGGAATGAAAACCAAACTCCTGACCCTGGCCTGCAGTTGCCCCCACCCTCCTCTCCAAACTCATCTAGCCCCGCTGACTTGGCTCCAGTCGCACCCACCTTCCCCTGCCCTAATACCCTAAGCTTGGTTCCACCCTAGTCCTTGGCCTACTAGGGCCACTGCCTAAGTTGCATTACTGGTTCCTTCTTGTCCAATAGCCCTCAGCCCAAACACCACCTCCTGGTGAGGCCTTCCCTGGCTACCCAGACTAAGTTAGCCATCCCCCTCACTGCCGTTTTCCTACTTTGTTTTCTTAGTAACATCTACCACGACTCTCACTTATTTTTGTCGGTCTCTTTGTCCTCTATCCACCATGGGTAATATAAGAGCTCCTCATGAGTACTGACCATGGCTGTGACCCAGTACCCCAAGAAAAGGCCAGGCGTATACTAGGTGCTCAATAAGTAACCATCAAAGAAATTAATGGTCATGAACAGTTCTAGACAAGTAGACAATAAGCATCGAGGACGTTCTGGTAGAAGAGAGAGCCCCGTGGCAGGTCAGATGTCCAACCCTAAATTCCCCTTACTGCAAGGACTGGCGTGATGAAGGCAGGGCATGGAAGTACGTCAAAATCACCTCCATCTCCGCTGTCACATCACGGGTTGTCAGCACCGCAAGCAGCTGCAGTTCAGCTGCATGCACCCAGCATCCACCGTGCGCAGGAGAGCCTGGACAGGCTCTGCTTTTCACAGGAGTCCACCCTCATTACTCCTGCTTCTCAGCAAGGTTAAGTGATGTTCATGATGTCACACAGCAAGGAAAACCAGACCGCGACGCGCCCGCAGACCATCTGAACGCCTCAGCCATGTGATGAGCTGCTCCAAGCAGAAGACCAGGCGTGCTGAGACGGCAGTCAACATGGAAGACACTCAGGATGGAGTGGGGTGTGGGGAAAAGACAAAGACGCAGGGCTCGTGGGAAGCAAGAGGCTTGTTACAGAAGCCTTTTGAGTGTGGCAGCTTCAGTTTCTCAACTGATGTAGCAGAACACACCTCAAAATTTCACTGTGCCGCTAAGCTTACATCACTGTGTCAAGAGGGTTTTTGCCACAACTAGGCACATATGCTGTCACGGGAAGTTCTGCCAGAGGGAATTTTGAGAGGTGCAGTTGTCTGATACAGAGTAGAGTGAAATGTAATTTAATGCAAGAAAGGAATAAAGGGAGTTCCGGTTGACCAAGATGGCGGTGTAAGATGCTCTAAGATTCTGCTCCCCCCAGAATCTTTGGACAACTAGCAAAAACTGGCACAGCCGTATTCTGGAAGACAATTAAAGCATTGCAGTAACTGCGCTAGCGCCAAAACAAGAAAACACAACTTAAAAGCTCCTCTGTCACTTCAGTATATCTCTTTTCATATCACTTGCTGGTTACAAATTTAAGGAAAAGACAGCTCAAGGATGAAATCCTAGAGTTAACACATTAATAAATTAACATACACAAGCACAACAAAAGATTATAAGACAAATAAAGAAACAAGGAAATTATCTATCCAAAGGAACAAGGTAAAGCTTCAGAAACAATCAATGAATACTGGACTTTGGACATACCAGACAGACTTAAAAAAAAAAAAAAAAATCATCTCCAATATGCTCAAAGGGATAAAGGAAAACATGGAGAAAGAAATAAAGGGCTTTAGGAAAATGACGAATTTGCAATATGCAAATCTCAATAAAGAGACAGAAATTTTAAAAAGGAACCAAACAGAAATACTGGATTTGAAGAACACAATAACAGAAATAAAATTTCATCAATGGATGGGTTCAAACAGCAAATTAGAGCTGGCATAATAAAAAATCAGTGAACTCAAAATTAAGACAATTGATGTGATTGAAGCTGAGGAGTAGAAAGAAAAAGAATGAAAAAAAAAAAAAAAAAGTGAACAGAACCTAAGAGAAAAGTGGTCTCCCATGAAGCAATAGCAGTATATGCATTATGGGAGTCCAAAGGAGAAGAAAGAAAGGGGAAGAAGGAACATTCAAAGAAACAATGGCAGAATACTTCCCAAATTTAATGAAAGACATGAATATATACGTTCAGGAGCCCAGTGAACGTCAAACAGGATAAACTCAAAGATAACCATGCCCAGGCACACAATAGTCCAACTCTCAAATGCCAAGAACAAAGAGAGTACCGAAAGCTACAAGAGAAAAGCAATATGATATGGGCAAGGGAATCTCAATAGATTAAGTGCTGATTTCTCATCATAAACTATGTATAAAATATTTGAAATGCTGAGAGAATGGCAGCCAATAATTTTATATCTGGTGACACTGTCTTTCAAAAATGATGGAAAAATTAAGACATTTCCAGATAAAGAAAAGCTGCGGGAATTCATCACCACCAGGCTACCCTACATGAAATGCTAAAGGGAGTTCTTCAGACTGAAAGGAAAGAGCTCCAGTACAGGTAACCATGAGTCATTATAAATGCCAGGACCGTCGTATTTTTGGCATGTAACTCTACTTTTTACTTCTTACAGTTTCTTAAATGCAAATGCATAAAAAGTAATTATAAATCTATGGTTTTGAACATACAATGTAAACGATATAATTTATAACAAGTACAGCAAAATGGTGGGAAGACGGAGGGGTATTGGACCAGTGTTTGTGTATGCTATTGAAGTCAAATCAGTAGCAAATTGAAATTGATATTTATAGATTTATGAAGCTAAATTTAAGCCCCATGTGATCACAAAGAAAATATCTGAAAAACACACACAGAAGGAAATGAGAAGGGACTCAACATGATTCACTACAAAAAAATCAAATAAATATGAAAGTAGGCATTGATGCAGGGGCTGTTAACAAGGGGTCCATGAGCGTGAACTGAAATTCATAAAAAACTTATTCTTGTGGGGACGTGTTGGTGCAGGTGTGATATATTTATTAAATAATATAGAGTATAGTGTAGACTTAGTAAGGGGTCCGTGGTTTTCACCTGAGTGGCAAAGAGGTCCATGGAACAGAAAAGGTTAAGAACCCCTGCATTAATGAAAGAACTGAGGGGCAAAAAAGGTGTAAGATTTATAAAGACTAGTAAAACAGCAGAAAAAAGTTCTACGTTAGCAGTAGTTACTTTAAATGTAAATGGATTAAGCTCTCCAGTCAAAAAGCATAGAATGACAGAATGGCTACAAAAGCATGACCCAACTATATGTTGTCTGAAAGAGACTCACCTTAAATTCAAAGATGCAAGTAGTTTGAATGGAAAAGGATGGAAAAAATATTCCATGCAAATAGTAACCAAAAGGGAGCTAGGATAGGTATAGTAGATTTTAAACAAAAAACCATTACAGGGACAAAGATGGTCACTGAATACTGATAAAGGTGTCAATTAAACAAGAAACACTAACAATTATAAATACATGCACCCAACAGCAGAGCCCCAAAATACATGAAGCAAATATAGGCAGATTTGAAGGAAGAAATAGATGGTTTTACATTAATAGTAGGAGACTTTAATTCACCACTTTCAACAATGGATAGGACATCTAGACAGAAGATCAATAAGGACATAGAAGACTTCAATGATATGATAAACCACCTAGACCTAATGGACAGATACAAACATTTCACTCAACAACAACAGAATACACATTCTTCTCTAGTGCACATGGAACATTTTCCAGAATAGATTATATGTTAGGTGACAAAACATGTCTCAATAAATTCAAAAGTATTGGTATCATACAATGTATCTTCTCCAACCACACTGGAGTGAAACTAGAAATCAATTACAGAGTGAGAACTGGAAAATTAATATATATGTTGAAATTAAACAACACACTCTTAACAACCAAGAGTCAAAGAAAAAAATCACAAGGGAAATTAGGAAATATCTTAGCCTGAGGCAAATGAAAACAAGAACACTACATACCAAAACTTACAGGATGAAGCAAAAGCAGTGCTGAGAGGGAAATGCATAGCTGTAAATGCTTACATTAAAAAAGAAGAAAAAATTGCAAATCAGAGAACAAACTTCATGCCTGGAGGAACTAGATAAAGAAGAACAAAGTAAACCAAAGCAAGCAGAAGGAAGGAAACAGCAGCAAAGATTAGAGCAGAGATAAATGAAATAGAGAACTTTAAAAATAAAGAGAATCAGCAAAGCCAAAAGTGATTCTTGGAAGGGATCCATAAAATCAAAGAGTGTTTCACTGAGTGACAAAGGAAAAAAGAGAGAGGACACAAAATTCAGAACCCTTCATGATAAAAACACTCAGAAAACGAAAAATAGAGGAAACGTCTTCAACATGATAAGGAGCACATATGCAAAACCTACAGTTAACATCATAGTTGAGGGTGAAAGACTTAAAGCCTTCCCTGTAAGATCAGGAACAAGACAAGGATGCCCACTGTCACCACTTTTATTCAACACTGTCTGGATGGTTTCTTGCCAGAGCATTAGGCAAGAAAAAGAAATAAAAGTTATCCAAATCACAAATATTCACTACTGGTGGGAATGCAGGATGGTACAACCACTGTGGAGGACTGTTTGGCAGTTCCTAAAGAAGTTGAATATAGACTTGCCACGTGACCCTGCAATACCACTACTGGGTATATACCCAGAAGAACTGAGAGCAGTGACACGAACAGACATCTGCACACCAATGTTCATAGCCACATTATTCACCATTGCCAAAAGCTGGAAACAACCCAGGTGTCCATCAACAGACGAATGGATAAACAAACTGTGGTCTGTTCACACGATGGAATATTATGCAGCTGTAAGAAGAAATGAAGTCATAAAGCATATGGCAACATGGATGAACCTGGAGGACATTGTGTTGAGTGAAGCAAGCCAGACACAAAAGGACAAATACTGTATGACTGCGTTACTATGAACCAAATATATTGTGTAATATATTGTTTGACTAAAAATAAATAAATAAAATAAATAAATAAAAAAATTTTTTAAAGAAAAAAAAAAAAAAAGAATTGGAAGCAGGAACTAGAACAGCTATTTCCACACAGTTGTTCATAGCAGTACTATTCCCAATTGCCAAAGGATGGAAGCAACCCACGTGTCCATTGGCCGACGAATGGAGAAAGAAAATGTGGGATAGATGGACAATGAAATATTATTCAGCCATGAAAAGTAAAGAGTGTCTGGTGCTTGTTACGGTATGGAGGGTCCTTGAAGACATCACGTTGAGTGAAATATGCAGACACAAAAGAACAAATGTTTTACGATTACACTTACCTGAAATAATTAGACTATGCAGATTTGCAGTGTGAGAAAATAGAGCCACGTCCCGGGGGCTGGGTTGGCAGTGGGCAGTGGGAGTCAGTGCTCAGTGGGCACAGAGCTCCTGTCTGGGGTGATGGGGAAGCTGGGGGGCGGGTGGTGGCGAAGACGGCACAGCGTTGCGAGTGTGATCGATGCCACTGAATTGTGCACGTGAATGCAGCTGAAAGGGGAGGATTTGGCTTGTGTGTGTGTTGCCAGAATGAAAATTTGAAAATGGATAAGTAAGTAAAGGAGCAGGGCCTGCAGCACTCCGCCGTGCTCACACCACAGAAAGGCGTTTTCTTCCTTGGAAACCGGGGACCCTTGCCTGGTGCTCACACACAGGACGGGATCAGCTCCTCTAAACAGCGGCCAAGGGCCGAGGGGCCACCAGCGACCGGGATTGACCGTGGGTCGTAACCGCCGCAAGGCATGACCACGCCGCAGCAGGCAGGACGCCGGCCCAGGTGGGTGGCTTGCTGTTGTCCCGTCTTTCCATCGCTTCCTCGTTGGTAACAAGTAGCTCAGTGTGCAGTGGTTTTGGAAAGGGGAAGCAGCCCCAGACCACAGCTTCTTTTTAGAGCCAGAATCGCTCGTTTTGCACACAGCGGTTACACGTGGACGCAGACAAGTCGTAGAGCCACGGAGCTGGAAGGGACCCTCCGCAGACTCTGCGGCCAGGACGAGCAAGGAGGGGGCGCAGTGCTGCCTGAAAACAGGGAGCGCCACGGCCAAGGGGACACGGCGGCAGTGAAGCCTGGTGAGCTGCCGTGTCGCTGACCACGGGGGAGAAAGCGAGTCAGAGCCGAGGAGAAAGGAAGCTTCCTTCGGCCAGTGAGCAGCTCCTCTCGGGGCGGCAGTGGGAAGAGAAGAGGGAGAGGGCGGGAGCTGGGGGAAGGCGGGAGCAGAGCCCATCACGCAGCGTGTCTCCAGGAGTGACCACAGCCTGGAGCGCGGTGGGTGGAGGGTAAGAGAAACGAAGACCGCTGCGTTCAGGTCCTTGCAGAGCGAGGCTGGCCTTCAGCAGGAAACCAAGCAGTGCCGGCACCTCCCGGGTGGCCGCGAGAGGCAGACCTGCGGGGAGGGCCTTGGAGAACAGCCGAGCTGCCCCCGCTGCGCTGTGCCCCCCGGTCCTGAGCCCACGGGTGCTGGGCGCACCAGCCAGGCCCCCTGAACGAGCAGCCCTCGACCCCCCAGCGCAGTGACATACTTTAACAACAAAGGGCTGCTTCCCACGCAAGTCCCACGCCAGCCTTGCCCACCTCAGCGTCCCTCAAGGCGCAGGTGGACAGAGCGGCCTCCACGTGGGCGTGGCTTGAACCGTGGCAGGGAGCAGACGAGGCCACGGCCAAGCCCATGCCAGCTCCTACGGGCCTCGCTGAGGTGGCGCGTCACGCCCGCCCGCACAGCGTTGGCAGAGCACGGGCACGTGGCGAGGGAGGGAGCAGAAGCAGAGAACCATGGCGTCATCTCCAGCCCCTGCGAGGAACGCGCTTTGGGGGACCTGCTCGCCACGGGAAGAGCACACACCACGGCACATGGGCTCTCGGGGCCTGCGCTGTGCCGTGGACCAGGAGCCTCTGCACTCGCCGCCTCCTCTGCTCCCTCGTCCACCTCGTCTCCTTTCTCTCTCTCTAGCTGCCGTTGTCTCCCTCTCGCTGAGAGCGCCTGGTCTAGGTGACCCTTTCGTTCAGACCAGCCGATGCTGTGCACTTCAGGCAGGTCCTTCGCCGTCTCTGAGCTGCTGATTTAGCAGCTTCAAACGGAGTCATAAGACTCATTTCATGCACTTGTGAGGACTGATGGAGAAAATGTATGCCGAGCCCAGCAGAACACCTGACACTCAGTGCTCGTTAAAGTCTAGATGATGCTCCCACAATTAAAACATGTATGAGTGTGAAAAGAGATCTGGAATCTTCTCTAACATTTCTGCCTGTTTTCGCCTAGTTTTTGCTCGCTTCCAGGAGCAGAGAGCTCTCTATTTTTCAGGCCTCCCTTGCCCAGAGACCTCCAAAGCTAGCAGTGAACTTCCTCCAAGTGTGCCAACAGCTGAGGCCACAAAGAGTAATGTATTTCTCTGATACCCAGGCCCTCGAACCCCCTCTCCCTTCAGCTCGTCTTCTCGGACTTTCTTTCTTGGCCTGTGCTCACGTCCGAGTACAATGGGGCCCTCTCCTTGGCTTCCTCTCCTTGTTGGTCGGTCACTCGCTCATTCAACAAATCACCAGGAGACCCCGCCTCCCGCCGTCTGCTAGCAGCGAAGGGTGGCCCAAGGCCAGCAGGCTCTTAGATTCCAGAAGAGGTGCCCATGAAAGCATCTACCTCCTAAGTGGCTGAACTCCTCCTTTCTGCCCACTCCCAGAGCCAGAACACATCGGAGAGACAGCAAATCTCCTCACAGACCTATCAGTCCTGCAGGCAGGACCCCAAAGGAGTCTGGCTCCTGCAGCCTTTGGGGAGAAACTGCTTGAATTAATTCGCAGGCTGGTAAGAGAGCATCTGTCCGCCAGCTCGTGTGTGCTCCCGAGTAGAATGGACGAGGCAAGGAGAGTTCAGTTCCCTGGAGGGCGAGGCGGTTGAACGGGGGCCCCAAGAGATGTGTCCACGTCCCCATCCCCAGACCCTGGAGCTGACCCCATCTGGAAAAGGGTCTTACGGACCTCATGGCGCTTAGCGTCTCAAGACGGGAGCATCCTGGGCTATCCAGGGAGCCCTAAGTCCGAGGACCAGAGTCCCAGATGAGATGCCAGAGGAGAGGCGCGGGGCAGAGGGAAAGGCGGCACGAAGAGGAGGCGAGGTGGACGCATGGGCGCCCGGAGCCACCAGAAGCCGGAGGGGCCCAGCCTGGGGAGAGTGTGGCCCTGCAGACCCCGTGGCCTGTCTGGCCCCCGGAGCTGTGACCATAGGCTTCTGCTGGGTTAAGCCACCGGTTTGCCATCACCGGCTCTGGCAGCCACAGGAGGGTGAGGGCAAACACCCGCGAAAAGAGCCCAGCAGAGGAGGAGCCGAGAGCCCCGAGAGCGGGCAGTCAGGGTGACCAGGTCAGAAGGCCACACACGGTGGCTGGGCCAGCACGGGGCGCTTCCTGGGTGGAGAAGGGGCGACCTCCTGCAGCACGAGGCCTGGCCTTCAGTCCCGGGGTGTCAAGTGTGACCCTGCAGGCCTAGGCAAGCCTCCTCCCCGATCCTGGGGCCCTTTTGTTCCTCACACAATGCTGCCTCTTAAAGGTAGGCTTCTCCAGGGCGCGGACGGAGTCGGATGAGCTCTTCATTCGGAAGGAGCTTTGTAAACTAGAAAGTGCCACTTAAACACCGGCGCTTAGCAGAAACCAGGTGACGACGGGAAGGTGAAGGCGCATCAGGGCAGTGGGGTTGGAAGTCAGAGTCATGGGGTAGAGCAGCTAAGGCAGGGGGCAGAGGGTGGAGGGAACTGTGGGGCTGAGAGCAGCGGTGGGCAGCAGATTTGTAAATACGCTAAAACCTGCCATATCGTGCTAATAGCGCTACAGGTGGTGAGTGCAGACGCCGTAGGGAACCTACCAGCTTTCCAAGCCGTGAGGAAGACGCCAACACAGCGGTGCCTGGGTCCTGTCCAGAACTGCCCCTGCTTCTGCCCCCTCGGCTCTGGACAGCGGCTCAAGCATGTCATAGACGTGGCCCTTGGAACCCTACCTGCTTCGTTTCCCCTCTGCTGAAACGAGTCCCACGCCATGGGCTGGCCTAACAGCAGGGATCTACCGGCTCAGTTTCGGAGGCTCGAGGCATGCTCCTTTCTCTGGTCGGCATCTTCTGCTGGCCGGCAATCTTTGGGTTCCTTGGCTTTTCCGTCACATGGACACATCTTCCTTCCCTTCCGGGATCCGTTGACTCCCAGCTCCTGGCTGCTCCCCAGTTTCCTCTGCGTCTAAGGACAGGAGCCCACATTGGATGGAGGCCCACCTCGGGAAGTCTGGGCACCTTGACCAGTAACATCTTCAAAGGTCCTGCTGACAGATGGGCTCACCCCGCCGGACCAGGGGCTGGGACCCGATCGTGCCTACTGTGGGGAGCACGGCTCAGTCCCCAGCACCACCCTGTTGGAAAGAAGCTGCTTGGTTTAATTCACAATAAGGAAACGTTAGCTCGAGTGTAAGTGTGTAATTAGGTACGTAATTCTAAAGGAGTTGAGTTGCAGCTGACTAGTTGATATGCTTTGTACACTTTCAATTAAATACTGATTAAATTCAGTTTTGCTGTTTTCTTTATATAGTTTGGTGCAAACAAATGTTTTTCAGTCCTAAAACATTCTGGTAGGTCCTTAAAAAGCTTGCAGAGCCAAGCATTTGCCTAGAGTGGGAACGACAGAAGCAGCTCTGGGTCTGAGGGCTGCCCGAGGAGGCACCGGGGATCTTTGCACATCCACCAAGCGTGAGTGCACGACATGAGAGCCCCAGACGCACGTCGTGACAAAGGACAAGGCTCGTGTGGTCCCCTCTCCAATTACACAAAAGGCCAGCAATGCCGCATGCACACAGGAGACCACAGCTTCCGAGGGGGGCGCCTCGGGGCCCAGCCCTAACAGCTCAGCTCCTCGGGCAATAGAGTTTTCCTCGAAAAACAACAAAAAGTTTTAAAGGAGAAGCAACAAGGAGACAAAAGACAAATGACAACAAGAGGTCTTGCTCTCAGACCTTGAGCAGATGTTTTGGGGGATGCACCACTGGGAAGAACCCCTGAGCCTGGAGGCCAGTTCCCAGGTGGAGTTTTGAAGGTTTGGAGGCCTTGGGGACGGAGGGGCTAGACAAAGGCACCAGAGAATGCAAGTGACAGTCCAAGAAAACAAAGTCACCAGTGAACAGGGAGCTGTCAGCACAAGGACGTGGCAAGGCCTTGGTGAAAGGTTCTCAAACTCCCCAGTTCCTTGCAACCTGGCGATTTTCTCATGCAAGGGAAGCCGATGAGGGCTGCTGACACAGCTAACATATCTAAGGGCCGCATCTCTGGTCTGCAAAGAGCAAAAGTAAGAGTTTGCCGATGGCGCCATGTCTCCTCCTCCTAAACACGGCGTGGAGGGCACCTGTGATGTGATCTCCTACCCTTATAAAAATGTGGCTAAATTCAGCTTGGGTCAGGGTCTCCTTCTTGCCTCCTGCCTCGTCTCCTGCACCTCAGCCCCACTGAGCCCGTCCTTCCTCCTGGCTTGCGGTGCTCACACACTCTGCTTTCTTCCACCTCTGCTGTCCGGCCCTGCTTCTGTCCCAGCCCACTGTTCACGGCACCTCCTCTTTGAAGCCCGCTGTGATCTTCCCAGGGCAGGACCGGTCCAGCCTCTGGCTGGGTCCCCGCTGCCCTCCGTGCATCCTTACATCATTGCACTTATTTTGCTGAATTGTGCATTTCCCTTCTAGTGTCTGTCCTACCACGGAGGGGTGACCATCCAAGCAGAGTGTTTTGTTCATTTCATTGTTCTTGGCACCGTGCCTGGTACTCGTCCTCTGGTGGGGACGCAGGAAGTGTTTGAGGAATAGATTCATTTATTAATAAATGGACTGTTGAAAGGATGAGTGCAGGGGAAGTTGCCTTGTGCTAGTCAACGCCCCGAGCACCCCCAGGCAAGGGTTTCCCTGGTGAAGGGAGCACTCTCCGTGGCTGGGGAGCACTCTGCAGCTGCCCGAATGCCAGCCGCGCGCCAGGCAGCCTGTCATTACTCGGTGCTTACGGGACTGCCTCGCGACCCCTAAATCCACTCCTAGAGTTTTGGTTTTGTTTTGTCTTTTAATGGCAAAGTAAAGTAATGGGCATGGGTGCAGCAGAGAGTTTCCCTACAGCCACGGTGAGCGGCTGCCCATCAGCAGAACCGGCCCGACTCGGGCCAGGGAAAGACCCTTTGCCATAGTTAAAGTCCGAGTCGTATTTAGGGGCACCGGACGCCGGGGCCAGCCAGTTGTGGATCTACTTCCTAACCGGCCCGTGGGAGCCCCAGTTCCTCGCTCAGGCCCCAGCGCTCCTCCTCAGCGGCTTCTTCGAGGACGTTTGTCTTCTTTCTGGCCTCAGTCGCCAGCACAGCGTGCAGCCCGCGGCTGGCACCCAGGGAAGGGCCGTGGAACGGTCCATGGACAAACGGAGCAGCAGCAGCTCTGGGTCTGCTTCAGCACCCCCCCAGACGTGAGGACCCCCTGGAAGAGGCTTCCAGCACCAGAGCCCTGCAGGCTACCAGCCTGGGAGGTGTGGGCCACCCAGACGAGGCCAGCCGCGGCCCCCCGAGGCTGTGCCCCCGGCCCAGGTCCCTGGAGACCCCTGCCACCAAAGAGGGCTGCGCCTGCCTCCAGCGCCCGCTCCCCGGGAGGCTGGCCCTGCGCGGGGATGCTCCCGGGCCCCTCGCCCTGCGTGAGGCTGCCTCGGGATGCTCGGCTCCCAGGGGAGGCACTCTGCAGAGCTCCACCAAGGTGCAGAGACAAGTGCCGCCTCCCAGGCAGCCGCGTTCGCTAAGCGACCCGGAGCCCCTCAGCTCTCTCGGAGCAGGGCTCGCTGGTTGCCATGGAGGCGGGTTTTCAGACCTCTCCTGCCAGCCACCAAGGCTGTCTTGTCAGAGCCCGATTCAGAGCACCTTGCCTCTTGGCCCCGGGAAACGACACTCAGAGGGAGGTGGGGTGCGGCGGAGGCCCCGGCCCACGGAGAGGCTGCCCGGCACGGGCTGACCGCTCCCTTGCACCTTTGCCAGCCATGCCGACCCAGCCTGTGCCCTGCTCCCAAACCCCCTGTCCCTCCTGCCCCAGACCCTCCCCTTCACCCTCTGGCTCCTCTGTCGCTGGACCCCGAGGGGGGAAGCGTCACATCTTCCACACGTGGGAGCGGGAGGATGAAGAAAGCTGGCTCTTCTCTGCCAGGCCTGCAGACAAAGGAGCTTCAAGAACAAATTCTTCCCCCGCTTCCATGGGCCCTCTCTGTCCCCTCCTCTCTGTCACCACAATCCCCTTTTGTCATCAAAGACGTGCCATTCAAGAAATAACCAAAAGACAGCTAGCTGAATTCACTACACTGATAACAGATAAAATAGACTTTAAATCAAAACACAATTATGAGGGACAAAGGCAGTCATTATATACTGATAAAAGGGTCAATTCAACAAGAACATACAACAATTATAAAGATATATGTACCTAACAGCGAAGCAAAAAAAATATGAAGTAAATACTGACAGATTTGAAGAGACAAATAGATGGTTCTACATTTATAGTAGGAGAGTTTAATATACCACCTCCAATAATGGATAGAACATCTAGACAGAAGGTCAATAAGGCAATATAAGACCTGATCATGACTCTAAGCCAATTAGACCTAACAGGCATATATATAGCACTTCACACCACAAAAACAGAATACACATTCTGCTCAAGTGCACATGCATCATTCTCCAGGAGAGACCATATCTTAGGTCACAAAACAAGTCTCAATAAATTCAAAAATATTGAAAAGCTATAATACATCTTCTACGACCACAACAGAATGAAGCTAGAAATCAATAGAAGGAGAAGTGGAAAATTTACAAATATGTGGAAATTAAACAATGTACTTAATCAATGGGCTAAAGAGGAAATCAGGAAAAATCTTGAGGCAAATGAAAATGATAATAGAACATACTAAAACTTATTAGATGCAGCAAAGGCAGTGTGAGAGGGAAATTTATAGCTCTAAATGCTTACATTGAAAAAGAAGATTTCCAATCAGAGACCTAACTTCAAAACTGGAAGAACTAGAAAAACAGCAGACTAAACCCAAAGCAAGTAGAAGGAAGGAAATAAAGATGAGAGTAGCGATAAATAAAATAGAGAACCAAAAAAAAAAAAAAAAAAAATAGAGAAAATCAACAAGCCATAAGTTGGTTCTTTGAAAAGACCAATAAAATTGACAAACCTTTAACTAGAATCATGATCAAAGAATAATAATGAAAATCAGAAATGAAAAGGGAGCTATTACTTCCCCCATAGAAATAAAATGGACTATCAGAGGATACCAAGAACAACTGTACACCAACAAATTAGGAAACCGAGATGAATGGCCAAATTCTTAGAAACACACAAACTACCTACACTGAATCAAAAAGAAAAAGAAGATCTCGGCAAACCAATTATTAGTAAAGAGATTGAATTAGTCATCAAAAACCTCCCAACAAAGAAAAGCACAGCACCAGATAGCTTCACAGAGGAATTTTACCCAACATTTCAAAAAGAATAAATACCAATTCTGCTCAAGTCTTCAAAAAATTGAAGAGGAGCAAACACTCCCTAATTCATTCTATGAGGCCAACATCACCCTCATACCAAAGCCAAATAAACATACCACAAGAAAAGAAAACTACAGACTAATATCTCTTATGATGCAAATACCCTCAACAAAATACTAGCAAACAAAATCCAAGAGCATATTAAAAGAATTGTACACCATGATCAAGTGGGATTTATCCCTTGGTATGCAAGGGGGCTCAACAGAAGAAAATCAGTTTATGTAATACCCCACATTAACAGAATGAAGGAAAAATAATACATGATCCTCTCAATTGTTGCAGAAAAGGCATTTGACAAAATTCAGAACCCTTCATGATAAAAACACTCAGAAAACGAAAAATAGAGGAAACGTCTTCAACATGATAAGGAGCACATATGCAAAACCTACAGTTAACATCATATTTGAGGGTGAAAGACTTAAAGCCTTCCCTGTAAGATCAGGAACAAGACAAGGATGCCCACTGTCACCACTTTCATTCAACACTGTCTGGATGGTTTCTTGCCAGAGCATTAGGCAAGAAAAAGAAATAAAAGTTATCCAAATCACAAATATTTACTGCTGGTGGGAATGCAGAATGGTACAGCCACTGTAGAGGACTGTTTGGCAGTTCCTAAAGAAGGTGAATATAGACTTGCCACGTGACCCTGCAATACCACTACTGGGTATATACCCAGAAGAACTGAGAGCAGTGACACGAACAGACATCTGCACACCAATGTTCATAGCCACATTATTCACCATTGCCAAAAGCTGGAAACAACCCAGGTGTCCATCAACAGACGAATGGATAAACAAACTGTGGTCTATTCCCACGATGGAATATTATACAGCTGTAAGAAGAAATGAAGTCATAAAGCATATGGCAACATGGATGAACCTAGAGGACATTATGTTGAGTGAAGCAAGCCAGACACAAAAGGACAAATACTGTATGAATGCACTTATTATGAACTAAATATATTGTGTTACCTATTGTATGATTCCATCTATATAAAATGTAAATATAAATCAGTATATAAAGATGAAATTAAAAAAAAAAAGAAAAAAAAAGTTGAAATTAGATTAATGGTTATGTAGGGCTGGGGAACATAAGAAGGTTATGCTAAGGAGTGTGGAGTTTTTCTTTTTGGAGTAATGAAACGGTTCTCAAATTTTTTGTGGTGATGAATGTACAACATTGGGATTATACTAAAAGTCATTGATTACACACTTTGGATAGATCGTATGGTATGCAAATATATCTCAATAAAACTGCTGAATAAATAAATAAATAATTGTGCAAGAATAGGCAGAATTAGCAGCTATGTGCAGCAGGGGAAATATAGAGAAATTAGAGGTGAAGAATTTTCTTGTTTACTTGTTTGTCTGTTTTTTGGTTTATTATTATTACTATTGAAATAATGAAGATGTTCTAATAATGATTGAAGTGATTTATGCACAACTATGTGATTATACCAAATACCATTGATTGTACACTTTGGATGAATTGTATGCTTTATTAACATGTACCAATAAAATTGATTTGTTTAAAAATAAATAAATAAGTGTGGCCCACCACCCTCAATGAACTTACACATCCTGGAGCCTTGCCACCAACCATAGACCACAGTTCACACTGTAGACCACACTCTCTCCCACTCAGTTCTGAGTGGTGTGTGCTGATTTAAAATGGCCTACATCTGTTGCCACAACAGTACTCAGGACAACCTCCAACTCCCAAAGAAGCCCCTGTATTTCAACTGCTCGTCCCTTCCCTACCCCAAAAGTGTCAAGTGGCCACTGGCTCCACCTCATTGTTATAATTTCTTCCATTACTAGAATCACCATATGTGAACAACAGAATACCATCAAGTCCACTCTAGTCCATAGTTCTTCCCCTAATCCTGAGGGGACTGGGATGGTGATGTCCACTCCACCTCCAAGTAAGAGAGGGCTTATATCCCATGGATATGGTGGGTGGGATGATCCTGCCTGCAGATGCAGGCCCTCTCCATTCCCTGGGATGTGGTAGGAAGTATGGGAGGTGGGCAACATGGGAATCCCAGTGGGTTCCGTGTAATATTTTGGGTAATCTAAGCACCTCTTAAAATATATTTATATATATCTAAATAACATTTTTGTAAGCAAATGCACATATATGCATATATATTTATATATCATTTTACAAATATTGGTACGTATTGTGAAAATTTTGATTTTTACCCACAATAAAAAATAAATAAATTAAAAAAAAAAAAAAAACTTAATGAGATGAGGCAAAGGCAAGGATGAGTGGAAAATTTACATACCTAATGTGCATCACTATTGCAGGGTGGTAGGAATGTGAAGAAGCATTGGAAAAATACAGTTTGAGTGACCTATGGACTAACGTCCATAGGATACAGCAATACTGTAATATTCTTGTATCACTGCCAAAGCTGTACTGTATTGACACTGCTGTGGGTATTGAAAACGTGTGCCAAATGTACGCTATGGACCATGCTGGTGGAAATAGTCTGATGATAGTATCTCATAATCTGTAACAAATATTCCACAACAGTGTGGTGTGTTTGTGAAGGGGTGTTGTATAGAAATTCTACACATGTATATGATTGTTCTTTAAGTTCACAACTTCTGTAATAAAAATACATTAAAAAAAGAATAAATAAATAAATAAATAAATAAATAAATAAATGTGGACATTTTACGAACAGAAAAAAAAAGTATCCAAATCAAAAAGGAAGAAGTAAAACTTTCCCTATTACATATTATATTACCCTACATACAGAATCCTGAAAAATCTACAACAAAGCTCCTAGAGATGGAAAATGAATTCAGCAAAGTAGCAGTGTGGTGGTCTGAAGCCTGTTCTTCAAGCAAATCCATCCTGTGGGTGTGAACCCAGTGTGAGTAGGACCTCTGGATGAGGCTCCTTCAGCTAAGGTATGTCCCACCTCATTTAGGATGGACCTGAATCCTACTCCTGGAGTCCTTTGTAAACAGAATGAACACACAGAGAGAGGGAGAATGCCATGGAGCAAGAAGCTGAAATCAATGAAGCCCAGAAGAGAAGGGAGGGCCAGCAGATGCCTCCACGTGTCTTGCCACGTGGCAGAGGAGCCAAGCATCGCCGGCAGCTGGTCTGGGGAAGAAAGCATCGCCTTGATGATGGCTTGATTTGTACCTTTTCTCAGTCTCAAAACTGTAAGCTAATAAATTCCCATTGTTCAAGCCGAACTATTTCACAGCTTTCTGTTTCCAGCACCCTGGGAAACTAAAACAGGCAGGGGAAGATCAATACCCAAAAATCAGCAGTGCTTCTGTACGAAAGCAATGAACAATCCGAAGAAGAAATCTAGAAAGAATATTCCATTTACAATAGCAATTAAAAGAATCAAATATCTAGGAATAAATCTAACCAAGGATATAAAGGACTTATACTCAGAAAACTACAAAACATTGCTAAAATAAATCAAAGAAGATCTAAATAAATAGAAGGACATTCTATGTTCATGGGTTGGAAGACAAAATATTTTTAAGATGTCAATCCTACCCAAAGTGATTCATAGATTCAATGCAATCCCAATCAAAATTCCAGCAACTTTCTTTGTAAAAATAGAAAAAGCTACTCCTCAAACTCATACAGAAGAGTAAGGGGCCCCAAATAGCCAAAGCCATCTTGAAAAAGAAGAATGAAGTTGGAGGGCTCACAGTGCCCATCTTCAAACCTATTACAAAGCCACAGTGATCAATACAGCCTTGAACTGGCACAAGGACAGGCATACAGACCAACAGGATACAACTGAGAACTCAGAAGCCAACCCTCACATTTACAGCCAACTATCTGGATAAGGAGATCATTCAATTGGGGGGGAAAAAAATTCTCTTCGACAAATGGTGCTGGGAAAACTGTATCTCCATTTGCAGAAAAAAGAAGGAGGACCTCTACCTCATACCTTATACAAAAATCAACTCATTATGGATCAAGGGCCTAAATATAAGAGCCAGAACTATCAAACTCCTAGAAAAAAATGTAGAGAGGCATCCTCAGGACTCTGTATTGGCCAATGGTTTCTTAGACTTTACATATAAAGCAACAAAAGAAAAAGTAGGTCAAAGAAACCTCCTCAAAATTAAAAACTTGTGTGGCTCATAGGACTTTTCATGAAAGTAAAATAACAACCTACACAGTGAAAGAATGTATTTGGAAACCACATATCCTGTAAAGGTTTACTATCCAGAAAATATAAAGAAATCCTTCAACTTAACAACAAAAAGACAAAGACTTAAAAACACATCTTTCCAAAGAAGATGTACCAATGGCCAAAAAGCACATGAAAAGATGCTCAACATCATTAGCAATCAGGGAAATGCAAATTAAAAGCACATTGAGATACCATTTCACCCACTTGACTGGTTACTTTTTTTTTTTTTTTTTTTTAAAGATTTTTATTTATTTATTCATCCATCCCCCCCTTGCTGCTTGTGCTCGCTGGGTCAGCCAACCACGCCATGCGGGCGGGCTTGCCTTCACCAGGAGGCCCCGGGAACCGAACCCGGGGCCTCCCATATGGTAAACGGGAGCCCTACTGATTGAGCCACAGCCGCTTCCCATGGTTACTTTTTTTTAAGCACAGAAAATTACAAGTGTTGGAGAGGATACAGAGAACTAGGAAGGTCAGTCGTTGCTGGTGGGAAGGTAAAAGGCTGTAGCCGCTGTGGAAGACAGTTTGGCTCTTCCTCAGAAAGTTAAGTATAGAATTACCATATGATTTGGCACCCTTGCTATTAGGTATATATTCACAAGAATTGAAAGCAGGTGGTGTTCACAGTGACATTATTCACAACTTCCAAAAGATGGAAACAACCCAAGTATCCATCAACCAATAAATGGATAAACAACATGTGGTCCAGACATACAATGGAATATTATTCAGCCATAAAAAGGAATGAAGTTCTGATACATGAGACAACACGGATGAACCTTGAAGACATGTTGAGTGAAATAAGCCAGACACACAAGGACAAATATTGTATGGTCTCACTGATATGAAATAGAATAAGCAAGCTCATAGAGTCAGCATCTAGAATATAGGTTACCAGGAGATGGGCTGGGGATAGGGAAGAGGAAGTTAAGGCTTAAAATGTACAGAGCTCCTATTTGGAAAAATGGAAGCGTTTTGGTAGTGACGGCGGCGATGGCAGCACTACCTTGTGGATGTAGCGGCACTGAAATACGTATCTGACTGTTGTAAAAATGGGAAAGGTTAGTTTGCATATAGGGTAACAGAATAAAAAAATTTTAATCTATGGAACTTCACTACATCGTGAACCCTAGCTTATACTGTGGACTCTATTTATTAGTACAATTGCAAACATGTGCTTTCATCAGTTGTAATGAGTGCTGCACACGGATGCAAGGTGCTAATGATAGGGTGTTCTATGGGAACCCTGTGTTTTATGCATGGTTATTCTGTAAACCCACAGCTTCTCTATTAAAATTTTTTAAAATAAAGAAGAAAGAGCCAAAAGATACAAAGCCAGATGAATGGGCCGCCTGGGTATTGGCCCCTGGTGCTCTGTGCCCGCAGCCCAAGGCTGGGTCCCAGCATGGGCACAGATGTCCCTCATGCATGCCAGCAGGGAGATACATGAATCGCTCGTTCCCTTCTGGGTTCATTGTGATTTTGACCAAAAGTACCTGTTAAGGCTCAGTTTTCTTCTCAAAAGCAGAATCAGAATTTTCAAGTGAGAGGTATGCTCATTAAAAAAAAAAACCAATAATTGTAAAGTGGTTCAATTAAAGTAACAAAAAGGCGATTGTGATTGACTTCTAGAAAGTCAGTTTATTGTTAAAATTTGCTTTGAATTTGAGACTGAAAAGCTTCACTAGGAAAAATGATAATGAATATAGCCTTTAAAGGATTTCTTCATTTTACAAGAAACAACGCAGTCTTCCTTTTCTTGGATCCTAAGGGACCCTGTTGAATTATTGGAGAAGGTAATTTTTAAGGCCCAGCCTTACTCTCAGGCTGTCAAAGCTGGAAAAGCCTCAAAGGCCTCAGAGGCCAGTGCTGTGCTCTTCCCTGCAGCGAAAAGATCGGGGGCTTTGAGTGGGACAGGCCTGGGTTCGAATCCCAGCTCTACCACCTGCCAGGGGAAGAGCCGCCGGCAGTTCCCTTCACTACTCTGAGGCTCTGTAAGGACCACTCTGTAAAATGCAAATGCAGTCAAAGGGCTAGATGCTCAAGGCCTGCAAACCTTTAGCATGGCGCCTGTCACAGGGGACAGAAGGCCGCAAGCGCTCACGGCCTGATCTGGTGAGTACCCGAGCCCTGGCGCGCTGGACGCTCCGTGCGGCCCCCTGCCCGAGCTTCCTGGGCGTGGGGCACACGGAGGCCAGGCTGCCCCCCGCCTTCACTCGCCCCTGCGCCCGCTCCACCCAGCCCGAGCTGGAGCCTGAGGCCCTGCATCCCAGACTGCCCACTGACTTCCTGCGTTCAGCTCGGCGCACGCCTCACCTCCCAGCCTGCCCGCGGCCTCGGGGAAGCATCCGCAGCCAGTCCAGCCTCCCGAATTCGAGTCCTCAGCCTCCCCGCTCTGGCAGAGCCCTCACTGCCAGGGCCTCTACTGAGCTTCTGCCTAGAAGGAGGGAAGGATGGCGATCCTAGGGGGCGGAGGTGCTACGAAAATCCTTGTCTTGATGCATCATGGACATAATTTGGGAAGGTTGATTTGAGGGGTTGGGGAGACAGAAGGAGAGCTTGTGAGGACACTGGGATCCCTCCATCCATCCATCCACCGCCCTCCGCCCCGTCTGCCTTGCTCTTCAGAATCCTTATCCTCTGCCTCACGCAGATCCCGCCATTGGTCCCTGGCCAAGAAGTCCTCTTTGTCAAGTCCTAAGGGAAGAACCAGCTGGGCTGGCACTTTGCATATCTGAGTATCTGACGACCTCATTGTGTCAACCTAGCTAAGCTGGGACAATCCCAGAATTTCCTTCCCTCTGTGCTCCTGATTCAGGGCTGGCCAACAAGAGAAAGGAGTGTGAGAGCTGGAAGGTGGATGTGAAGCCACTGCTGCTTGTCTGCACAGTGCGGGCCGAGGTCTGACGCCATCGCAGCCCCACGTGTGGTCACTGGCCTGCTCGTTGGCCCTGCAGGCGCCAGGCGACAGCCGGCTCGCAGCAGCTCCTGCTCCCGCTGGGGTCCACCTCCAGCACGTCCAAGCCCTGTGTGCACATCTTATCCCGCAGCCGGGAGGCGGCAAGAGGCAGACGCGGGCCAGCCCGTCCTCGCCCGGCCTGCGGCTTCAAGCCGGGCTTCCTTAGCCTTACACACGCTGCCTAACCAGCTCCCCCAGGTACAGAAGGTCTAATTCCTAGTTTTTAAAATTCCTTCTTCTGTGTCACTTACCGTAGCTCTTGTTTTTTTGGACCTTTTACTGATAGACTCAGTGCAGGGCAATGACTAAGAAAGGGGCTCTGGAACCCCACATCCTGAGCTCACAGCCGAGCCAAGCTACGCCACTTGGTAGCTATTGACCTTTGTGCTTCCCACTCTGTGCCTCAGTTTCTTCGTCTGTAAAGTGATAATAGTAAGCGTTGTATCTACCGCATAAGGTACAGTTAATATATGCGAAGCACTTGGAATCATATTTACCACCCAGGAAGCACTCGATCAGCACTCTGGTATGGTCATCTCAGCGTGTCTTTAAAAGAAACCTGGAGAGAGAGGCAAGCTATTGTAGTCACAGGGCAGGGGAAGGAGACCCGGACAGGTTCCGGAACTCGGCCAGGGCCACCTGGCTGGAAGGTGGCTGAGCTACGAGCTACACTGCAATCCAGGTCAGGGGGCTGCCCACCCGCCCGTCTCTTATCTCTAATCCCTTTGAAAAAGGCTTCTCTTTGGAAAGACTCCGAGTCTCTCATTTCATAAGAACCCTTAATCATTTTAATCAAGAATGGAAACAGTCAACAATTTAGGCCTCTTTAGACAGATTCAAAGATCTTGCAGAAAAGATAATTTCCCCCTCAGTACTGAATCCTTTTCTGAATACTGTAAAACTTCACTCACGACTAGTTTGGAATTTCAATTAATCAACCAGTATTGATTAGGCACTATTCTCTGTCCAACGTCGTGCTCAGTGCGGTGGGGAAGCAGACACCTGTGGGAGAGCACAGCGTCCCCTCTGCACGCGTGGGCACGCGATCTACCTCTACAGATGCCTGTACTGAGCTTAATGGTGGCTCCAAAGGGACCCGGCCACACCCCAAAACCCAGGCCCTGTGCATGTGACCTCGTTCAGGAAAAGGGTCTTTGCCAACATACTTGATAATCTTGAGGCGAGCGCATTTTGGATTGCCGCTTCAAATCCAGGGACGAGGGGAGACGGGCAGAAGGCACAGGAGGTGGGGAGGTCGCGTGGAGGAGAAGCTGAGAGACGCCTGAGCTGCCAGGTGCTAGAAAGTTCTCCCGAGCGCCTTCAGAGGGAGCTCAGTCCTGCTGACACCAAGGCTCCACATCTCCGGCCTCCAGGACAGTGAGGGGACAAGCTTCTGTTGTTTGAAGCCCCCAGTTTTGGGGGACCCGTACAGTCGTCTACTGCTGCGCAAACAGTGGGGGCGGATTCGCGCATGGCCTGAGCGGCCACACGTCCAGGCACGGTGTGTCTGGGTCCTCGCTCAGGGTGCTGGCCAGCCGTGCGTTCGTCTGGAGCTCGGGGCCGTGTCCGAGCTCCCGGCGGCTGCGGGCTGAAGTCCCTGCTTCCTCGCTGGCCGGTGCCGGGGGCCCCTTGCTCTCCTCCACCTGCAAAGGCAGCGGCGGGTGCCTTTCCGAGCGCGAAGCCCACCCTTCAAGTCCCTGAGGAGGCCTGTCTCTGACCTCCAGGCCAGGTTTCAGGAGCCCGCGGGTCACTCAGACCACGCCTTTCCTGAAAGCCAGCTGCGCACACTCGTCCCCACAGGCCCGCGAGGAGGTGGCCCCGGCGTGGGAGCCTGCCCTCCACAGGCAGCCGTCGGGAGGAAATGCTGGGGAGACTCAGGCGGTCGTGGATGGTGGAGAGAGAGCACAGCCCTGCGACCTGCACACTTGAAAGTGTTTAAAATGGGAAATTCAGAGCCGTTCCTATGCTACCACAATAAAATGGTCAAAAAAATTAAATGTGAAAACAGCTGTGACATTGTCTTATAAATATTGATGATGAACAAATAGGAAAGAGTCTTGCTTTCTAAAATTCCACGTTTACTTTAAATAAGAAAAAGAAATTCAGGGGGCACGGGCCCTGTTGTCTGGAAAAGGCAGATTTAGCATCTGAGGAGCCTGCGAGGAGGAATTGAAATGGCGCTAAAAGTTAAAGCCAGGAACTGGCCTGCATGTGGCAGCTCAGTTCAGCCTCGTGACAGCCCTACAAGGTGCTACTACATTAATCCCATTTTATAGACGACAAACCTGAGGTGCAGGGAAGTCAAGGAACGTGCCCAAGGCAGCACACTTGCAATAAACAGGAGCCCAAACCAAGTGGCGTGGCCCCCAGGGTGTGGTTTCGAGGGCCATGCTGCTGCGTCTCCTGAGGGCGTGGGGAGGCCTAACTAGCAAGAGGCCCCAGTGGCCGAGGAGTGGAGGAGAAAGTGGTGAGAGGGAGCGGTCGGAGGTGGGGCGCATGCGACTGAGGGGTTCGGCCTCGTGCTCAGGTAGGCAGAATGCCCGAGGCACCTCTTGTATCTGCAGGAGGAGACAGTGACTCGGCGTGGGTGGAACGCAGCTCCGTCAGCTCTGTGGCCGTCGGGATCCTCTGCAGCCAGGACTGGGTTAGGCCAGTTCCGTTCCCGGGACACAAAGGTCTTCTGGACATAATGGTTATGCTGGAAATGGATGCCGCCACAGATCCCCGGGGGCTCTCAACAACAACCCCAACCCCTAAGCGCAAGACTGTTTTCCAGGGATGGCCACGACGCGTCCGCCTGACAAGGCGACCCTGAGGCGGGGCCTGCTTCCTGCTCTTGGCGGGCCCAGGGATGACCTTTCCTGGCACGCCGCCGCCATGCTGCGAGGAAGCCCATTCTGCCCCACGGAGACGCCGTGTGCAGAGGAAGCCACCGTCAGCGTCCCCTCGCCGGCAGGCGGGGAGCCTTTCACGGCGGACTGTCCAGCCCCGGTCCGACCCCCGCTGACGTCCCTGTGCAGACGTGAGGGACACCGGTGATTGCTGTCTGAAGCCGCTGAGTTTTGGGGTGGATTGCTGTGCCTCAGTAGACAAGCAGAACAGAAGCTTGTGCTTGAGCTGGGGTGATGCCCTGACAAAAACCTAAAGCCTATGGCATTGGCTTTGGGACCAGGCAGCATATAGAAGTCTAGAGGGCCCCGAGAACGTCCGTGAAAGCCTAAAGGCATTTGAGAAGGCCGTCCGTGAGGACTTGCAGGAAAGTTATGAGGCTGTTGTTAGAAGCCGGAAGAAAGAGGATCCGTGTTATGTCGTGGCAAAGTTTGGCTACACTGCAGCCTGCAGTGACATGGAAAATAGGAAGGCACCAGATGAACTCAGTGATCTAGTTAAAGAGACTTCCAGGCAGGATGTCCCAAGTGCCACCTGGTCTCTTCCCGCTGGCTGTGATAAAGTGGGGGTGGAGAGGGAAGAGCTCAAGGAGGCCGGGCTTGCCGGGTTCAGAACTAAAACTCTTCTCATTCCCAGGCTTTCCAGATGGCAAACCATTCTCAAATTACGACCCCCGTCTTCAGGGCCTGTGCCAGGCTCTGCCAGGCTGTTTTCAGGTTATCGCTGAGCAGGATGCCCAGCCTTGCCTGGCCAGCGCCCCCCAGCCTTCAGGGCTCTTCATGGGGTGCTCACCGACAAAGTGCACAGAGATCAGGGAACCAAGGGGCAGGCGGTTTCAGGCACCTGCCCCAGGTCCACACTAGGACACGGCAGAGCCACAAACTGAACGGAGAGGCCAGAGCCTACCTAAAGCTTGCTTTCCCCAGCCTTCTGGAAAGTATGAACATAAAAAGATGATGCAGCAAAAATGATTTTTTTTTAACTCATCTTGTAGGTTCCCAGGGGGCTCAGTTTTATCTATAATGAGTAAGTGGATAAATATTTGTTGATGTAATTATACTTTTCATTAAAAAAAACTTCACAGCTTTTTTTTTTTTTTTTTTTTTTGGCTGAGACAGGTGACTTTAATAAGCCCTGTGGAATCACATCTAACATATTTCATGTTCTAATGATTTATTTCAAAGATTATAGTGCGGATAACAAAGGTAATTTCTTGCTTTTTTGTACACTGACAGGTACTCTTAGGAAGCCAGTTAGAGTATAGCACAGATAATTTAATCCCCCTCCTGACATGCTATTTTCTTCTTCGTATTTTCACTTCTAGCCTTGTTCATGTGCAGACAAAATTTTTCAGAAATTCAATCACAGCATCTATTCCAATTTGAATTCTACTATTTGTAGTTATGTCTGTCATTAACATTTTTGGCCTGAAGATTATGCTCAGAATAATCTCTGTAATTATCCTTTTTAAAGGCTGCAGTACACTCTAACTTAGCAAGCTGCTCTCCCACTATGGCCCTCAAGCATTCCCAGCTCTTTGCCTTCACAGAAACACTTTCTTAAGCATCTTTATGAAAATAACTGTTTATTTCTTTTAAAATACCTATTGCTATAGTATATAAAGTATATGCAATCATACTATTCTGCAGTTAGTAGTATGCCAATTTATAATGGAAAAGTCCCATCGTGCCTGACTTATCCATACTGAATATTTTCATTTATGTATTGCTTGCATGTGAACTTCTTCCATCTTTGGTAAGCCTGCTTAGACAGTGTGGCTCCAAAAAATGTTTTGGGGAGGCCAATTACCCATAAATGAATAAAGGAATTTCCTAACTCACAAATCACCACAGGAATAAATCCCATATTGTCCTCTTTCTACTATTTTGGAGGCTCATCCCTCAGACCGTCCTTGCGTGATGGTGCAGTCGTCCCTTTCTTCTTACTCGAGGGGGCGGGGAGCTAGGGATAGAGGCAAAGGTGAGGCTAAAGAGCGGTGGGGAGGGCAGGAAGCTGGGCAGGGCGGGCGTCGATGGTCCAGCTGCAGCTGGGCCCCCTGTGCGGAAGGAGGACAGCTGTGCTTTAGAGGAGCTGCACGTTGAAGAGGAAGGAAACGGCCCCTCGACAGGCAGACATTCTAGAAACATAGCCTTCCTGGCATGAAAGTTTAGATCTCTTATTCCCCCTGCAATACTATCAAACAACTCACAAACTCTTTTTATCTAATTAAAATACAGCTATTTATAACACTTCTATTGAACGGAGCTTTGATTTTCAAAACAATCCCAGTTTTCTCATATGTTCCAATAATGTCCTTTTTTTTCCCCAAGGTACCGGTCCCGAGGTTTGAACCTGGGACCTTGTATCGGGAGGCTGGCACTCAACTGCTTGAGCCAATCCGCTCCCCCTGTTTTTAAATTATTATTATATTTATTTATTTCTCCCCACCCCCTCCTCTTTTTTGCACGCACCGTGTCTGTTCATTGTGTGCCCATCTTCCTTTTTCAGGAGACACCAGATCTGGACCCAGAACCTCCCACGTGCAAGAGAGGCACCCGATCGCTTGAGCCACCTGCGCTCCTCTCCAGTAATGTCCTTTTGAGCCTTTTCTCCTCCATTATTAGATCCAATCCAGGATGAGGTGTTTCATTTCGTTGTCACTGTCACCTTAGTTTCTCTTCATTTTTAATCGTGGAAACATATATACAACATGACCTTTCCCAACACAACCCCTGCCAAGGTCACAGTTCAGTGGGATGAATCACATGCAGTTTTGTGCTACCTTCCCCACCACCCCTTACCAGAACAAACAGAGACCCTGCACCTGCTGTGCAGCGGCTCGCCAGTCCCGCTCCCGCCGCCCCTGGTTGCCTGCACCCTACCTTCTGTCTCCACAAGTGGGATCATATCCTATCTGTCCCATCGTGCCTGACTTATTTCACTCAACACGGTGTCTTCAAGGCCCATCCACGGCAGAGCGGGAGCAAGAGCCCACGTTGCGCCTGCCCGCTCGCCCTTTGAGGGGCTGTTGGCTCTCGTGTGCAATGCTGCTTGAGCACGGTGTCCGAGCCCTGCCGTCAGTTCTTTGGGGCACATACGTAGCACTGGGATTGCTGGTGGTTTCTATGCTTAACATTTTGAAGGAGTATTTTTCTGTTTGTCTGGTTTTTGTTTTTTGCTATTATTATTATTGAAATAGTGAAAATGCTCTAATAATGATTGAAGTGATGCATGTACAGCTATGTGATTATACCAAATACCACTGATTGTACACTTGGGAGTATTTTTTTAATCCACTTTATCGAGGTGTAATTTACGTGTACCAATTTTACATACACAGTTCAATGAATTTTGACAAGTGTATGTGCCTGCGTAACCGTCTCCACAACCAAGATTTACAGCTCTATCATCCCAAAAGGTTCCCTCACACCCGCTTGCAATCAGCCCCCATACCCACATCCTTGGCAACTGCTGCCCTGCTTTCTGTCACTGCAGATAAGCTTTGCCTTTTCTAGAAATTCACATAAATAGAATCACACACTATGTGCTCTTTTTTTTTTTTTTTTGACGTACCAGGTCGGGGGATTGAACGCAAGACCTCGTATGTGGGAAGCCGGCACTCAACCACGGAGCCACACGCCACATCGGCTCCCCGGTATGTGCTCTTCCCTGCCTGGCTTCTTCCGCAGGGGTTTTGAGATTTATCTGTGATGCTGTGTGTCTTCATAGCTGCTTCTTTTTATTGCCAACTAGTATTCCATCATAAGGACATGCCACAATTTATCGCTTCTCTTGATGGCCATGCAGGCTGTTTCTAGTTTTCAAGTTTGGGCTGTTATGAATAAAACAGCTGTTATATTTGTACGGGATAAAAATTAAGATCCTCCCTCTTTAAACTGCTCTGATTAAATGTCTCCAAGAGAGAAAGGGTATGGAGTTAGGCAGGGACCCTACAGTCTGCTCTGGCCTCCCGGCAGGGGGTGAAGCTGAGGTGCAGGCGCAGTGGCAGCCTGCCCAGGACATGAGTGAAGGCCAGGAGCACTGGCCTGACAGCATGGAGCCACCCGGATGCTTGCCTGTGACTGGGAGTAAACCACTCCCCTCTCTGGGCTTTAGTTTCTCCAGGAGTAAAATTACTGGTAATCACTGCCCCGCTTCGTCCCCAGGCTACTGGGAGGTGACATGCTTGGAAAGTGTTTTGTTAACCACAGAGTTAAGTGAATGTAGGATGGTGATGCTTCCCTGTTTATACAGAAAACCTAAATGCTAAGGTCTGTTGTCAGTAAAATAAAAACAACTGGAAAAGTAAGATAGTAATTTTGACAACGATACCCCACTGCAAAGAGACTTCAAGGGAAAGTCACAGTTGTTCTTTACTGCAGGGCCAGTTTTCAGGAAATAATCAAATTGGTGTTTCCACACCAGGAAGGCTGACAGCCAGTCTTCTCACCCTTCCCCTCATCCTCTGCCATGGCCACTGCCTGCATTACGGAGACTGAGGTGCACCACCGAGGCCAGAAGAGTGAGGATAAATTAGGGGAAAGTGGCCCAAATTTGAGCCCAGACGACCCAGAGCAACCTGGTGCTAAGGAGATTAAACCCACCCACACACTGGGCCAGGAACAGGGTGACGCCGCGAAGACCTGACAGCCAAGCATTTCCCGTATGCAAAATCACAGCTGCTAATATTTTTTTTCCTATTTCCTAAATGGAACCCCTTCTAAAAAAAAAAAAAGAAAGAAAAAAAAAAAGGTTTCTCATCGTTACTTTTGAGTCTTTGAAATTTTCTTAGGAAACTTTTATGATATTAATTTGTTCAAGACAATATAGTGGCCCCTTTCTAGAATGAATAAAATCACTTGGCAGTTTCAGGCAATGAAGAAAGAGGTCGTTTGTTCAATCAAAGGGGGAAAAAAGGCCTAGTACCAGCTCCTCAAAGGGCTCACAATACAGTGGAAAACCCAAGAAAACACATTATTACTTCATACTGTTATAGTAGCCGAGTCCTGAGGACACTGCCGGCGTTCTGATTGCCGGGCGCGCTCTGCGGTGCTGGAGAAGCACCAAGAGAAAGTGACATCTGAGCTGGACTTTAAAGCACAAGTCAGCACCTGCCGGTGACGCAGTGGCTGTGCAGGGGTCCCATGCGGATGAAGCAGCCCCGCAAAGGCGTGGAGGCCGGGGCACGCATGGAGCCCTTAGGCGAGTAAGTCAGGAAAGGGTGCGTGGTGCTGCAGCGACAAGCATCTCCCAAAGCTCAGTTGCGTATAACATCAAGAACCGGCCAGGCCGCCTGTCCCTCGCAGTCAGCTATGGCTCTCCGTGTCCTCTGCACTCCAGGACGCCGGCGGATGGAATAGCCACTGCCTGGCCCAGGCTGACCAGCTCAGTAGCCACTAGCTACATGGAGCTGTTGAAGCGTAAACCTAAATCGACCTAAATTGAATGGAATTGAAAATCTAGGCCTTCAGCTGCACTGCCTGCATTTCTACTGCCCATAGCTACACGTGGCTTCCATACTGAGCAGCATGGACGTTAGGGAACATTTCCACCATCACAGAAAGTTCTATGGATAGCCTGGTCTAGAACAGAGGTTTGCAAGCTGCGGCCCATGGGCCAAATCCAATTCAACTCCTGCTCTGGTAAATAAAGTTTTATTGGAACACACTCATTCGTTTATATATTACCTTTGACTGCTTTTGTGCGACAAAGGCTTTTTCGGCGACAAAGCTGAAACGATTTACAGAAAAGTTTGTCGACGTGTGGTTTAGGCCACTGCTCACAGCTCACCGGCCGGGCGGGAAGTGCGACGCTTGCGTCTGACGGACAGAGAGGGAGGTGGAGACTTCTGGCACACAGATGAGACCCCAGCAGGCACTCCGGGCACACGCAGAGAGCTAAGTGGTGTTTGCAGGCCCCTAAGCTTGCGCTTCACACTGAGCGGGCAGGGCGCTGGCAGAGCTTCCCGACGACGGAAGGATTGGTGCCAATGGCTGCAGGAAAATGGACCGGAGAAACCAACGGCAGAGAGGTAAGGAGAGGACGTCGAGGAAAGATGGGACATCCAGCGACACGGTGGTGTGGATGCCTTCTAGAAGAGCATGCTGGCGTAACCTGGCAGCAGCCCATCCCCAGGAGGCTGAGCCACGCCAGCAGACATTCGCAGGGGAACGTCTTTCTCCAAGCGCTTTGCGCCTAGCGACTTGTTTAACCGCCAATAAACCTGTGAGTGGGAACGGTTTTACCCCCATTTCCACTTGAGGAAACTGAGGTACAGGGGGATAAATAACCCGCCCGAGGTCACAGAGCGAGCACGTGGGCGAGCAAGACCTCAAGTCCGAGTGCCAGCTGCTCTGGGCCCCCCGGCACCCCCGGCACCCCCGGCACGCCCGGCTGTGCTTCGGAGCCCCAGCCTGCTCAACGGGGTCTGCGGGGAACTGCCCATGTTTACTGAGTACGGGTCAGGTGACTCTGTCTGGAAATGCTTTGCAAGCCCCGTTATGCCCCCGACACTCCCTCTCCAGCACGCCCGAGCCCCAGCCAGGCCCCCGAAAGAAGGTTTCCTTCTTCCCAAAGCCTCGTGACGCTCTGCCCCCCAGCAGGGCTCTCCCAGGCCCACCCCGCTCCTGCTCTCGCTTCCAGGACATTCTTTAATTAGGCTCAGAAGCATGTTCATGGTGCAGAGCACGAGCCCCTGTTATGGGGCGAGTTCAAAGCCCACCTGCCCAGTAACGCTCAGATCGGCCCAGCACACTCGGGGCCCAGCACCACACAGCTGGAGGCCTGTGCCGCTTCTGGGGCCCCGTTCACCCCGAACCTCCCCGAGTCCACCTTCTCATTTTGAAATGGGAATAGCAGCGCCTGTGGGGAGACGAGCGTCGACCCCCCCCTCCGCCCGCCCGCTTCCCGGAGGGGGAGCCGCTGGTCTCGCTCCTAGTGACACGCTGGCCTAGACCCTCCTGGTGCCGGGAAAGTGGCCGTACAGCCGGGAGCAGCCCACGGGCACGAGACTCTTGTCGTAAGGGCAGGACGCACGGACTTCACAGCCCTGGCTCAGCCCACCTAGTCTTGGGAGGACACAACCTGCCTTCCGCTTTGCCCACAGGGACACCGAGGCCCTGGGCGGAGGAATTGCTTGCGTAGGAAGTGACTGGTGCCAGAACTGATTCTGCCCAGACCAGAGCCCCGAACCCCACAACCCTGCGAGGGACACGCGGCCCCTTCCTCCCACAAGGCGGGAGAGCTCAGGTGAGACGTCCAGTAGCTGCAGCAGCCTGAGGCCCTGGGCTGCTGTGTCTGCTCCAGCCACCTCCCTCCACCGGCCCAAAGGGGCCCATCTTTGCAGATACACAGGTGCACAGAGCAAGCAGGAGCCGGGCCCGCGTGGGCTCGCGGGGCTGCCCCCTTCTCTCCCACCCGTCTGTGCTCTACCTGGACCCACGTGGGGTCCCTGTCTCTCCAGGGCAGCCTGCCTTCCTCACCTCCTCACTCGCCGTGGAGACCCAGGGGCCTGGACCTTAGCCTGTGCCGCCGCTGCGTCTGACCGCGGGACCTGGAAAGGTGCCCTTGCCTCTCTGGGCTCCACCTACTGCCTATTTAAGGTAGATTCAGACCAAGAGTCTCTGTAGGCCCAGCCATTTGTCACGTTCAAAATGTCATCATTGACCTTGCGGGTCTTTCTCCCCAAAACCCACAGCCCCACCTGACCACGAAGAAAGCCCCAGGCAAATCCCCGTCGAGGGCCACTCTACGGATTCCTGGCCAGGCCTCCTTAAATAGGCTGAAGGCAGCAAAAACAGGGAAAACCTGAGACACTGTCACAGCCCAGAGGAGCCGGGAGAGGGTGGGAGTCTGGGTAGGACCCTGAAATGGAAAAAGGACATTAAGTCAATGACTGGATATCAAGGAAGTAAATCCAAGTAAAGTATGGATTTGAGTTAGTAACTGTGGCAGTTTGAGATTATTTATGAATCCCAGAAAGAGAAAGATTCTGTTTGCAAACGAATCTATTCCTCTGGGTGTGATACCCTTTGATTGCATTGAATTCAGCTGAGGGGCCTTTGATTAGGTTACCTGCTAAGATTAGGGCTTCTGATTCGACTAGGTCAGTGGGCATGACTCAGGCTGAGTCCCCGCCCCCTTGCTGGGTCTGATATAAACTGACAGTTTCTCACACAGACACAGGAAGAGAGAGCTCTGTCCTTTCTGATCCTGCCATGTGAAGAAAGGAGAGGCTCCAACAGCCGAGGAGCTGAGAGAGATGAGTGTTTTGCCTGACAGCTTACGACTGAGATTCGGAAGAGAGCAGAACAGGAAATGACATAGGAGGCCAGAGAGAAACAAGCCCTAAGCCGGGAGAGAGAAGACTACAGGAGCATTTCAGCACGAAGCCTCGAGAGTTGCGCCCACGAGCTCAGGAGGAAAGGGTGAGCCCAGAGGGGAAGGAGAGGCCAGGCAGAGGTTGCCCACCATCTTGCTTCAGCCCATGGCACCTGACTTGGGTGAGAAAACACCTCTAAGGGCGCATTGAGTAGGACTTTCCATGGCCTTGGGAGCTTTTACCCCAAATAAATACCCTTTATAAAAGCCAGCAGATTTCTGGTACTTTGCATCAGCACCCCTTTGGCAGACTAATACGGTAGTGAACTATCAGTATTGGCTTATTACTTGTAACAAATGCACCCTATTAATATAAGACATTAATAATTGGGGAAACTGGGTGGCAGGATATATGGGAAACTCTCTGTACTATCTTCACAATTTTTCTGTCACTCTAAAGCTGTTCTAAAAAATAAGAAATAAATATTTTTAAAACTAAAAAACAAAGAAATTAATAAATATTCTTTATTTCAAGCCAAAAACAAAAAACACCGCACAGCCAGGCTTCCTTGGCCTTCCCAGCTCACCCCGCCACCGGGGCCCTCACGGAGAAGAAGCACTGGTCTCGGTGTTGGGAGCTCCAGCCAAACCCTGACTCTGGGGAGAGAGCAGTGACTTACGGGGCGGCGTTGAGCCTGACCGGAGAGCCCTTCCTCCTGGTTGACAGGCTCCTGAGCTGGCGAAGCAGCCACGCGAGGACGGCTAAGCCCGGGCCATGGCCGTGCTGGGCACAGCCGCTCGTGGAGGCTGAGGCATAGGAGCCCGCAGCTCTCTGCTACGGCTTCCCCTCTGCATGAGGAGCGGGTTGCTCGGGCCTCGGGGTCCAGCCGCCTGCCTGACGGGCCAGGCTGGAGAGCTCCGAAAGCCCTTTTCCTTGGGCCTGCACTTTTTCCAAGGCCAGTGCACGGTGCTGTGCGTCACTTTCCCTCAGGTCTCGTGCCTTTTTTTTTTTTCATAACACAGCTTTATGGAGGCATAATTCCTACACCACACAATCCACCCATTTCAAACAAGCAATTCCACAGTTCTCGGTATGTTCACGGAGTCGTGCAGCTACCATGTCTTGGTTTGTAGGGCTGTCGGAATGCAGGACCACGCCCTGGAGGGCTTAAAACAGCAGTTTGTAGTTTCACAGTTCTGGGGCCAGAAGTCCAACCAAGGCGTCCTCGGGCCGAGTTTCCTCGCAAGTCCTTGGCTTGTGGCGTAACCGGCCTCTGGCTCTGCCATCTTCTCCATCTGTCCAGATCTCCTCTCCGATGAGGACCCCAGCCATGCTACATTGGGGCGCACCCTACTCCAGTGTGAGCTCTCCTTAACTAGAGCCATCTTCAAGACCCTGTTTCCAGTAGGATCATCACTTAAGATTGCGGGTTTGCACTGGAACAAATCTCTTGGGAGACACAATTCAATCCGTAACGATGATCACCATCCATTTTAGAATATGTTCATCAACTCAGAAAGAGACCCCATACCCACTAGGAGCTGCTCCCCATTCTCCCAAGCACTTTCTGTCTCTACAGATTTGCCTATTCTGGAAATTTCCTATAAGCACAATCATACATATATGGTCTTTTGTGCCTGGCGTCTTTCCCTCACAGGCTTTCAGGGTTCACCCATGCTCTAGTTTGAACGTCTCACCTCCTCTGCGTTCCCAGACTCACCCTCCCTGCCCTGAGTGGGGCTGTGGCCACCAGCTCCCCTCTTTGTCAAGGCTTCCCAGGCACCAGGCGCCCCCTCCCTCTGGAATGCTCCACTCAGTCACGGGGCCGCACAGCCCCAGGAAACACATTGCTTCGTCCTTGCCACAATTTGAAAGGTTTCAAGACAAACGGGCTTGCTGTTGACAGCCCTAATTCCTTTCTTCCTCTGCAGTGCTCCCGTCTCTCTCGCGCTCTCTTTTTTTTTCACAAAGGGATTTTTTCAGCTGTTGTGTTACGGGCTGTCTCACTTGGCCTCCAGACGGCACTTTGGCATGGCGAGTGACGGTCAGTAGCGCTTAGCGGCCCCACCACGTGCCAGTCGCTTTAGGCACAGGGTCTCGTTTCCAGACCACGGCATAGGCGTTACCTTCCCCTTTCGTCAATGAGGACACCGAGGCTCAGGGAGATGCTGGGACCTACCCAAGGTCACTCTTCAGGAAACAGCAGGGGCGGGATTCGAACCCTCATCAGTTCTGCCACCCCAGGGACCGGACGCCGTGGTGGTTCTGACGGCTTCTTCCGTGCCTCGGATGCCACCCACTCCTGCACAGCGCAGTGGCGGCAGCCAGAGTTCTCCCGGCCTCTGCACAGGAGCAACGTGTTCAAGGACCTGCGCCTAGAGCTTTGCCAATCGGCATAAAAGGCCCTTCCCGGTCAGGGACTCTGCCGCGCCCCCGATCCTCCTTTCCCACCTCTCAGCGTCTCGAAGGAGCAGGGCCAGCGACTCACCAGCCGGCGCCGAGCGCACGGGGCCTGCAGGGGTGCACGATGGGATGAGGGGGCGGCTGCGCGGGCTCCTCCAACGCCAGGCACAGGGGCCCAGGGCAGAGCCGGCAGCCCTGGGGAGCCAGAGAGAGCCACGGCAGCCGATGTGGCGTCAGGCCTGCCGGTGAGGGCAGAGGGCACAGGCGTTAGCAAAATAAGGGAATGGGCCCTGCCGCGGCCCCCCTTTTACCTGTGAGGTGGCTGGTGGGTCAAGAACCCGGGGCAGACGGGAGGTGGAGCTGCCCAGGGAGCCTCGGGCGGGGCAGGGAGGCTCTCCACCTGGGGGTGGACTTGCCTGAGTCCCAAGCAGCAGGGGCCAGCGGCCCCCGCAGGGTGGCTACCACTGACCACAGTCAGCAGGCACCGGCCAAGTGCCGGCAAAGGTCGCGGACGTGATTCGGAGCCGGCGCTGACTGTCCTCATCAGCGTGTCAGCTTCACCAGCACCCAGCCCGGGGCCTGCGCAGGGCGGCCCTCACGCGCACGGCCGAGTGAGCCATGGGAGATGGAGATTTGTCACCCGCACCTCCCCACCCCTGCCCCTCTGTTTGTACTGAGACCTCTGGGGCCCAGCGTCGCTAAGTAACTTGCCCAGGGTCACACAGCCGGCTCCACTGGGCTCCCTGCAAGGACGGTGCCATCACTGGGGCAGCCTCGGAGCCAGACCTCCAGCAGCAAAGCCCCCCTCGGTGGTTCTGCTCAAGGGTGCCAACGAGGGCCCCCAGGCTGGGGTCTGGCCCCCAGGCCCCGGGCCAGGCAGCCCAGAGGAGACCGGGGGGGCAGGCTGAGCGTTTGCGGCATGCCCAGCTCCACCCGTTTTTCTCTGCGTCTGCTCACCCGGCAGCGAGCTGCTCCCGACTCCTCCCTCAGGAGCTCCCAGGAGAGGCAGAGGCTCCAGGAGACCCTCCCACCCCCACCTCCCCTCCCACCCCCCTCCCCCTCCCCACTTCCCCTCCCCACTCCCCACTCCCCCTCCCACCTCCCCCTCCTCCTCCCACCCCCCTCCCCTCTACCCTCCCCCTCCCACCCCCTCCCCCTCTACCCTCTACCCTCCTCCTCCCCA
>JAKSZT010054568.1:10026183-10041772 GCA_026826555.1 Tolypeutes matacus
CCCCCTCCCATCTCCCACCTCCCCCTCCCTCCTCCCCCTCCCCCCTCTCCCCTCCCCCTCCACCTTGTCCTCCTGGCTAAGCCTCCCCCATGCCCAGAGCTTTTCTAAGCCTGGGCCATGCTGCAATAGCATGGCTCCCTCACTTGTGTTTCCTCCTTTTTATTTTTTCATAGCAAACAGTGTCTTTGAAGAGCTTCGTAGCTCCCAGAGTTACATTCAGCAGAGAGGTTCTGTGTCATTTGATCCTCCAAACAGCCCCTAGCCAGGGCAGGGCACCCCATGTTTATCGAGGGAGCTGATGAGTGAGCACAGACCCTGCCAGCGCCTGAGCAGAGGGTCCAGGAAGCTGAGGAGAGCCGGCAGAGCGCCCCCCCCCGCACATTCACACCTAACCCCCAGCTGGCCCCCGAGGACGCCCCGTTCCCACAGGCCCGTGTGCCCCAGCGCTGCCCAAGCAAGCTGGGAGGCCAGGGGCCACGGCTCCAGGCCTCGAAGTGGAGCGTGCCCTCACCTCCTGCCCAGGGGCGCCGTCCCGCCTCCCCAGAGTGCATGGTGCGGCCTGTGGACTGCCCTGCCTCGCCTCGCCCAGGCCGCCCACTGGCCTGTCCCTCTGAGCAGTCCTCTGCTGGGGCCGCGGGCGCCTGCGGGCCAGGAGGGCAGGTTTGCCAGCTCCCTCGTGCTAGGCAGCTCCCCGGCGGGGGCCGCGGCCCAAGCAGACCCTCCCCGATGGCCCAGGGCAGCTCTGTCGAGCCGGGCGGGTGTCCGAGGCACCCTGGCGCGGGCGTTTGCCACGGGGCGGAGAATGTTCCGCCAGCCCGCCGGGCGCGGGCACCCAGGCCTCTGCCGTCAGGTCAGCATGGAGCAGCCTCTAACCTCCTTTTCTGGAGCACACAACTTCAGGCATCCCTGCCTGAAACCCTAGAGGTCTTGGGCCAGCTCCTTGGGGCCTTGCAGCCCCTTCCCACTGCCCCTTCTCCACCCACGTGGTCCCACCCAGCGCCTCCTCCAGGCTCAAGGCAACGCAGGTGCCCGACTCCCCCGCTGGAATGTGCTCCTCCAGCCCTCCTGCCATCGCCCCACTTAACACGTGCAAGTAATGTGCGTCCGCATCTGCTTCCCCCCACACCTCGTCCCGGAGCTGCACAGAGCTGGCGTTTGGTCGGTGAAAGAATGAATGAGTGAATGACCCCCAGAAAACCAAAGGGGGTTCCAGGTGCCCGCCTCAATGAGCATACGAAGGGATCAACATAGAAAAAGAAATAATAACCTTCCAAGGTCACAAGCAACAGAAGACCGACGGGGCACGGGACGCGGCTCCAGGAGGGGGGTTTACCGCTCAGTTGGGGGGATTGCTTAGGTGTGCAAAGAGAGCCACGCCTCCATGGAGAAGCAGGGCAGAGGCCATCCTGTGCACCAGGAAGTCCGGGAAGGCTTCCTGGAGGAGGTGGCACATGAGCTGGATCTGGGTGCAGATTTAAAGAGGCATTTCAGGCACAGGAAACAGAATGAGCAAAGCAGAGATGTAGGGAACGGGGTTCAGAAAACTGCCCCCAAAAAAGAAAAAAAAAATTGAGCAGAGGGTTCTGTGAACTGGGAAGCTCTCGTGGGGCTCTCCACATACTGTGAATTTTTGTATTTCAATGAAGAATGCAGAGCGTCAGGTCAGTGCCAGCTCCTCCAAGCTCCCTCCTGTCTGCAGGCCTGCTGGCTAGGCAACTGTCTCCGAATACTTTGATTTCCATTTAGTTTGAGGTGTTTCTGCTTAAAATTCTTCAGTGCCTCTTAGTCTGGGGGGACAGGGGCAGGGAGGACAGCACACGAGCCAGGCTGACGGGTTCAGCGCCTGACCCTGCCTCTTTCCAGCGAAGTCACCCGCGCTTCAGCACAATCACCGTCACTGTCATCCTCGTCACCATCAGCGTTTATCTGGGACTCGTCACGTGCCAGACGCCGTCCCAATCACGCCACAGCAGCCTTGTTCTCTCATCCCCACCTCACACCTGGGGGAATTATGCCCAGAAGAAGAACTTTCTGACAGTGACCTGAAGCTGAGAAGCGCAGCGTTGGGATTTGAACCCAAGTGGTTTGATGCCACGCTCTACGCTGCCTCAGTATCCTCACCTGTAAACTGGGGATAATAATCAATAAATGTTCACTGTCGCTGCGATGTGGCCTGAAGTTGCATCCTTCCCACAGTGTGCCTGAGGGCAAAACCAAAAGCCCTTCTAATGCTCCCGGAAGCATCACCTTCTGTTACTTTTAATGTGACAGATGCAGCATGAGCAGACTTTCTGGGGGGGAAATTCACTCTGCACTTGCTTTAAATGTTCCTCGTCTTGAGGATGTGCTCAGGAGCCTTTCTGTGCATTGAACTATTCCCCGCTCCCCACAAAGTCTTCTCATCTCCGAAAACATGAGCCGTTCCAACATGCAACCTTTGTCAGACAAACATGCAGACAGCAGCTGCGCTGGAGGTTTCCAGCCGGAAGCCCGAGTGTGCCCGCGGAGACTGCTGGAAGCGGCACGGAGGTGGCAGGGGTGGCTGCAGACGAATGAGGCCACGGTTCTGCCGTGGCTGCTGCTCAGGGAATCCCAGGAAAGTCCACGCCGAGACCACCAAGGCTTTTTATCCCAGGGCTCAACCTGCAAGCCCCTCTCTGGGAGAATGAGAGGAGTCTGGCAGGCATTTGAATCTTCCGCAGGCAAAGACATGTTCCTCCAGGCTTGGAATGTGATGCCTCCAATACCAAACACAAAACCAGCAGGCAGCACCTTTTCCGTATTGCCCGTGGTATGCTGAGCACTGGCTGAAGTGGGTCCCATAGGCATTTTAATTAAATTATTGCCTTCTCCCCCCACCCCACGCCCACTTCACAAGCGAGGAAGCGGGCGTCTGCCTGCCTTTGGAGACCCTATAATAAAGCAGGGCACGGTGCCTGCTCCAGGAAATGCTCCGTGTACAGAAAACCACACACCAGGGCGAACAGTGTTTCAAGCACTTTGTGGTGGACGATCTCATTACCGGCTCCAGCGTGAAAATGCTCAGGCCCGAGCCGGGGGGAAGGGGTGGTATCCCAGGCCCCCTCGCCTGCCCCCAGGGCTGAGGCTGCCTGGAGGGGCCTCCACCTCCTCCACCTGCCCGTGGGCAGAGGCCACCACACGGCTGTGTCCACAGCCCCCAGGGGAATGGGCAGATGGAGCCAAACCTGGCAGCTTTAACCTACCGTTGCTGAGTACCTACTGTATGCCCAGCACTGTGCAAAGTGCTTCTTGCACGTCATCTACCTCGTGAGGTTTACAAATGAAGAACCGGAATCACCAAGAGCGCACGCCGCAGGCATCCATCTGCTTTGTTTGCCGCTGTACTTCCAGTTGGTAGACTCTTGCCTGGTGCATGGCTGACACCCAATAAATACTTGTTGAGCGAATGAATGAATGAATGAGCTGAATGGCGAGTTGGACTTTGAGCCCAGGGCTCTCTCTTGAGGTTAAGAGGGCAGCTGTCTCCCAGCGGTGCACGGATACAGACGGCGTGGAGGTGGCGGAGGCGGCTGCGCCTTCCAATCCGGCTCGCGGGCAGCTCATGGTCAGCTCACGGTCCTGTCTTGTGGCGAGAGCACTGGACCAGGCACTTGGTCCCGCTGTGGCCGCTGCCTGGCTGGGCTCGGTCAGGCAAGCCTCCCCCCTGCGTGGTCCTCAGTTTACCCTCATGCCAAATGCAATTCTTCATGCCTGCTCCCACCAGGGCTGCGAGAGTGAACTGAGACGAGGCTGCAAAGGTGCTTTGTGGGTGGCAAGGGCTCACCCTCCAATGGCCCCCTGTCTGCATGAGCACGCTGGGCACTGGCAGCTCGCACAGGTCAGGGTGAGCTCACAGCAGGACTTCCACGGGGCACAGCTCTGGGGCTCCATTCACACCATGGTCTAAGTGAACACACACACGTGCACACACGCACACGTGCACACGCCCACACCTGGAGCTGGCCAGGGCCCAGCCTGCACAGCTGTGTCCAGCGGTTCTAGACCAGGGTGTACAATTGTAAGGCCGTGTGCTCAGTGTCATGGTGGGCAAGAGGGTGGGAAAGAGGCCCAGATGTCCAGAGCCCGCACGCAGTCTGACCGGCCAGGCCACCTGAGCAAGCAGCGTCCCTGCACCAAGAAACGACGTCCGGGGGCTGGGCAAGCGCGCCTCCATCGTCCAAGAAACGAGCCCGGGCGTGGCCTTCCTTTCCCTCTGGTGACACGTGGGCCCTTGGATAGTGGGAGAGGCTGGTGGGACCCCGGCCCTGGCTCCTGCCCGCCAGCCCCTTGCAGTGTGGAGCCCACCTGCCCGCCTCAGCCCGGAGGGGCCCCCCAAGACCGGGAGACTCGCAGAGACTCATCAGAGCCAAGCCCGAGGCCGGTTCCCAGCCTCCTGCGCCTCCACTGCCCTGCAACGCGCCCTCCCGGCTGCTGCTCCTGGGCTTGGCTGGGATGCCCGGAAAGAAATCTCCGCCGTTCTCAAACCGCAGACCAAGGGAAACAACGGACAGTGCTTCCACCCTCCGGGGAGCAGGAGGCGAGGAATCTGGGGGGCGCTGTACTTGCTCTCGTGTCTGGAGACACCCCCTGCCCTGGCCACACGGCCACCCCGCAGCTGGGCACACCCCACGCTGGCTCTTACGGCGGCTCCAGTGGTGCCAGGCCGTTTGCACGTCCCCTCCCATGCCGGGTCCTGAGGCCTGTGGAGGAGAAGCCACGGCTCGTCCTGCCTGAGGCTCGGCCCCGGCCCTGGCCGCTGCTGCCCACGGCACCCCCGGGGCAGGTGCCGCCGCTGGCCCGGGGCTGACACGACAGCAAGGGCGGCTGGCGTGTGGCCGGGGCCGAGCCCCTCATCAGGCGGTGGCGGCGCCCGCGCCCGGCCTCCCGTGGCACGCTGGCGTCCCCGGGCTCCTGGTCAGAAGGCGCCGTGCCCTGCGGTGGCTCGCCGGGCTGCCCGCGGCCGCGGAGGGCCCTCTCCCGGGCACGGCTGTCCTCACGCCCAGGAGGACCCACGCGGGGCGCGGGCAGAGCCGAGGCCGGAGCCCGCGGAGGCCGCCCGGCCGGCCAAGCAGAGCCAGATGGGGAAGCCATTGCCTGCTCTGCAGAGGAGGGGGCCTTGCCAATAAACCTATTTGCTGGGTTAAACAAATACGCCGAGGGCTGCTAAAAGCCTGGCCTGTGACTTCCAGCCTCCGACATTTTTCACTTGTCAGGAAGGGGCTTGGGGAGGCTTTCAGGCGGCCCGCCTTCCTGCCCATGTTTATGCCTCCACGCTCCCCCCAGGTCCTCCGGACCACGGAGGAGAAAGGGGCTTTGTCTGGCAGCGTGGGGGCCCCACAGATGGGCTCCCTGCCCAGAGCCGGCGCGGGGAGGCGCCGCGAGGAACTGCGTCTTTACACAGTGACGCATCGGCGTAGGAGAAGGTCTGCCCAGATTTAAAAAAAAACAGCATTTCACCAAACTGACACTGCAGTATTTTAGAGCCTTCACTGCTATGTCCCTTTTTAAAATATTGTGGTAAAATATGCGTAAAATGTGCCATTTTAACGATTTTAAAGTATATTTGTACAACCACCATCTCCGCATGGTCCCAGGACATTTCCTCACCCCTAAAGGAAACTCTGTGCCCATGAGGCTGACACTGCCCGGGCCCCCTCCTCCGCCCCCCGCAACCACCGACCTGCTCCGTCTCTATGGACTTGTCTTCTCTGGACATTTCATGTAAATGGAACCATATGACATGTGGCCTTTCGTATCTGGCTTATTTCACACAACACGATGTCTCCAAGGTTCATCCGTGTTGGCACATTTACCAGGACCTCATTCCTTTTCAGGGCGAATGGCACCCCCGAACAGCTAGGCATTTTTCTGCTGATGGGCACTTGGCATCAAACTCAGCAGCGTTGCGGCCGGCGAGAACGGTGATGCCGCAAACAGCCAGGTACGGGTTGTTTGAAACCTGTTTCCAATTTGGGGGTCTACACTCAGGAGTAGAATTGCTGGCTCGTGCGGTTACTCTGTGTTAAACTACTGAGCAAGTGCCAAACTGTTTGCTGCATCCCTCGGCCTGGTAGGAAGTGGAGAATATAGAGATACTTTTTCATGCAAAATTTCAAACAATGATGTAACAACAATTCCACATTTCAAAGGCAAGAGAGGAGAGGAGGGCGACCTTTAGCTGAGGACCTGCTGTGCTGCCTGCAGTCCACAGGGCAGAGCTAGTGCCCCCAGCTCCAGGAGAGGAAAGGAGGGACTTAGAGTCACAGCAAGTCTACGTTCAGGGGTTCGGAACCTGGTCCTTCGGACCAAGAAATCTGTATATTCTACACTCCCCCAATGAGGTGAGAATTTAGAAGAGCTGCTAGGGGTTCCCGGGCCCCAAGAAGACCTCAGCAAGTTGATAAATGACTTACGCCAAATAATGCATGTTGGCAAAGCGTCTGCTCTGTGTCCCAGGGAGTTGGCAGGCAAGAAGACCCCAGAGGCCGCCTCCAGGGTCCAGTCTCTCGGGAAACTCACTGTCACACACACATCCGTGGACATGAGAACTGTGTCAGCATATTGTTCTTAACCAAAAGGGTTTATGTTCCCCCAGGAGGGCATGTCATGACATTAAAGGGGCATTTGCTGGTTCTGGAGGCAAATCACGTGCGCACGCTCCAGGGCCACTTGCCGGTACACGACCTCGCCTGCAGACCCTTTCGATGGGACAAGTTGCCAAATCAAGCATTAGATTATCGTTTCCATTGCCTGCTCTGCCATATTATTTATTGTACCTGCTCGTCTAGATTTTTTTGTTATATCCCAGGTAATTTCTCTCGCGTAAATTTGATTCTAATTCCTGTTTTCTCTTTAACTGAATCCCATCAGCTGCGTCACCCCCTGTACGCCTCGCTGTGCCTCAGGCGACAGAGCTTCACCTCTCGAGCCACAGGCCAGAGCTCGTGGTCTCCAGAGGCAGCCCCAGTGCCAGCCACGCCAGGACGTACAGCATCTTCTCTTGGCCTCTGTCCTCACCTGAAACAGTCACGCAGGTCATGCAGGGCTGCTATGATAACTGAATTAATCCGCGTACTTGCTAAAAGCACCATGCCCAGCCTGCACTTAGCTTGGGGTAAGTGTGCAACTCCATTTTCTCCCCTATTTCCAGGCAGTAGGGAGCGGGGAGGGTAGTGAGAAAAGCAACAAAGTTCTTTCAGTTGAAATTATACATGAAATTTGGGATATATTGCCCTTGTATATATGCCATAGAGATCACAACCATTATTAAGATATTATAATTCCATCATGAATTAATCCTATTGTAGCCCAAGTTATAGATAATCAAAGACCCGGTTAAGCTGCCAGTTTAGTAGGCTCTCGCCAACTGAAATAACCCAGGGTGCCGAGAAAGCCACAGCTGCCTTCCATCCATCGGTCTGCGTAGTTGGGAAGAGAGCCTTCAGCAGCCCAGGTCTTTTGGGCTGGAGGCAACTTTATGGCTTAGAAACACATTATTTGACTCCTCTCGGTGGGGTAAACTAGTGAGGTTCCTGAGGTAAACGACTTCCTTTGGGAACAGAAAAAGCGAAATAGCAGAAAAAGCCTTTGCAGATAATGACCAGAAGTTTGCCATCAACTTGATGCATGTCAGATTCCCCAAGGATGAGCTGTGCACGGCAAAGGCGCTCCTTTCAAGTCCTCTTCACGACTGGCTCAGTAAGCAGTGGCGTCATCCATCACCTCCGCTCTCCAGCCTGCCAGGGGGGAGGGCAACAAGCCAAGGCTGGTGTGAAGCGGCTTGGACAGTGAGTAAATAAATCCCACCCTGATAAGCTGGACCCTGCTGCTGCCCTCCCACAGGCCCTAACCATCTCCATTAAGGGCTGACGACTGTCCTCAGGGGGAGGCCGGGGTCTGCTCCTCCGTGGCGGGCCCTGCAGTGAGAGCCAGGTCCCATCTGCTGGGGCGGGTTTAGGTGGAAGAGGGGAAGAGGGCAGAGGGATGCGCCGAGTGACCTTTTTAGGCCCTCCAAGTTGTCTTGGAGACGATATCCAAGCCCCGTCAGGGCGACTACGTCGACTTTGGAGTCTGGGTGGAGTATGGGACACGCTCCAAACGAGAATTCAGTCGATGCACAGACAGAGGGGCGGGCGAAGGCAGGAAGGAGGGAGTTCCAAGGTGCTGGGCCCAAGTGACTCCCACAAATTTCGCTAGGTGATTTACCTGTCGTCTGAAAGGCAGGTTACTGGCACAAGACTTAAAAGTACAAAACCACTACTCTTTTGGGTAGGAAGTATCTCTTCCTGTTTGGAGAATCTCATGTGTTCTTGATGGAAATATTTTATTTACGTTCGGCTTTCCTAGGTTTATACCTAGTTCCTAATCACTAAACAGTCTGAAGCCTGGCCCCAAACCAGGAAGCCACTTCCTTTCAAACGCCCCTGGACTCACAGGGCACTCGTTTCCGAGTGTTTGAGCGGCTCCATGCTCTACCCTGTACTGTAGCTCACTCCAAGCTGAGGGTGGCCCTGGCATCACGGTGATGAGCTCGAACGAGTCACGAGACAGCCAGCTGCCTGCACCTGACCTCCACTTTACACCTACCAACTCTAAGACCCCGGGCAGGTTACTTAACTGCTCTGTGCCTCAGTTTCCTCTTCTGGGGGAAGGATAATAATGTCTGAAGTTCAAATGCCTCCATCTATGTAGAGCACTTAGAACCGTGAGGACTTGCTGTTATTCCTGGAACTTGTAGCAGATTTCAAAGGAGGGCGACAGGCACGACTGCTCCCATCAGTCAGAGGAAGAGGCTGGCGGCTCCCCAGGGCACACACAAGGGGCGGCCAGATTCCCACCAGGGCCCACGATGTCTTCTCCATCCCAGCAAGGCTTTCCCGCCACAGTGGACATTGAATTCGTGCTCGACTTCTACCTAATGCTGTTTGAAATTCTATATTAAGTGGGCTAATTGTGGTCCAAAGTTATTTATTACTGAAAATTCCAAGGGGCGTTGCCTGAAAATGAGAATTTCAGCTGTCCCACAGATGCAGAGCACAGGCCCACGAGGTGGGCCTCACCAAGCAAGCTTTAGGGCAGACGAACGGGAGAGTCTTTCGGCATTGTTTTGGGTTTTTGTTTTTTTTCTTTTTTTTTTTCCTTCACTAACCAGAAATTCACTTACTTTTCAGGAAATAAAGTTTATGTTACTTTGGATTATAATAGTAATGCATCTTATATTGTTGAAACTGAGGGAAATAGGGGGAAAAAAAACAGAAAAGAAAGTTAAAGAGAAGCTATCGGCCACGCTGCCGTTCCGAGGTGCACTGCTCAGGTGTATTCCTTCACGGCTGTCTGTCTGTCTGTGAGGAGCACGTACACACACTGTTTTCTCTTTCACTCGATGTGGGTCTTACAGATGCTCGTCTTGGGGGTGGTGGCATCGTTAGGGCTGATGGGTCTCACGCAGTACAAACGCTAAGAATTCTGTTCCTTCGCCTTCCTGTCGCTTTGGGAGCTCAGTCTCCAGGGCACAGGTAAAGCAACAGAGCACAGCGGCGACGGGAAGGGCACCTGCGTCTGGTGCTGGCCCACTGTGGCGAGTTGCTTGAGCTTCCTGAGTCCCCGTCTCCTCAGGGTGAGACAGGAATGGAGAGCCCGCAGCTCGTAGGGTAGGCGGGAGGCTTGAATGCGTGACCGCTGGTAAAGCTCTTAGAAGGCGCCTGCTCCTTAACACCCGCTAGCTGAAACTCGGCCCTCGATGCTTTCATTTTGTTAGCCTGGACGGGAGCTACATTCTGTGTAGGGTTTTGGTCGCAGACATCAGGCACCAGGCTAATATAGAGAGGAAAATAATTCCAAAGCGTCTTGAGGAGGATACCTAGTCTGCAATGCGGCCTTCCCAGTAGGAAGGACGGCGGGAGGACGGCGGCGGCCCTTTCCTAAATGCGGGTGTGACGCCGTGGCTGCTGTGGGCTCCAGCCCACGATTATTTCACGCATCCCCCCGATCCTGGGAAGTCGATGTGAGGGGCCGTTCTACATGTTAGGAAACAGTTGAGTCTCAGAGGGTGAACTGACTTACCAAGTCCACACAGCTAAGAAAGGGTGGAACCAAGATTCAAGCCCAGGCCCGACCTGCTCCACGGCGTGGGCTCTTCCATTCACTCGCCCATTTGTCCTGTGTGGGAGAGTGCCCACTCTCCCCCAGGCCAGCCCACAGGCATCACCCCTGTCCTCGAGAAGCTTACCATCTAGTGGGAGAAAACGGTGTTAACCCAGAGACTTGGCCGCTGTCATGGGAGCTCTGAAGGAGAGGTGCACGGACGGGGCTCGGAGACCCGGAATTGAGGATTTGGCCTTGAGAGGGAGGCCCTTACCCCGAAGCACAGCTTGAGCTGAGATGGGAAGAGTAAGTGGAGTTAATGGGCAAAGGTGGGGCTGGGGCTGGGGCTTGGAGGAGTGACTCAGGCAGAGGAAATAGCAAAGGCTCTTTGGGTGAAGGAAGCATGGGGCTGTGGGAGGCTGACAGATGCCAAGGAGTGTGTCTGCAATGGGGAAGAGAGAGGGGAGGTGTGGTGAGAGGTGAGATGTGAGAGAGGAAGGGCCAGGCCAGGCTTTGAGGTCAATGAAGGAGATCGTGGAAGTCATTCAGGAATTGAAAACAGGGAGGTGGCATGATTAGATTTCATTTCCAAAATATCACTCTGGTTCAGTGGGGAGAGTACATTGGGCTGGGATGGAGCAAAAGTGGGCAGCTTCTCAGTCAGGAGGCTGGAGCAGTAGCCCAGGGTGGTGATGACACTGGTGGGTATGGAGAGAAGTAGGCAGACTGGGGAGAGCACAAGGAGCTTGGCAGTAGTTGGCATAGGAGGAAGTAGAGGGAGGGGGCATGGGGGATGACTCCAGGGTTCTGGTTTGAGTCCTGGAAAGATCAGATTCGAGAAAGCTGGTCATCGTTCAGCTTTTGGACAAGTTGCCTTTGAGGTGCCTTGTCCACCTCAAAGTTCCTTGTCCACTTTGAGGTGACCCAAGAATGATGTTAGGCAGGAAGGCAGCGAGGTCTGGAGCTCACCAGAGAAGTCCAGGATAGAAATGTATCAGTGGGCAGCATCAACACGTATGGCAGTTAATGGACATTTGTCATTCTCCTGGGCTGTCCAGCAGCTGAAGCCCCTACCCACATTTGGGAAATCCCTCATTTTATGAAGCAAGGCCCACCTCCCACTGCCGAAGCTGAAAAGACCAGCTTCAGAGCACACCTTCAATAACTTAGGTCTAGGAACATATCCCAGGACTTCTGAGGTCCCACAAGCTCCTGATGTGGCATGGCACTGAATTAGCTCCTTCTACCATGCAGGCGCAGGTCTTTCCCCCATTTTATAATGAAGCAAAACGAGGCTCCAGGGTGAAAAAGAGAAGCCCTGTGTTGTTTGCTAAGGAGGATGGGCTGGGGGAGGGGTTCGAGCACTGGCCCTGAGGTACTGGGTCAGCACCCCGACTCCCAGGCCCGGGTTTTGCCATTCCTCCGTGAGGTCAGGGCCTCCCCTCCCCTAAGGGTTCTCATAGGGGCTTGCCCTTAGCAGCCTCAGGACAACAGTCTCTTACTGGGATGAGAAGGCAGATTTTATTTTCTGGCCCTGAATAATTGAGATTGTTCTCCCTCAAAGCTGTAAATATGCTACCCAAAATAGCAAAGAGTTGAAATAAAAGGAGCACATCAGCAAATCTAAAGCAAAGTTCCCTTTTTTTTCCCTCATTAACAATAGGATTTTTTTTTTTAACTTGAATTTTTCTTCAGTGTGAGCTTCACTTCATTTTGCTTATCTAGACTAATGTAATAAAATACTCCAGGGACGGGCTGGCGGGGGTGGGGGTGGGGGGGTGGAGTATAGTTACTGATAATTGAGACAAAGCAGAAGCCATGTGGGCCCTGAGAGGTTCTGGCTGTGAAAAGACCAGCGGGTCCAATAGAGCTTCCTGCGACCATAGAGATGTTCTGTCCTGGTGATAATTCAGCGGCTATTGGCTACATCTAGGTTTTGAGCACTTGAAATGTGGCTAGTCTGATTGAGAAACTGATTTTTAAATTTCGATGAACATGAATTTAAATTTAAAAACCAGTGGCTATCATAATGGACAGGGCAGGAGACATTTGTAGCCAACGGATCCTTATTCCCGTGTCCACATCTTCCACCCAAACAAGCAGCCCAGGTAAATCTACATTCCTGGAAGCGAACCATCTGGAGCATGCTTTGGGACAGCATTCTGGGGACGGGGACGAAGCTCCCCTTTCCCAGGGCCGCGTGTGGGTTTATTAATTGCGGACACGGTTGCTTTTGTAAGGGGGCTACCTCTCTGAACCCAGAATTAGGAGCTCTGAACTTGAAGTCATTTATTAGGCTTAAATTTATGTGGTGTGAAATCTGTTAGATCATTTGCTCGTCGGTAGGTTGTCTAGAAAAAAGGCCCATCTACAAAGGGTTTTCCCGGTGAGGGTCACCGGTGTAATCAGGAACATTCCGTGCCTGGCCTCCAGAGCACGAGCGTGTGCTTTCAAGGAAATCTCGGTTTTGCAAAGTGGCCTTTTGAGGACCTCACTATTGGTAACATTTCCTCTCTGATTGAAAAAAAAAAAAAGAGCAATTATTTTTCACTATTGTTCAACTTAAAGACAGAAAGGTAGAAGGCCCTGGTAGTTCCTATTTGAAAACTATAGTGTCCATGGGACTGCCAGGCTGGAACGGAGCCCTCAGAGCTAATGGGCAGACGCCGGAATGCAGTGAGAAGGTCTGATTAAAATTTGGACAAACTGTGCAAGAGGACTGGACAACCGACCCCGGCAGCCGGGGGCACAGCTGGTGTTTGCTGTGGTTTGCAGGAGAGAGCCGTCTCTGTTTTCCAGGTCAGGTCCCCCACTCAGCCACACCGTCCACGGGCCCTGGGCAGGCCCCAAGCTTCTGGGGAGAAGAGGAGGAGGCGGCGGCAGCTGCTGGCCTCGGGGGATCACGGGCCTAAACCAGCTCACGCAGCAGCACGCGGTGTGCGGCTGTTTCCCGAACCGTCTGAGGTGCCTTTGGAAATAGAGAATTCTAGGGACAATCCGCCACCCCCCCCCAATAGTCTGACTGCCGGTCTGCGGTGGGTCCTGAAGATGTGTGTCTCTGGCCAGTGCCCTCAGATGTCTCCTGCCAGGCAATTTCGGGACCTGGAACTCAGTGAGCGCATCCTTCTCCCAATCACTCCAAGAAGGACCCAGGAGCCATCCAGGACCCTTTCCCGGCCCTCACCCACAGCACTAAACCCTAAGGGCTCCTTGAGCCCAGCCCCCAGCAGCCCTAACTTCCCTCCCGTCTCTATCTTGACCTCGCCGGGTTCCTTCTCTGCAGAGCGGGCGGTGCCTTCTTTCTACAACGCGAAGGCGAAGGGGTCCCGTTGTCGGAGAGTGGAGCCCATGCTCCTCGCAGGCACCCTCGGCCCCCGCGGTCTGACACCAGCCCTGCTCCCCACTCGTTTCCACATCTCGGATTCGGGGCGTACTGCAGTCTCGCCTCCACTGCGCCACCCCGAAGCCTCTCCTGTCCTGCCAGGCAGTGTCATTTGTCCCCTGGCCTCTGGCCAGAGCAACGGTGGAGGGAAGGAGAAGCGTGAATTGAAATTAAGACCAGCCAAGGCCCAGGATGGCCAGAGCAGGGCCAGGGCAGGGGCCCGGGGGACACGAGGGGCGTTGAAGCCAGGCTGTGGGCTGCCTTGTCATTTTTCACTTGTTCTTGGAAACTGTCAAAACATTCAAGAGTAGAGAAAAGAGGATCACGAAACCTCACAACTCTTTCTTTGTCAGGGATTAGCTGATTCTGGAACATTCTGTTCATTTGAGGGGGACGAGGGTGCCCAGGGCGCTGCCCCTTCCCTCAGGGCCTGGCTTGCCCCCACTCAGGCTGCACCCGGCATCTCGGGACTCAGGCGGCTGCTGCTCCAGATTCGGGGCCCACGCCCGCAGCGGGGACCCCCACTCCCGAGATGCCCGCCGCACCGGTGGGCTCCACAAGGCACACTCCCAGCAGCCTTGGCTGTGGCGGCGCCGGAAGAGGCCTGTGCCGGGGGCTGAAGGACGGGGACGTGCTGGGGAGGGCGGGGGCCCTCTCAGCGGCCCTTGTGCTTCGGGAGGCGCTGGCAGGGCCGTGGCCGGGGCGCCAGGCGGCCTCGGGGCAGGGGACGGCCCAGGGCGTGCAGTAAGGGGACCGCCACGGGCCTGGGCAGCGGAGCTGGCGACCGACCGCTGCCTCCCCACAACGCCTCCCCCCGCGGCGACCCCATACCGGGGGCCACCCGGCACCTGCCGTTTGGTGGCCTGCCGCGGGCCAGGCCTCCCCGGGCACCTTTCACGTGCCGCCCCCGCCTGCCGCGGGCTGGGAGACGAGACGCAGGCCCTGGGCGAGGAGGGCGCGGCGGGGACGCCCGGCTCCCACGGAGTGTCCCGCAGGTGCTGCCGGCGGCCGAGGTGCGGGGCCACACAGGCCTCTCCGGGGGCGTCTGTGCAGCCGCAGGGCAGGCCGCGGGCTCCGCGTGCGCCGCCCCCAGCAGACGCCTCCCAGGACCCTCCTGGCAAAGCTTGGGGTCTCCGGTCGCTGGCAGCAGCTGGGAATGGAGGCGTCAGGCGCGCTACCCGTGCAGAGACTCGGCCACGGTGGCCCCGAAGCAGAGGAGAGGGAGTGGCCGTCGGAGAGCCAGGTCCAAGCCTCGGCGGTGGCACTTCCCGGCCCGCCGTCTTGGCTGAATCCTGGAATCCCCTCGGTGCTCACCCGAGATGTTGGTGGGATCGTGGTCGTCCTGGTGGCGGGCCGGGGGGAGGAGGGAATGTTCAGCGGCTCCCGCAGATGATCTCAATCTGGTCCTCCCCACAGCAGCGCGGGACACTCGTGTCACCCCCACTTCGCAAATGGAAGCGCGACTCAAGGAAGTTAAGTGGCTCGTCCCGGGCCCAGGCCCGGCTTGGCTCTACTCTACCCCCTCCCAAGCACGGGGCAAGCTCTTGCAGGAACCCCGAGCCGAGGCCTGTGAGCACAGGGGTGCCGGCACCGAGGAGGGGACCCCCGCGGGGCAGGGAGGAGGGACCAGGAGTCTATGGGAATCTGGGTTCACCAGGCATTTGGAGCCACTTCTCTCTGGGGGGGATTCGTGCGTGCCCCGGTCTCTGGCGGGAGGGCTGTGGTGGGTGCACCCCACCCGTGGGCTGGGCTGGCCCACAGTGGTGCTGGTCAGGACCCAGGGGCAGGGCTGGGAGGGAGAGCGGTGTGGCCGGAAGGTGCAGGCCGTGACTTAGGCTGAGAGAAGCATAACAGCGTGGGCCGAGCAGGTGCCCCGAGGCCACCTCCTGTTGTCAGCTCAGGGTGACAGATACATATGGGGCACTCCAAGACCCGGGGCAAAAACTGGGAAAAGCTGGCTCTGGGAGGAATCTGTTCCCTCTCACCTGCAGGGCCGGCACATTCATACGTGCTTGTACACAGGTGTATACCTGCCTGAGTACACATGTGCACACCAGTCCTGAGTACACAGGTGCATGCCGGTGCTTGTACACAGGCGCACAC
>JAKSZT010054568.1:10041782-10069796 GCA_026826555.1 Tolypeutes matacus
TGAGTACACAGGTGTATACCTGCCTGAGTACACAGGTGCACACCGGTGCTGAGTACACAGGCGTATACCTGCCTGAGTACGCAGGTGCACACCGGTCCTGAGTACACAGGCTTATACCTACCTGAGTACACAGGTGCCGCCAGAGCTGCGTATGCGGACTCCCGGCTCATTTGCTACGGCTGGTGGTGTGTCCAAGCCGCCTAATCCCGGCTCACTGCTGACCAGAGACGCTGGGACCAGGGGTCCTGGCCCGTGTGATAGTCCGGCTTTCCCGTGAGTCACTAACGCCTCTGGCTCTGTCCCTCCTCGTGGAGCACACGTCCTTGGAGTGATTTAAAGGCGGGAAAGGCTAGCGCCACCCCAGGCACGAGCAGGGTGCGCGGCGCAGAGACGCGATTGGTGACCGAACGGGCCACAGAGCGCGCGGACGGCCCGGCTGGGGGACGGGGCTGGAGCAGGAGAGGAAGGAGAGAGAGACAGAGAGGACAGAACCCACGGCCTACACGCAAACGAGGGGGCGAGGTCAGCGTCTGGGGACGCCCGTCGCCAGCCTGAGGCCACGGCTGGGCCTGCAGGCACGTGCGAGCCGCTGCCCAGGCCAACTAACGGGCGGCGTCTCCAGGAAAGGTGAAGAGCTGGGCTAAGAATCTGATGGCCAGAAACGGGGATGGGGGGGCGCACTGCTCCTGAAGACAGAGAACAGAATCCGAGCCGTGGCGCCCCTGATGTGGCACTGGACAGGTAAGCCACAGATTCGGGCTCAAGAAGCCACGTATTATCCCAGAACGGGGCGGCACCAAGATCTGGGAGGAAAAAGAGCAGCCGAGTTTCTCTGAAGACTTGGCACTCACCAATTCCTAAGGCCGGTCATGACTACATTACTAGGAGACAAACGTCCAGTCCTGACGGGCACCTGCTTCGTTCCACGCCACCGGACCACACTTAGCTTTCCGTCCTGGCTTCCTTTATCATTTGGAACATGTTCAGGGCAACATGAGCCCGAGGTGAGGGCCTGGGCGGGCAGGTGAAGGAGCAGTTGGAGGCACCAGCTCGCCGGTTTGATGAGGGGCAGGGGGACGCATTTCTGAAGGACACATGGACTTCATCTAACGCCAGAGGGGAAGTGAGAAACTGGGGGGGAGGGGGTTCCAGGGATCCAGATTTCAACATGACTTAAAAAATAACTTGCTAATGGTGAGTGCTGGCCCAGCAGCAGAATCACGGCCTCAGCCCAGGGAGAACTTCCTGTGCTTGGAAGGAGGCGATCGAGATGACCGAGCAACCCGGAAGGCTGGAGAGGGAGGGTGTTGACCGCGGCTTCTTTTTTCTCCGTCTTTGAGATTCTGTGTGGATTCTTCCAGCGAAAGTCCTAGGTTCCAATGCAGGAGATACCCGTCTCTCAGCAAAACGGACTTCACCCATTTCTTGTTTGTTTTTAGGAGGTACCAGGGATCGAACCCAGTACCTCGTACATGGGAAGCAGGCGCTCAACCACTGAGCTACACCCGCTTCCCTGCACACTTCTTAAGTGCTGGTGCTGACATCGCCGTGGAAACACGAGCATCTGGCCACGCCTCCCCAGGTCACTGTACTGTCTCCTCCCAGGGGTCCCCGCCCGGGCATCCTGTTCCTGATCTGGCAGAGCAGCCTGGGGGTCTCCTGGGGCTGCTGGAGCCTAGGGGGGGCAGCGTGGCGGTGCCCTCGGTGCTGGCCCCAGAAATGACAGTGCTTGGATCAGCTGGGGAGCTGAGCAGGAGCCTGGAGCCAAGGCAGTGCCCCGAGGAGTGCCGGGGCAGCCTGGCGTGCTGCACTGCCCAAGGAGGTCAGGCACGCTGCAGAAGACGCGCCCCCCACCCCGGGCTGCCTCGCCGGGCTGACAGCGGCCGGGACTCCAGAGGCGGCCCTTGGCCCTCCTGTCACCACCCCCGTTTCTCTGCGGCGAATTCCCCCGTGTCCAGCACTGCCCGCGAGAGAGAACTTCACCAAGGACCTCCTGGACACCAGCCACTGGCAGGGAAGCACAGAGAGCAGCGTCCAGGAGGGCGGGTGGGGCCCGAGGCCTGGCCTGCAGCTCCGTGGGGAGGGAGGGCCGTCTGCCCAGGAGGAGGGCCGGGGCCTTGAGCACTGCGGCAGGAAGCCAGTGGGCGCTGCTGGCAGCCCTTTTCTGAGAGCAGCAGCCGGCTCTGAGCTGAGGGGGCTAGGGCCTGAAAGCATGGTGCGTGGTGTGGCTGCAGGTCTCGAACTGACTGAGCTCCTAAGAGACAAAGATGCCCTAGGTGGTGGCTGTGTCAGGTCACTGCGGACGGGGCAGCGGAGGCAGCCGGCAGCCGGCCTCCTCCCCTGCTCTGAAGCCCGCTCCCACCACATTCCTGAGCACAACCACGAGGCCGTGGGCTTCTGCACTGTAAGTCGTTCCAGTCACAAGGATACGCAGCCAGAGAAAATTCCGGATCCCCAAAGAATCCAGAGTGTGGGTCCAGTTACCTGCCACGTCTATCGGGCGGGATCTGCCCCAGGCTGCGGAGAGGCTGCTGCCAGCCGCGTGGACGGCCGCCTTTGGAACTGTGCCCACCTCTAGTGCAAGGGGAGGCCAGCTGGGCAAAGCACGGCCCAGGGTGCAGCCAGGTCTGCCCAGTGAAAACAGGGCACATCACTGCCCGTCCTGAAATGCCCATGTAGCAAGAGGGCCCCGATGATCTGCTGTCCAAACGAGGATGCTTGTGAGAGGGATGAACCAGGGGATGAGGCTGGCTGCGGTCACTCCAGAGCTCACCCCAGCGGCCCAGCGGCAGCCTCAGAACGTCTCCATCTCCTCCAACGTTCTCACCTCCGACCGCCACACGCAGCAGCCTCTGAAACACACTGCCCGCTCCCCTGACCTGACACCCGATTTATTCTCCAGGGCTCTCTGAAAATGTCAGCTTGTCACTTGGTCTGGAGAGACCCGCTGCCGCTTATTTAAGTGCCTCTCTTCCCTGACCCGGGCCCCGTTTCTGCCTAGCTCACCGGTGTCTCTATCCCCTGGCGGCAGGTTTTTAAGGAAGGTTCACTAATGACTGAGTGAGTGGAGGGTGACCCATTTGGGTTGGCACTTCAGCAGCCACAGAGCATCGGGGAGCCATTGGTCTGTTCCTTAGACACGCAGCCCAGGGACTGCAGGTGGAGGCAGAAGTCCAGGGTGTCCAGCTGTCCTCATGCCCACTCTCTTCCCAGCACCGCCGTGACAGCCGAGCACCACGTCTAAAATGGACTCAGAAAGGAGGTGAAGAGTCGTTGCGGCCAGGTCAAAGCGTGTCTGGCACTTTTCCTGTCTCTTCGGTGACTTTATGGAGTTCAAACACACTTGAGGGTATCCTCCCCCACACCCAGCGCTGCTCTAACCGGCACAGGCTGAGGATGGAGTCGTCATTTGCTCATTCAGAGATGATGTCTTGAGTGTCCATGGCGCCCTGGCAAATAACTCAGCGGAATTCAGCCCCATCAACCCCATACCGCAAGCCATGGACTAAACGGGAGCCCCTGTGCGATGTGGGCAGGTAGCAGTGATTGCAAAAGAGCAAAAGTTTTGCAGTCAACCAGAGCTCAAATCACGGCTTACCACCCGCTAGCTGCGGATGCTGGCTCACTAACCTCCGACACACATGGTCTTCATCAGCAAACATCCCCACCTATGCCTTCCATACCCACGAAACCCACCTGCCATGGATATGTGTTGTTTGGTCACCCACAAACGCAGCTCTCCACACTTCCTTAGGGAACTGCCATCTTCCTTCCTCACCCGTCAGTTTCAGGGGGACTGCCCTCCCAGCTCTAGGGGTGGAGAGCGCACATGCCCAGGCCTTGGTCGATGGCTCCCCAAGTTCCCCGGCCACAGTGACTGGTCTCAAGCAGGCATCTGAGCCAAACTGTCCACACTGTCATAATGCGTCCTGGGTCTTGGGCAACAGCAGCTCTGCTCTTGCGAGCCTGGAATTGTCTGGGTCACTTGGAGCCAACACAGGAAAGCAGCAGAGCCACGAGGAGAGAAACCGAGTTCCATTGCCATCACGTGCACCGTGCATTAAGTCCTGTCTGAGCCACTCAAAGTCTGGGCTTCTCAGTGACATGAGCAAGTACATTCCTTCTTTATTTACTCATTTGTTTGTTTTTGCTTAAGCCAGTTTAAGTTGAATTTTCTGTCACTTGTAATCTTAAAGTTCCTAACTGATGCATATCAAAGTCTCTCATTTTCTCTCCATACCATTTTAGTGAAGAATTGCTCAGAAAGTTATTTCCAAGGATTTTTTTTATCATGGTGCACACTGACATAAAGGGCTAGTTGACATGAACTTGCTTAAATAAATCAACATTCCAATCTTAAAAGACACACTCCTACTTACCTCTCGAGACTCACCACTGTCCCCTCTACCTAGAAACCTTCCTTGGACCCCCAGGCTGGGCGCTGGGTCCTCTGTGCTCCCTCGATCAGCACACTTGACTCTGTCTGCTTGCCTGTCTCCTGCACTCGGCGGCAAGCTCTTGTAGGAAAGGGGCTGGGAAGTTACTCGTTTGGGTATGCCTGGCCAAGGTTAGGTAATCCTGAGACAGCGCATCACCAAATTTTTATAGTAATCAACAGTGAAAGTAGTTATTTATTTTATTCTAATTGCAAAATGACATTTTTATCTACCTACCATTTTGAAAAATGCCTGTGTGTCAGATATTCTGGGGGCATAATCAGAGGGGCTATAGATATAGGAAAGAGAGGCATTTTACAATTGATCAAGATACAAGTACCAGTTCATCATTCTCTCTGAGAAAAAAAAATTGTTCTACTCATTTTATTGTAGCATTGGAGGTTAGAATGAAAACTTACGTTTCCTCATTTTTAATTCAAGTCTCTTTATTCCCCATCTTCAGCTCTGGGCGACCAAGGCGTCCTCCTGCCCGGATCAAAAGGCCAAGAGGAGGGGCTCTGCCCTCCGAGACGAGTGAATGGCCAGCTTCTCCAGCACTGCCCCCAGCCCACATTCCCCACGGTCGGTGAGGCAGAAAATTCACAAGAATTTTGAATAGCTCTTCTATTCACTTTAGGGCCAGCTCCACATTTGGGGCTTCCAGAAGAGTCACCTTAATACTAAGAAAAGAAAAGAAGGGCTGCTGCATGGCAGCCAGGGCAAGCCACAGGAAGGTCGCCATGCGCCCGCTTCCTCTAACACACATTCCACGGGAAACTCACGCACAGGTTCCTAAAGCAGGCGCTTAGTGACAGTGGGTCACTGGGCTCGGGAGCCCAAGAGACGCATCATACCTCAACCAGCTGTGAATCCTAGGGCAACTTCCACGGGCCTCCCCAACTCCTTCTGTAAAATGGACAAATGACCTGCCCCTGCCCCCAGGACAGCTGGCCGAGTCTCTCCAGCCTGAGCATGTGGCAGCATTTGGGTACATAATCTGCCTGGCACCACCCTCTCCTCCCAGCCTTTCAGGGCACGTCAGCACGAACTTGGGTTACGCCAACTCCCCAACATTTCTCTCCTCATAAAACGTGAGAAAGCTAGGCTCCACATGGAAACAGGCCTGGCTCAGCTGGGTGCTAATCCGCAGTCTGGGACAGCAGTCTGCATCTTGGGTTCTCTAGGGTCAGCTGCTTCCTTTGAGCCGGGCCAGCCCTCAGCACGAATGGTAGCCAGCTTCCGGGGCTCAGGATGGGAGAGGAGGAGACCAGCAGGACCCCCTACCCAGGAGCCAGGTCAAGGTGACGGAGCATCTCACTTCAGTCAGAAACCCATCTCCCCTGGCTCTAGGGTACTGAACTCAGTCTCGGTGCTTGAGTTACAGCATGGTTCATTTCTGGGCCAAATCCCTGAAGCTGTAGGGCTTATTTTTAAGGACAAGCAATTTGTTTTTTAGCTTTTCTCATCAGAAATAGTGCATTCAGCTCAATCTGCATTGGCAGCATAATTTATCATCTCCCACAGATGGCTGACTAAGAGCGGGGAGGTTTACTTTTTATTCTAGTTCAGCAAACACTTCCTGAGTCCCTACCCTGTCTCTGAGATGCTCAGGCTAGGTGGGGAGGCAGAGCTGAGCTGTGACGTCAGGCAGCCCTAGTTTGGAATCCTGGCTCTGCCTCTTACTAGTGGAGTCACTTGGGGAAAATTACCCACCTCTCTTCTAGCTAAACATTTGTCAATTTTATTGATTTTTTTTTTAAACCAACTTTTGGTTTTGTTGATTTTTCTCTATTGTTTTTCTATTCTCTTTTCATTAATTTCTGCTCTACTCTTTCCTTCCTTCTGCTTGCTTTGGGTTTAGTTTGCTCTTTTTTTATCCAGTGTCTCAGGTGGAAGGTTAGGTTATTGAGATCTCTCTTCCTTTTTAATATAGACATTTACTGCTATAAATTTCCCTCTAAGCACTGTTTTACCCATATCTCATAAGTTTTGGCCCTGGTGATTTCTTCTTTGACCCACTGGTTATTTAGGAGCGTGAAGTTTTTTCACTTATTTGTGACTTTCCCAAAGTTCTGTTATTGAAGGCAAATTTGATTCCACTGTGCTCAGAGAACACACGCATCCTTTTCATCCTTTTTAAATGCACTGAGACTCGTTTTATGGTCCAGCAGATGGTCTCCCCTGGAGGACATCCCAGGCGCACTTGCGAGGCGCTGCTCCGTGGAAGTCTGTGAGGTCTGGCTGGCTCAGAGTGTTGTTCAAGTCTATTTTGTTATTGATCTTCCATGTGGCTGTTTTATCCATTGCTGATGGGCACTGATGTCTCCAACTATTATTGTTGAATTGTGCCCTCACTCCTTTGACTCTCTGCCCTACAGAGGAGAAAAGACTGTGAAGCACTGCAGCAGAGCCTGCCGGGCAGCGTCTCAGAATGAGCTGGCAGACACAAGGCAGTGCGGTGAGGAGAGTTCCCCTCCAGACCGGCTGTTCTGGGTTAAGCCACCAGAGCTCCAGACTAGAAAGCATAGACGCTACTCAAAGAGAACGATGGGGCCTCATTTTTAGGGGACGCAGAGCTCCTGTCCAAAAGGTAAAAACCAACTGCCTAATCCAAACTTCTCGTCCTACTTTTGCTAGCTGATGGTTAAAATTCCTTCATAGTAATTTTTTGTGTTAATCTGTCCATCCTTCCATCCTTCCAACTCAGCATATATTTCCTAAATCACCTTCTCGGGGCCAGTTCCTCCACTGGTCCTGAGTGGAGGGTCCTGAGGGCAAGGAAACCAGACCTTCCCTAGCGAGCAAGAGACTCCAGACACATAAGCAGATAAAAAATATATAAGGAGAGACATGCTACAAACTACAGGAACAAAACATTTGGAGAACACCGAAGAGGGATGTGACCTGTCTAGTGGAGGACAGAGGAGGTCAAGGAAGCTTCCCAACAAATGTTAACAAAGCTGAAAAGAAGTCGTCAACAGAGTCTTGAGTTTCATAACCCTCACTGCCCCTGCCAATCCTCTCAGGTAGGAAGGGGCCCATGGGAGGAAAACCAGGAAAACAAGAGGATGTTACACAAAGTGAGTCATCTAGCCTTAAATAACCAAGGACTGCAAAGGCACTAAGTTCTTGACGTGGAATTTTGCCAACTCCAATGCTGCAAAAATAACTATGATGAATTCACATATTTTTGTGCAAGTGTTGGTCCACTAGAACACTGAAATTTCAGCCATGGGAAATTGGAGCTTTGGGCCCAGATGCTCATGATACTTAGATTTTGGTCAAGGTTTTCTTGAAGAAGCTAAAAACTGTATTTTCCCACTGAAAATAGCATTAGTTGAAACCATGGAATAACAATTCCTATCCAGCGTTAAAAGTCACTAAGACACTTTCTGTTTTGGGTCTTAGCCTCCACAGAATTTTTGTTGCTATCAGGTAAGTTGGTAGACGCTCTCCAGAGCATGAAAAATAAGCCAGTCAATAATCTGTTATATGCCCACTATGTACACTATACGGAGAGAAAAGGAAGTGTAGCCCAGCAACCCTTCACCGGTAGAGCCATTGACCCACCTAGAAACATGGGGGGCGGGGATGAGTATGAAATAGTTTTTAAAAAATAAAGGGCTACGTTATAAAATGCAAGGGTGAGACAAAGTGTCATGTGCTGGAAGGCTTCCTATAAAAGTCTGGCTTCTGGCTGCTCCTCTGTCTCCACGGAGGAGGCACAGTGCCACGGGTGCCTGGGGCAGGTGGGAGCCGGCAGCAGAGCCAGGGGGAGGCCCTCCAGCAGCAGGAGCCAGCAGGCTGTGTGGAAAAGGGGTCCAGTTTAAATCTGGCTCCACCGCACCAATAGCCTCTGGGGCCTGTGTAACAACAGCCTGAAGGCAGCCTGTCTTCTGGAGTTGGGGGAATAACCAAGTGAGGATGAGCAAGCTCTGAGGACAGTCCTGGCACACAGTGCGGAGGGGACGAGGGTCACCGCTTGTTGTTACACATGGAGCGGAGGAGACGAGGCTCCCTACAAACTGATGAGACGAGGGCCGTGCCAGATGTTGGAGGACTTTAAGTGTCCAAGTCAGTCTGGATGTCATTAAGGCGAGAAGGGCCCATTGCAGATTCTTGGATGGGGGTCCACATGAATTAATTATAGATCAAAAATGGTGGGAGCCAAATGAGCTCCTGCCATAGCTTTAAACTGAAGAGTGACTCAGTGTCCTCCCACTCCCACCCCCAAGATGGTATTCTTTGGAGAAAAGTAGAAAACAAAGGAGAGATCATACCTGGTCAAGTTTCCAGATCTCTCTCAATTTATAGCCCCATGCATTCACTTGGCCAACAGGGAGCTCCTGGAGGAACGCCCCGGGGGCTCTCCAACCGTCTTGGCTCTCCAGCAGCCACCTCTGACGTGACCAGGCTGGTGGAAGCGCCACGTCCTGCCCTCACCCCACAGGGACCGCTCCGTAGACCTGCAGCCTGCTCTCTAAGGGCTGCCCTATTCCCTGACCAGCTGCCAGTGGAAGACTAGGGTGCACCAGGGATCTGCTAACGGCACTCCACTCTCTTCACTCAGATCTGGGCTTCTGGAGACAGGAAGAATCAAGGGAAATGACTGAGAAAAAGCATTCTCAGTTCTGGAAATGTTAACGAGAATGGAAATTATAACAAGGGCAAATTTTACCATGTGTGGAAGTTCTATGTACAGAGAACTCCCCACGCGGGGCCCACGAGAAGGCCAGTGTGGCTGTCCTCTACTGCTCTGGGACAGCAGAAACCACTGGACAACAAGCCATGGGGCCAACTCAAAAAAATCCCAACGCACATTTCTTGGACCTCAAGATCCAGGGGGAGAAAAGGCAGCACAGCCTCTGGCAGACGTAATGGGAAATAATTCCTTTGAATCGGTGATCTGCTTAAAAGAAAAAAAGGAAGCCAGGTAATCCTTAACTGACCCCAAGTGGTAACATTACACAGCTCAAGGTCCGTAGGGATCCCAGCGCGACGCTAGCGCCACCTGGTGCGCTCAGCTGGGAAGTTACAAACCACAGGGGCTTGCGCGGGTAGGCACGACATTTGTGTCCTTTTGCAGGAAGAAATTCTCTTGGTTCTGAGATATAAGCCAAATACAGTGGGAAAATAAATAAGAATTTATAGACGGAAGCATAAGAAGAAGTTTGTTGTTATAACCGATAGAGCTAACACCAGCATTTCAAGCTATCAGCATTTAACAATATGTGTATAATCCAATGACTCCAAACTGCTAGCCTCGGAGAGCCAAGTAAGATGCAACCTTCCATCCTGGGTGACTGCAGATTCGTCGATCCCTCCCACACAGGTCTAAGGATTCTCGAGAGTGCCACCAAGCCTAGCTGTCACCTCTGAGCTCGTTTAGACCCCTGCTCCAGGCAGCTTTCCTGTCCCCTCCTGCCATTATGTAATGCTTTCCCACAGATGGGGTATTAACCAGCTCCCACACCCTCCCACTCCCCTTTGTCAAAGCATCATTCAACACCTCAGCCTTCCTAACACACCTCGGTGCTGAATGAGGTAGCAACTAAAATTCATCATCAGACTGCTCCAACACTCAGCTGCCCCATCCCTGCTGGCCAGCTCTTTCCAATTCCTATTCCAATCAGGATTTTAAGTCCCAGATACCCTTCCCTGAGACCGTGATCCACCACAACGGAGAAGTCTGTAACATCCAATTATCACCCTGCAGGCACAGCCTCTGGTTGCCTCTTCAAAGTCCTGCTTTGGCGGTAGCAAATATGGAGCATTTGATTGGGATTTGAAGCAAGCAACTAATGGCCAGCCAGAGCCTTTTCTGGTGTAGAGGGCGATGTAAAATATTGGGTTGGCCCCGTGACTTCAGAGGCCTACACAATGGCTGTCAAAAGCCATGGTACACTGATTGTCCCTTTGGATAGATTTATGCTTTATTAATATGTATCAATAACACTCATTTGCTAGAAAATAAAAAATAAAAAATCAATGGCAATGTTTTGAATAAAAATAAGGTGACAAGATCTAAAACAAAAAGAAAAAATAGAAAGGCCAAACGGTTAAAAAAACTGAAGCATCCTTGAAAGACTTGTCTAAATCCCCCAAAGTGACCATTTTTAAGGGAACTAAACTCAGGGAGCTAAAACATTTATTTTAAAAATAATCGTATTGGTTTGTACATCTACATATCCGTCCCCGAGAATGAAACCCAGCAAGGGTTCCCACTTCAGCTGAACCACGTCTCACCCCGGACGAGCGAGAGGCTGGCTGCGGTCGGGCAGCGGCGGCGGCGGCGGCATAAGCCCGAATGTGCAGAGGTGAAGCTCAGGTGCTGGTGTCTTCTCTCAGAGCTCCTCGGTGAGCTCAATGTGCACAGGGTTGAGGACCAGGTGGACTCTCTGGAACAAAGGCAGTGGGCCCGCCTGGAAGGGCCCGAGGGCAGCGAGCACCCATCGACTGTCCTTCTGAACCACGCGGCCTTCTGACAACTATTCCTTTTCCCTCAAAAAAGGTCATTTGAAAAAAATCCCTGGGAGTATTTTAGAAATCGTCATCACCTATAAGGAAATGATAAAAGTACTGTAAGAGAACCCAGCCAGATCTTCTCATTTTATACTTATTTACTTCACATTTTTCTTGTTTTACATATCCCATAGTTCCTTTTTAAGTCAGGTGAACAAGGTGAAAAATGTGATTAAATGATTTTGCCCATATCAAATTGGCTGGGAACCAACATTTTCTTAAAAACCTAGGCAGTTCTCAGTCACTGCCAACACACTTCTATCTTTAAAAAAAAAAAAACAAAGAAAAAAAAGATGAAAACTCAAAGAAACCGCAACCTCATCTAAAGCAAGTCTGCGTGTACTCTGACGTGACGGTGGTGGGTGCAGGGAAGGCTGGAGGGCTGGGGTGAGGAGGCATGTGCTGCAGGCTGCAGTGGAGACGAGGCGCCCTCTGCTCCCCAGCAGTAACACACGAGAAGAGCAGACAGACAAACACCAACTTCCAGGGCACCGGATTCCGGTTCCGCTTGTAAACTGTATCATATAGAAGTCTTCCTCTATTGCTAGAGTGAGTGAATGTTAATCGTGTAACCCTTTCAGAAAGCAAGCTGGTGACGAAGACCCTTAACCAGTAAATAATTGAGAAAACAATCCAAAAGAGAGATTAAAGATGTTCAGTGCCGCATTAGGTGTAAGGCAGGAAAAAAGGTCAATGGTCTATGTGGTAGGCAGGAGAACCTTCCAACTGCTGGACATGCTGCTGAACGCTTAGCATACTGCAGAATGACGTGCCTTGTTTCCAGCATCTTTATAAATAAAGAAACTTGCCTTCTGTCATCCTGCAAGTATGGGCTAAAGCTGGAACCTGCATCCAGGCCTAAGCATTTGGAAGTTCACGTCCTTTCAACCACCCTCAAACTCACAAGCAGTGAGAACGCAACGGTTACCTAACCTCAGAAAACGCCATGGACTCCGCAGCCATTCATGTGTTTATGCAAGAAAAATGCTTAAATGAAAAGACAAAATTGTATAGATAGTAGGATCTAAACTACATACCCAAAAACTTACAGAAAAAAAGAAATCAACCACAATGTTAGCAGTGGCTTTCTCTGGGAGTGGGACTGTAAATAAAAAGTAGAGGGACACATTACTCTAAATCCAAAGTTCCCAAATTTTTCTTCATAATAGGAAAAGGTATATTATGAATGAAATACAGAGGTATTAGCAATTTTCTAACCAGGGCCACTAGTTACTCCGTTAGAATCACGCTCTGTTCAGGTGAACCCCCCCAGGTTCTCCAGGGCACCTGCCCAGTAAGGGATCTGAGTTACCTTCCACATTAGCATACAGTGAATACATAAACCTGAGTTAGAGCCACTCACTTAAGTTTATTAAAATTTGAAACAACAACAAAAATCCCCAAACACAAAACTACTGCAGTCACCATGAAAGTGTAATTCAAGCACTCAAAGCTTGAAGTCACTTCGAAGAGAATGACGGGGAAAAGACCAGAAAGGTCATGTGCCGTGACTCACAAAGATCTCAGGTGGCGGCTCTCCAGTGTCGATGCCGGGGCAAGCCATGCCATTTCTACCGAGCGAGGGCAGACTGAGGGGACACAGACATGAGCTCTGTGAGGGCCCCTAAAAACTCTTACCCTACAGTGGGCAAAGCTAAAGCTGTCAGTCAGAAGTATGGCCCTTTGACATTCAGCATCTCCTTGACTCTCAAGTTCCTCCAGTGCTCCGTCCTGGCTGGGCTGGTGGCTAAGCTTCTGGAACAGAGCCCCAGACACACAGGAGCACGGAGACGCTCAGCGTCCTCGAACAGCGAGCGCAGGGGGTGGGCGCCCCCGCAAAGGGCCTCTGGGTTCCTTCTGTCTAGTTCCTCCGCCACTCCCCAGGTCTTGTGCTCTTCTAACAATGGCATATCCCAGGCCTAGCCTGAGAAGAGGAAAGGGCAGGCAGGACATGACCCAGAGTGGACACAACTTCTACTCATAGCCACTGGCCAGACCCGAGGTGGGGAACCTAGCACCAGCTCAAACTCAGGAAATTCAGTTACTAGAAGGAAGAGGGCAATCAGCATCCCTCAAGGCTCAGTGACTTTAACAAATTTTCACATCCGTAATCTTCACAGAGTCCAAAAGGAACCTGTGTCTGGAAGCAGGGATGAAGAGCTAATGGAAGGACTGGCGGTGATGTGGACAGAAAGGAAGAGCAAGTCAAGTCTCCAAGCATTCCTCTGCTGATTTGGTGGCATGAGATTGCTCCTTCTGAAAACTCTGTTCCCTGGATAATTCCCGTTGGACAATAAATTAAAGAAGAAAAACTGAACAATCCCCTCTGTAGTCACCCATCTTTATGCAGCACTCCTCTCTGAACTACCCATTTGGACCTGAGAATCATACTCCAAAAGTAGAAAAGGCTAAAACTAGGAAACCCAAGTAGTTCTCTTTCCAGATCTACCAAGGAAGCCATGTGAGCTTGCACTCCTCTAAATTTGGCTTTTGTGCCTATTGAAACAAGGACATGAACATGATCACGAAGATCCTTTCCAGCTCAAATATTCAAATGGTCTGAATCTACCTCTTTTCTCTGCTTTTATATCAATTGAAAATTCATTTATTTCTAAAGCATCGATTAACCCTGCAAAGAGCTGTCATCATATACCTGAGATTTGTTATAGTGGCTCTAGAAGATCCCTGAAGAAAGAGGTCTAGAGAAAAGTGAAAGAATGGCATCCTCATATCATTCCACATAAACTATGAACTCAACATACTAGGCAAAGGCTTTCCCATTAGAGCTTTTATCTGTTTATTTCATTCAAGATCTTGTTTGAACATGTGCTTATTCACACACACACACACACTTCCATGAACCCAGGCCTGTATGTGTCCCTTGGCACCTCAAAACCTCAAAAGGCATGGAGGGGATCGCTGTCTGTCTTAGCAGTGGCAAGTTGTGTGCATGTGTGTGTGAGAGAGTTTGTAGGTGGATTCTTTGTTGATTTCTGGTTCAGAGCTCTCTCCAACTAGAGGGAAGTGGCTAGAAGAACCATTCAAGGGCAGGAAGGAATCCAGCCAAGAAAGCCAGGTCCCTTGGCCTCTGGATGCAGGTAAGCCAAGGCTAGTGTGGGGTGCTCCTGAAGCTGTCAGGGCTGTGACCAGCACACTTATCACCCCTCCCTCTGGTGAGTGTTTTAGGGGCACAGAAGAGGGCCCTGGCTCTCAGAACCCCTGGCTGTTGGCTATCCAGCCCCTACACTTTCAGGTCTTTACCATTTTCCTCCAGGCCAGAAAGTACTGTTTGAGGAGGGAGAGGAAAGGGTGGCAATATCTTTGCTCTGGAATTGGATATCACTCTGTTGAATGTCACATCACTTCCTCCCTGTGCTACTTGGCCCAGCTGCTTGGAGGACTCATGACTAAGAATAGAGGCAAGAGGAACAGAAGTTTGTTCTAAGTGGGAAAGGATCCCAAGCAGTCCAGTGAGGACTTTCCCTACCTCCCCCAACTCCCATACCGGCCCTTGTAAATAAGTGGCGTGGTCTTTGTTGGCGGGGGGTGGGGGGAATTGTTTGAAGAAAACATTTCAGTGTTTTTTGAAAACCACCATTCGAGAAACTGTAATAGCCTGTGCTGTTAAGGAAACTTTCTTGCAAGAAAATATTTTTTCCCATAGAAACATTACAAAATAAGAGTCAAAAGGCACAAAAGAACAACCCAATTGTATATATTTATTTATTTTTTTTTTTTTTTAAGATTTTATTTATTTATTCATTTCTCCCCCCCCTTGCTGCTTGCGCTCGCCAGGTCAGCCAACCACACCGTGCGGGCGGGCCTGCCCCCACCAGGAGGCCCCGGGAACCGAACCCGGGGCCTCCCATATGGTAAACGGGAGCCCCACTGATTGAGCCACAGCCGCTTCCCCAATTGTATATATTTAAATTTTCCTTTTTCCTTCTGATATTTTGGGCAAAAGTCATTTCTTAAGGAAATATATTCCTGTGAACTAAGTTGAAGTTTGATTTTTGTAAGGATTTAGAGGAATAGCAGACACGTTTTTTTATTTTTATTTTTTTATTTTTTAAAATTTTTACTGGGAGGTCCCAGGGATCCAACCCAGGTCCCTCCATATGGGAGAAGGACGTCCAGCCATTTGAGCCACATCCACCTCCCAGCAGACAAGTTTTTATCTTTATAGGTAAGTATTATTCAGAAAGAAAGGGTTTTGAAAGGAAGGTAATCCTTCAGAGATACAGCTTCAATGTCACCATCACCAAATCAGTCATCAATCCTTACACATGGAACTTTTTCAAACTCCCTTAAAAATTCCAGGCTTCCAAACTAACCAGTCCTTCTACCTTAGGATCATCCAATTTCCCTTCATATTAGGACTCTTCTCCAGCCCAAATATGCCCCTCAGCACCTTAACCATCTCAAGTTTGCCTCCATTTAGGACCACTCCCTTTGGAAAAGTCTATTCTTGGGATATTCACTGGTGGTTCCAAGGTTGTTTGCCAAGTTCATATACCCGTGAACTCCACTCCACAAGCCCACAGCTTTCTTAAAAACAAACAAAGAACTATCAAGATAACTTTAAAACAAGACACAAACCTACATGAAAATATAGTCATCAAATTTATTTGTCATTAGGCTGCCATTTTATGAAGAATTCTTAAGACTAGTCTTTCTTGACATGCAAGAGTTAGCATTAATAGCTTAAGTTACTATAAATACTGCTGCTTGGAAGCAGTACAACTGTCTTAAGAGTTCTAAGACTACAGACTTTCACTAGGCAAATCTAATTTAGTGTGTCTTAAATCAGAAGGTTCTAAACAGCTGGTTAGGAAGGTAGCCAAGATGCAGGAAAGATGTCTGTGCCTCCTTTTCAAGGGCAGCCAATTCTTGAACTGTAGGTGCCAAAATATCCACATGGCCTTTATAATTTCCACCTGTATCACACACACAAATTACAAATGTAAATGTAAATGGCATGCTTGACATAACCTGTTGGAAATACTTTGGCTCAATTATTTCTGCTTAAACACTGCTTCTAGATGTAATAACGTATTCCTGGGCTAGTTATCACTAAAGCTTTGAGTCTGAAAGTGTTAAACCAATTATTCCAATATTAATAAATGAATAAGCCACACCCACAGCTGGCCCTAATCTCCCACCCACCTTTTCCTACGCTCCTCTTAGTTAGAAACTATTGGTTTATCCCAAACCTTAAATCTTCTAGAACAAGGCCAGGAGGGCAGTCCAGGCAAAGAGAAGAGTACACCGGAAGCCCTACCCCACCTGAGTGATGAGAGGCTTCTGATTCTTGGCTTAAAATTACCTAAGAAGTCCATAAACTGTTCAGCTAGTCTTATGACACCTGGACCTCAAGAAAGGCAGCCAAGCGGCTGCTCTTCATTCACCTGCATATCATGCAACAATCGTGCAAGGCAGGTATGGACCAAGTGCTCTGAGAGTCACAAGGAAGGACTGAGTAACAAACCAATAATACACACTTAAAATAATGCGATTACATTATTCTCTTCTTAATCTGAAGCTCAAAAGACACACTCACTTTTAAAATAAAATAAAATAAAATAAAATATACTTAGAAGCTTACCACCAACAGCCCTTTTTTGACCATAGGTAACTTTCCCATCAAATTCATCCACTGGTACCTTTATATCTGGCTCAACCTGAGAAATGGTACAGTTCAGGTGTTCTTCTATCTCAGATAGTAACTAAGAAAGGGACAGGAAATTAAAGCATTTTCAAATAAAAATTTCACTTTGACAGAATTGCATTTTAACAGCATTAAATAAAACCAAAAAAGCTATAATACTTAGTATATAAATGACTTCCTAATTTAGCAGTCTCCTTTACCAAAGCTAAGAGGCGTGCTGTGAGTCTTACCCAAAGTCTTACCTGCATCTCGTTGTACCATATGGTACAACCACCATCTTCCTTGAGTCTTGTGTTGTAACACCCCTTTCCACGGCTACTGCAGACATGGTACCAAACCTAAATTAAAGAAGGAAAGAATATTCACATTTTATGGAGATGGAAACATGTTATATCTTTAGTCTAAATTTGTATTTTAAAATTTTCTATCCTCAAGGTATAAGAAAAATAGATTACAGATATGACACCTCATCTAGTTACTCCTAATCAGGAGAAAATAGGTCTTCTGAAAGACTTCAAGAAAAATTAAAAAAAAAAAAATATATATATATATATATATATTTTTTTTTTTCTAAAATGGGTGACAGCTATAGGACGGAATTCTCAGATAAAACAAGGATGAAAAAGTAAATATTGAAGAATGCTATATTAAGGTTAGTACCAAAAATAAAGTGCAAAATAATAACAACATAATAAAAAAACAACAATAAAGGAAAGAGAACAAAATTAACCATTGGTGAATTTGGGCAATAAGTATGAAAGAATTCTTTATTACTGCAACTTTCTGTATATGTATAATTATTTTATGCAACTATATATCTTAAGTCTTACTTTATTCTATTACTTGTCCATTCAATGAATATAGAGAAAAAGATGCCATAAAAAACACATTTATATTCCATATGCAACCAAAGTTAATTTAAATGGAAAAACCAAACTGCTTTTATTTCTAACCTCTAAAATCATAATATACACAGTGAGTATAACAGAGCAGTGAAGATTACCTTCTCTTTTTCTGCTGCCACCAGGGAAATAGCCAGACCCATTCTGAAAGATTTTAAAAGTCTTTATTAGACTTTGTTCCTGAAGCATATAAGCTTACAAATGAGAAAATACACACACACACACACACACGCACGCACACAGCAGTACCTTTCAGCTCTTCCTACTCTGCCAATTCGATGTACGTAGTTTTGCTTTTCATCAGGCAGGGTGACATTTATAACTGTAAATAAAAACAATTATTTAAAGTAGACTTATTATTATTCTACTATAGACTTAATATTATTCTAGCTGTGGAAGAACTCTTAGCATTGATGTAAAGGCAGTGGCCACCAGAGGTTCTGAAGGATGGGAGAGGGAAGAACAGGTATAACATGGGACATTTTTGGGACACTGGAATTGTCCTGCATGATATTGCAATGACAGATACAGGCCATTATACATTCTGCCATAACTTACAAAATTGTGCAGAACAGAGTGTAAACTATAATGTAAACTCTAGTCATGGTTAGTAGCAATGCTTTAATATGTGTTCATCAATTTTAACAAATGTACCACATTAATGAAGGATTTTGTTAATGTGGGAAAGTATGAGAAGGGGAGGAGGGGTGCATATGGGGATCCCCTACATTTTTTATGTAACATTTATGTAATCTAAAGCTTCTTTAAAAATTAAAAAAAAAAAAAAAAAAAAAGAAAGGAAAGAAAATATGCTGCTAACTAAACTATGCCGTTCTGCTAAGATACCATTGATTTTAAGATGCCTCCCAGTTTCAGAGATGTTAAAATATGTGTCTTGAAATTAACGAAATATGGGATTTATTTCTGGCTCAGTTAAAAAATTTCTGTGCATGTATAAACTATACATTCATATAGTAGTATATGTAAATGACTTAAAATTAATAAACATTGACATATTTTTAAAAAATTAATAGTTGTCATCAGTTTCTACATCCACAAATATTTCACACAGATTGCTTTACTTTAGATTCCATAAAACTCAAATTTGCAGGCATAGAAAGTTTCTTTTTACCATAAGGAACACCATGGATATCAATTCCTCTAGCAGCCACATCTGTGCAAATCAAGAATCTTACGTCTCCTTTCTACAGAGAACAAAGAGAGAATTTGTTAGTACACATACTGAAAAGTTAGAAAAGCACTGTCCTTCCACTAAATGAGACCTCTAATAACTAACATGTCACTATTACACTAGAGACCCAGATACTCAAAATTAAATGAACCAAGTCTTGAATTTAACTTTAAGTCACGATCTGCTAAGACATGTCATTTAAGGTGAATAACCTGGATTCACATTTGCTTTTCTTTCCTCATATCAAAGACAGTTCTTAAGTCATTGCTAACATTTGACTTTACCTTTAGAAATCCTAACTGGTTACTAAAGAGGACAGAATAAAATGTAAAAAACATAAGCATTATCTTATTAAGCAAATTTGGATTACTAGCTATTATACCTTGAAGTTATACCTTTCGTGACATAAGACAAAATACGAAAGAAGAGAGAACAGGGAGTGGGCCCCTGGTTGTCACCTAAGAAATGAAAATTAACCATCCAATGTTATTTGTGCCTCAAAGCGTGGCAAAATTAGAGATTTAGGGGAGGAGAGAAAGGCCGACTGACTTTTGGTCCAGTATTATGCTCAGGGTAGAGTATAGTAGCACACATACCAAAATAAGGTCATGAGATGTGTTCTTTTATGCACATTAATTATGCCCAGCATGGAAACATAATCCAAGGTCTCCTCAGCTACACATCTCATCTTTTGTTTTATACTGTGGGGTCCAGAGAAAATTATATTTGTCCTCTATTTGTACGCTGTGAATTTAATTTGTAAATACCCTGTGATAAACAGATGAGACTGCTTGTGGGTAGAAGCTACTGGCCTTGAGCTCCAAATGGCTCAAGCCCTACCCTCCTATACCAAGGAATATATAACCCATCCACATGCTAAAAGTACATAAATGGAGAGGTCTACCCCAAACAGTAATAAAATATCTCTAACTGTACAAAACCATATTCAGATACCTGTTTTAAATTAATCTACAAATTATCTATAAATAATACAACAAAACTTACGGATAGAAAACTATTCAATGATGCTTCCCCTAAAAATTTCTACCTGAAAGAATTTAACTAGAACTTTCATATATTGAAAATTCTTATTACAGTGGTATTATGCTGCTAGAAAATGTATAATTTACCACTTGAGTGTCAAAGAGAACTAATCCCTGCCACAAGGAGGATATTTATATTTCACTTAGGAGGAAATATCTTGACATTTCTGGGACAATTTAAAGTGAAAATAATTGCTTAATTTTAATCTGTCAACTAGAACAGATTAAAACTAGCTATAATAATTTCCATCTTACTATTAAGGAAATGAAACCAGCTAAATATCAATACCTTAAATCTTTCCAAGTTTTGCTTTCGCTCATGAGGTTTTCTATCACCATGAAGACAAACACATGAGTACTGGTGCCCTTTTTTATCAGGTCCTAGGGAAAAGCACATTAAACATTTACTTGTGAAAAACGTCCCGCCTAAAAGTATGTCAAAAAGCCAGTGAAAATCAGACTACAGTTTTACACCTCCTAACTCTTTGGAAAGCTATATACCCCACTTGCCAGAAAAACATGGTTAATACAATTTTTATCACAGGAGAAACGATATTTAAATGAACTTCATGGAGCATTAAAATCTACTTTTTTTTCTTTTATTAGAGACGTTGTGAGCTTACAGAACAGTCATGTATAATGTGCAGAATTCCCATACATCACCCCTCCACCAACACCTTGCTTTGTTGTGGGACTTTTACAGATTATGAAAAAACATCATCAAACTATAACTACTAACTATGATCCATAGCTTACTTTTGCTTTATTTTTTCCATACCCCCCCGTTATTAACACCATGTATTAATACTGTACATTTGTTATATAGTTCATGAGAGAAGGCTCTCATATTTGTACTGTTAACGACAGTCCATCTCCCACCTCAGGGCTCACTGTGTTACACAGTCCCATGCCTTGTACCATCGATCCAAAGTGCACACTCAGTGACTCTCACTTTCATCACAGAGTTGTGCAGTCATCACCTCTGTAAATATTTTATTGCTTTCCTTAGTCCAAAAGAAAAAAATCTCATACCCTCTGTAGCAGTTTGGCAGTTTGATATAGTTATGAGTTCCAAAAATAGATATTGGATTATGCTTGTAAACTGGTCTGTTAATCTGGGCAGATTAAGTTATGATTAGGGCGTTGACTGGGCCACGTCAGTAAGGCATTGAGCCCCAACCCTTGGTGGGTGGGGAATCAAAGATAAAAAGACACGGCAAAGGACTAAGTTGGAGTAGTTTTGAGTTGGAGTTCTGATGTTGGAGTCTTGAGCTGGAGCCCCGGGACATAAGAGAGCTTGGTCGTAAGGAAGGAGAGAAGGCCCCGGGAAGAGAGAGAAGCCGTTCGCCTGAGAGTCTGCAGCTGGCCTTGTGGAGAGAGGCAGAGCCTGGAGAGCCTCCTAGTCTACAGCTGACCTTGTAGAGGTAACAGAGGCGCTGAGCCCGGAGAGAAACGCAGCCCCGGGAAGAGAGGAGCCCAAGAAGCCTGAACCCTGGCAAACGTCGGCAGTTGTCTTGCTCCAATCTGTGGCAACAGACTTTGGTGAGGGAAGAAACTTATGTTTCATGGCCTGTAACTGTAAGCGTCTACCCCAAATAAATGTCCTTTATAAAAACCAACCGATTTCTGGTATTTTGCATCAGCAACCCCTTTAGCTGACTAATACAACCCCTGTTATTGACCCTTAGCATTAATAAAGTACCTTCTCTGACACTGATTCAGAAATATTAAAATATTGCTGTCAACTGCAGTCCAGAAGTTACAATGTTTTTTTTCCCCATGCATTACCATATTCTTACCACCTTGCGCTAGTGGCATACATCTATCTGTTCTAGTTCATAGAGGAACATTCTTGTATTTGCCCTATTAACCACATTCCTCATTGACCTCTGGGTTCACTGTGTTACTCAGTCCCTAGATTATTCTCTAGCTTTCTTTCAATTGACATTTACATCCCTAGACTACCCCTTTTAGCCTCAATCACATTTATAAACCAGCTGTGTTATGTACACTCACTATAATGCGTTACCATCAACTCTATCCGTTTCTACTTTCACAGTCAGGCTAATTGCAACTTCTACATACATTAAGCATCAGTACCCCTTCTCAGCCCTCATTCTATCTCCTAGTAACCTATATGCTAGATTTTAACTCCATTAGTTTATCATTCATATTTAATTCATATTAATAAGACCATACAATATTTCTTCTTTTGTGTCTGGCTTATTTCACTCAGCATAATGTCCTCAAGGTTCATCCATATTGTCATATATGAAGCAATTTCATTTCTTCTTACTGCAGCATAGTATATTACGTTGTACGTATATATCACATTTTGTTTACCCATTCATCAGTTGATGGACACAGGTTGTTTCCATCTCTCAGCTTGTGAATAATGCCGCTATGAACATCGGTGTACAAATGTCTGTTCGCCTCACATCTTTCAGTTCTTCTGGATATATTCGTAAGAGAGGGATTGCTGGATCATCTACCATTTCTATATTTAGCTTCCTGTTGAACTGCCAAACTGTCTTCCATAGAGGCTGCACCATTCTACACTCCCACCAACAGTGAAGGAGAGTTCCTATTTCTCGACATCCTCTCCAGAACTTGTAATTTTTGGTTTTTTAAACAATGGCTATTCTATAAGGTGTGAGATGATATCTCAGCACAGTTTATCATGATGGAATATCATGCAGCAGTAAGAAGAAATGAAGTCGTGACGCATATGACAACATAGATGAACCTGAAGGCATTATGTTGAGCAAAGCAAGCCAGACACAAAAGGACAAATGCTATATGATTGCGCTTCTATGAACTAAATATATTATGTAAACTCATGGAGCTATATTAGAATATATTAGAATATAGGTCACTAAAAAATAGAATGAGAGTAGAGAATGGAAAGCTGAGGGTTAATCTGTGCAGAATTGGTAAAAAAAAAAAAAAAAAAAGTTTGTAAATCTTTGGAAATGAATATTAATGGTGAAAGCACACCACAGTGTTTGTAACTAGCAGAGCTATTATATGGGTATGACAATGGTTGAAAGGATAAGTCTAAGGTCATGTATATTACTAGAAGGAAAGCTAAAAAATGTAACATTGGACTGTGTTATATACATACAAAGTCAAACTTCATGTAAAATATGAATATGGGTGATATTTTATATACAAGCCTTTTTACAAAATATAAATACAAATAAACTAGAGAGATGGAAACAATAGCAGCTATGTACGGCAAGGGAAGCATAGAGAGAATGAGAGGTGATTAGTTTTTATTTGTTTATTATTATTATTGGAATAATGGGAATACTCTAATAATGACTGAAGTGATGAATGCACAACTACGTGATTATAACGAACACCACTGATTGTACACTTTGGGTAGATTTATGCATTATTAATATGTATCAACAAAATTGATTTGTTATAAAGAAAAATCACATGACCACAGATATTAGGGTATGCTTCTGAACAGTCAATTCTGTTCCACTGGTCTACGTGTTTATCTTTATGCCAGTACCATGCTGTTTTTGGTTTGTTTGTTTGTTTTTTGAGGAACCAGGGCCAGGGACTGAAACCAGGACCTCGTATTTGGGAAGCTGGCACTCAACCACTGAGCTACAGAGGCTCCCCCAAGTCAGTTTTTTCATCTTGTTTGTTTGTTTGTTTTTAGGAGATATCCGGGATTGAACCGGGGACCTCGTACATGGGAAGCAGGCGCTCAACCACTTGAACTCCCCAGTACCAGGTACTCCCCAGTACCATGCTGTTTTTACCACTGTAGCTATGTAGTTATGACTTAAAGTCCGGAAGTGAGAATCCTCCAACTTCCTTCTTCCTTTTTAAGTGTTTCTGGTTATTTGGGGCCCCTTACTCATCAAAATAAATTTGAGAACTGGCTTTTCCCTTTCTTCAAGACAGGCTGTTGGAATTTTTATAAAATTGATTTACTTTTAAAAACATTGTAAAAGTCACCCTTACCAGCCCTGGCAGGAGCAAGAGGCAAAGCATGACAACTAAAGCGCGTTAGTTAGAGGAAAACAGGAGTACACCAAGCACCTCACCCATCACGCTTAAAACTAAGAATCAAAGCCAGCAAAAGGGGTCATTCTTGGAAGACACCAAATAGGTACTGCGAAGTTCATGGCCTTGGTAAAAGGCCACACCCCACCAGCCTGCCCTACTCAAGGTATTGGAGGTAACTTAGTGATCTGGTTTCCATGCCCAAATCCGGAGGGAAAGGTGCTAATACAGAAGCAGGCCTAATGACAGCCACCCTAAAAGAGGACCTCCTCAAGGAGACAAAGTGACAGTTCCAGGTAAGGACAAACAGCCTCTGGGACCGCACGTGCCCTGCAGGCACCACTGTGATAGCAGGTTCAATAAAGAGACTGAGGAATTCAAGCAAACATAACACATCTTGCAAGGTATCTAGCCAAAATGACTAATAAAAAGTGGTAACACAGGGGTGGAGATCAGAGCTGACTAGAACTGCAGAGGCCCCGTGCTGAGGTTCCCATGGCACTGTGAATTCAAGTGGTTTAGGAACGTTTCTCCCACACCCATTCCCCGGTGGAGGCAGGGAGTCCTTTATTCCCCTCTCCTAACCCACGAAACTTCTTATATCTTAAAAATTACAAAATTACACTGTGCTGCTTTGGTTTTAGTAATGGTTTGGGAAACTTGTTTTCTAGGCAAAGATAATCAGAATATTTAGAGAAGGAACGTAAATGGAACTAAGGAATATGACTACTTGATAAACAACCCTCCAAACCACACCATCAAATCCTTTCAAAAACAACATGCACAGGAAGAAATACAAAACAGTCACCATAACTAAAACCAAGTAAGTGTATCTGCCAAACCTTGAAAGAATACGCTATTGAAGTGTTCACTGAAATAAAGTGTTATTACTTCCTTTGAGACTTGTAGATTGAAATAAAGTGTAATGACCATTAGCTCAAACTTTTAACTTGTTCAAATTTTCTATATTCTTTTGAATTTTCTATCCCCTTGATCTACATCAATTATAAAGAGGAATGTGTTAAAGTCTTCCCCCACTATGAAAGAGGATTTGTGTATATTACCTTGTACATGTCATTTTTTACTTAATATGTTTCCAACATTTATTGTATTTCAAATATAGCAGAATTGAAAAGTTCTAACAATGAGCTACTGTATACCCACCACCAAGATTCTACACTAACATTTCAATACACTCACTTTACCAACATGTCTATCTACCCATTCCTCTATCTTTCCACCAGCTCTTTATATTATTGATAGATTTCAATGTAAATTACAGATGTTAGTATATAGTTCAACATGTACATCATTAACTAAATTTCAGTGTATATTTAGTTTTTCTTCCTTTTGAGGTAAAATTTACATACAAGGAAATGCACAAATCTTAAGCGTACACTAGCTGAGTTTGGACAAATGCAAACATCTGTGTAGCCCAAAACCCTATTAAAAGAGAATATTATCCATGGCCTATAGTTACTGTTACAGAAATTCTGTAACATTCTTGCATCAATGCCAAAGATGTATTGTGTTAATAACAGGCGGGTATGGAAAAAATACGCCAAATGTACACTACGGACCATAGTCAGTGGTAATAGTCTGATGATATCATCTCACAATCTGTAACCAATGTTCCACAACGGTGTGGTGTGTTGGTGAACGAGTATTGTATGGGAATTCCACACATGTGCATGATTGTTTTCTAAGTTCACAATTTCTGTAATGTTTTTTTTTTTAAAAAAAAGATCATCTATATCAAGATATAGCACAATACCATCATCCCACAAAGTACCCTCATGCTTATGCCCAAACACCACTCCCACCTTCCCAGGCGCAAAACCTCCCAAGGTTTTTAATTTTCTTTTCCACCACAGATTAGTTTTGACTGTTCTAGAACTTCATAAAAATGGAATGATACAGTATATACTTTTGACTAAGGCTTCTTCACTCAGCATAATGTTTCTGAGATTCTTCCAAGGTTGCTGCATGTTTCATAGTCTGCTCCTTTTTTACTGCTGAGTAGTATTCCACTGCATAAATATGCGACAGTTTAGCCATTTTCCTATTAATGGACACTTAGGTTGATTTCAGTTTTGGGGCTATTATAAATAAAGCCAGGAAGTGGATGTGGCTCAAGCAATTGGGCTCCTGTCTACCATATGGAAGGTCCTGGGTTCGATTCCCAGGGCCTCCTGGTGAAGGCAAGTGGGCCCGTGCGGAAAGCTGATGCAAAAAGATGATGCAACAAAAAAGAGACACAGAGAAAAAAGACAATGAAAGATACAACAAACCAGGGAGCTGAGGTGGCTCAAGCGATTGCGTGTCTCTCTCCCACATGGGATTGGTTCCCAGTGTCTCCTAAAGAGAAGACGAGAAGAGGAGACAAGCAGACACAGAAGAACGCACAGCAAATGGACACAGAAAGCAGAGAGTGAGCGCAAGCAGTGGAGTGGGGATAAATAATAAAAATAAATCTTTAATAAATAAATAAAGCTGCCAAAAACATTCTTGACACATCTTTTTGTTAATACATGTTTTCATTTATCTTGGGCAAATACTTAGGAGTTGAACTGCTAGCCCATAAGATAGGTAATTTCTAAAAATCTGCAAGACCTTTTACTAAAGTGGTTGTGACATTTTGCATTCTTACCAAACATGTATTTTTCCAGTTGCTCCACATCCTCACAAAGTTTTGAGTTGTCTTTTTTATTTAGCCACTGATAAGTACACAGTGGTATGGCACTGTGACTTTATTTTGCATTTATATATCTGAATGTTAATTTATATATCTGAAGTTACATTACAGGGAGCACATAAGTTAGCATTACCTGATGTGTGTGTATGTGCATGTGCGCATGCATATTTTTTCATTCCTTTTCCTTTAATCTTTTTATGTCCTCAGTATTTAGGTATGTTTCTTGTAAACGGCCTATAGCCAGATATTATCTAGTCTAACCATGAAATTTAACAGAAGACTTCAGTCCATTTATATTGACAGTGTTGGGGGCGGATGTGGCTCAAATGGTTGGGCGTCCATTTGCCATATGGAGAGACCTGGGTTCAATCCCCGGGACCTCCTGGTAAATAAAAAAAAAGCAAGCGGGTGAGCCCCCAGGCCCCACGAGTAGGTGAGCCCCCCAGGCCCCTCCGAAACCATGCAGCAAGATGATAACGTAACAGGAAAGAGACGCAGGGTAGAGCCAAGACGAGACATGCCAAAAAACCAGGAACTGAGGTGGCACAGGTGGTGGAATGCCTCTCTCCCACATCGGAGGTTCCAAGGATCAAAACCCGGTGAAGACAGGAGGAGAAGAATGAGAAGAGACACAGAGAATTGCCCAGCGAATGGACACAAAACAGCAAAAACGGGGGGGGAGGGAAGGGTGTAAAAATGGATAAAAAGCAAATAAATAAATTTTAAAAATATATATTGACAGTGTTTACTTATATCCAGAATTTTCCCACACCTATCTTATTTTGTAATGTCCAACCAATTTGCTTTTTGGTATATGTTTTGTTTTGCTTTGGTTTTACTCTTTTTTTTCATAGCCTTATTATGATGAAAGTTTTTCCCTCATTCCATTTTTCCCCATCTACTGGTTTGGAAGATAAACATTCTATTATTTTAGTGATTACCCTTGAAAATTGAACATTAAACTCAAGCAGTAACTTTACTCTTCTCCTGAATGATACAAGGAATTCATCTTCACTATAATGAAAACGTACTCCTTGGTTGGAAAAGTATTGGATAAGCACAAATGGAATGTTCCATCACCTTTTTGCATCCTCTGCCTGCATTCTAGACTGTGTCAGCAAGGAACTAACAATCTATTAAATGAGGAAATAAACATATTCAGTAAAGAAAAATTACCTCCTCCTTGTTGCATAAAATACTGCTCCAGGTTATCACAGTCGATTTTAGTTCTACAGAAAATGATTGCTTGGTCCATCTTGTGCTCCTTGATTGCCCGGACAGTGTACTCCCCTTTCAGGATTTTAATAGCTTCAGACCACATCTCTTGAAGACCACCACCACCACAAAAAACAAACACACAAACAGAGTTTCAATCTGCAGTTGTCATGAACACACATACTTATAGTCTTATATTGACTGCTTGACTGTCCAAATGAGTCTGCTTTACTACGAGCATTATAGACAAGGACAAAAAGTAACAAGAGAGGGGGTCGGATGTAGCTCAACTGGTTGGGCGTCTGTCTCCCATAT
>JAKSZT010054568.1:10069896-10098606 GCA_026826555.1 Tolypeutes matacus
AAAAAGTAACAAGAGTGTGTGAAATAGTGGGTTAATCTGTTTTTCATTTATTTTTGTTTCTGTTGATGTTTCTACACCAGTTTATGTGGTACACTCATAGCCATATCTCTTGAGGGAAAACACACACACACACATGAATACACACATACAAGCCCACACCAACTTTGTTCTTACCTCTAACGGAGAACTAAGCCTATTGTGCCTGGCGTTAACTACTCCTCAATGCTCAACAATTTATTCTTCAATTATTTTAATGCCTTTTAAAAATAATTAGTGTCGGGAGGCGGCTGTGGCTCGGTCAGTGGGGCTCCCGTTTACCATATGGGAGGCCCCGGGTTCGGTTCCCGGGGCCTCCTGGTGAAGGCAGGCCCGCCGGCACGGCGTGGTTGGCTGACCCAGCGAGCACGGACGGCAAGGGGGGGATAAATTGAATAGATGAATGGGATCTTTAAAAAAAAAATCTTAAAAAAAAAAAAATAATAATAATAATTAGTGTAATTTCTAGATCTAAACACCAGCAAGTTCATATTTCGTTCTCTGGAATAAGAAAGACCTTAACACCAAACGTAGTTAGTAATTTCTCAATCATCATCCTCCAAATCAACTCTTTATTTTACAGTGTAAAGCTGAGCTATAGTTACCTCTCCACTATCTAATCCAGTACTTTAATTCTATAGCCCAACATATTTCTAAGGTTTCTCTGGTCATCTCTAACTACAGCATTAACTAAGCTGAAGTTCTGTAGAGAAGGATCCAGTGCTTCACCCCAGGCTGATCTTCTTGGGAGGAGGGCTGGGCTCTGAAGGAGATCACCAACACAAAGCCAATCTGCAAAGGCTGAAAGGTGATTTTGCTTTGTGTGTTTTTTTTTTTCTTTTCTTTTCTTTTTCCCTGTGTCTGCTTGTCTCCTTCTGTTGCATCATTTTGGTGCACCAGCTCACTGCGCCATGCGGGCCAGCTTGCCTTCACCAGGAGGCCCCGGGAATCGAACCCGGGGCCTCCCATATGGTAAACGGGAGCCCAACCAATTGAGCCACAGCCGCTTCCCTGAAAGGTGATTTTACATTGGTTTGGTGGTTTTTGTTAGCTCCTAGAACTCAAGGATATCTATGCCATATCTCTTGTTGCAAACAAACTTAAGGAACAAATGGCTCAAGTACTAAACCCCAATGTTTTTGTTTTTGTTTTCTTTTGAGGAGGTACCAGGGATTGAACCCAGGACTTCGTACATGGGGAAGAAGGCACTCAACCACTGAGTTACACCTGCTCCCCTTAAACCTCAGTGTCAACATATTAAAATACTAAAATGTACAGGTGGTAACAAAAGATTACAAAACAAACAAAGAAACAAGAAATGATGGCCCATCCAAAGGAGCAAGATAAAAAATTCAGAAAACATCAACAAAGACGACCAGATGGTGCACATCACTAGACAAAAACTTTAAAAAATGATCTTCAATATGCTCAAAGAGATAAAGGAAAACACAGAGAAAGAATTAAGACTATCAGAAAAGTGATGAATGACCAATATGAGAATCTCAATAAAAAGACAGAAATTGGGGGGCCAGTGTAGCTCAAGTGGTTGAGCACCTGCTTCCCAAGTATGAGGTCTCAGGTTCAATCCCCAGTACTTCCTAAAAACAAAACAAACAAATAAACAACAAAACCAACTCTCACTGGGGAATTACAGCTTAGTGGTTGAACACCTGCTTCCCATGCAAGGTCCTGGGTTCAATCCCCGGTACCTCCTTAAAAAAGACAGAAATTTAAAAAATGAACCAAACAAATCCTGAAGTTAAAGACCACAATAACTGAAATGAAAAATACCCTAGAGGGTTTCAACAGCAGATGAGAGATGACAGAAGGAAGAATCAGTAAACTCAAAGTCAGGACAAGTGAAATGATTTAGGCTAAGGAGCAGAAAGAAAAAAGAATGAAAAAAAAGTGAACAGACTCTAAGAGACTTGTGGGACACCATATAGCTTACTAATATATGCATTACGGGAGTCTCAGAGGAAAAGAAAGGAACAGAAGGAACATTCAAAGAAATAATGACAGAAAACTTCCCAAATTTAATGAAAGACATAAATATGGTTATTCAGTAAGCCCATGAACCCCAAAAAGGATGGGCTCAACGAGAACCACTATCAGACACATAGTAATCAAACTGTCATATGCCAAGGATAAGGAAAGAATTCGGGAAGCTGCAAAATAAAAAGCTGTTATGCACAAGGGAGCATATTTAGGGAGCATGTTAGATTAAGTGATGATTCCCATCAAAAACCACGAAGGCCAGAGGCAGTGACAAAATATTCAAGGTGTTGAAAGAAATCAATGCCAACCATGAAATTTTATATTTAGCAAGACTGTCTTTCAAACACGGGAGAGACTATCCCCACTAGACCTGCGCGTCGGGAATGCTGAAAGGAGTTCTTAGGACCAAAACGAAAGGACACTAGATAGTGGATCAAAGGGGAATAAAGAAATAAAACTCCCCAGTAAAAGAAACTACATGGGTAATTATAAAAGGCAGTACAATTATATTGTATTTTTTTAGTACGCAACTCTACTTTCTTACTTCTTACAGATTCTAGAATGCAAATACGTAAAAAGTAATGATAAATCTATGGTTTAAGACTTACAATGTATAAAAATGTAATCTGTAGTAAGTACAACAAAGAGGGAAATAGGAACAATGCTTGTGTACGTTATTGAAGATAAGTTGGTATCAAATCAAACACTACTGTTACAGATTTTGGATGTCAAAATTAAGCCCCATGATAAACATAAAGAAAATATCTTAAAAATATATACAAAAGGAAATGAGAAGGAATCAAAATGATACAGTACCAAAAAATCAGGAAATATGAAAGTAGTCTTAATGGAAAAACCAAGGAAAGGTCTAAGACTTATAAAGACCAAATAGTAAAGTGGGAAAAGAAGGTCCTGCATTATGAGAAGTTACTTGAAATGTAAATGGATTAAACTCTCCAGGCAAGAGGCAGAAATTGACAGGATTAATTTTAAAAAACAACAACGATATGCTATCTACAAGTGACTCACCTTAAAATCAAAGATGCAATTAGTTTGATGGGAAAAAATATGCCATGTAAATAGCAACCAAAAGAGAGCTGGGGTAGCTATACTAATATCAGGTAAAATAGATTTCAAGTCAAAAACTGTTACAAGGGATAAATAAGGTCACTATATACTGATAAAGGAGTCAATTCAACAATTATAAACATAATATGCAATTAACAGCAGAGTCCCAAAAGATATGAAGAGACACTGACAGATTTGAAGGGAGACATAGACTGTTCTATGTTAATAGTAGGAGACTTCAGGACAACAATCAAGACAAAAGACTTGAATGATATTATAAACCAACCAGATTTAACAGACATATAAAGAACATTTCACCCAAAAGCAGCAGAAAACACATATTTCTCTAGTGCACACTGGTCATTCTCCAAGATAGACTATATGTTAGAGGTCACAAAACAAGAATCAATAAAAAATATTGAAACCAAGCAATGCATCTTCTCCAACTACAATGAATGAAGCTAGAAATTTAATAACAGGGTAAAAACTAGAAAATTTACAAATATGTGCAAATTAAACCATGTACTTTTAAACAACCAATGGGTCAAAGAATAAATCATAGGAAATATATCAAGGCAAATATAAACAAAAAGTCAACATACCCAAATTTATGGGACACAGCAAAGAGTGCTGAGAGGGAAATTTATAGCTCTAAATGCATATCTAAAAAGAAGAAAGGGGGCAGATGTGGTTCAAATGGTTGGACCTCCTGGTAAAATAAAGAAAAATACAGAAGGCGTGCGGGTTGCCAGGCCCTGTGCGTGGGTGCACCGCCAGGCCCTGCCGAGCCATGCAGCAAGATGATGACGTAACAGGAGAGTGACACAAGGGAGAGCCAAGATGAGACACACTGAAAAACAGGTAGTGCGGGCAGTAGGACACCTCTCTCCCACATTGGAGGTTCCCAGGATCAAATCCTGGTGAAGACAGGAGGAGAAGGATGAGAAGAGAGGGCAGGAAATAGACACGGAAAATTGCCCAGCGAATGGACACAAAAACAGCAAAAACAGTGGAAGAAATAGGGGGTAAAAATGGATAAAAGTAAGTAAATAAATAAATCCTAACAAAATTTAAAAATAAAAATAAATAAAAAGATCTCAAATCAGAGACCTAACCTCACAACTGATGGAACCTGAAAAAGAAGAGCAAACTAAACCTAAAGCAAACAAAAGAAAGCAAAAAACAAAGATCAGAGAAGAGAAAAATCAAGTAGAATTCAAAAAAATAGATAATTAGCAAACCAAAATCAACAAAATCAGCAAATCTTTAGCTAGACTGACAAAGCAAAAAGGACACAAATAACTAAAATCAGAAATGAAAGAGGAGATATTACTACCAACCCTACAGAAAGAAAAAGGATTATAAGGGGATACTATGCACAAATGTGTGCCAACAAATTAGATAAACTAGAGGAAATGGACAAATTTCTAGAAACACAAAGTACCTACACTGGCTCAGGGAAAAACAGAAGATATCAACTGACCAATAAAAAGTAGAGACTGAAACAATCATCAAAAACTCCCACCAAAGAAAAGCCCAGGATGAGATGCCTTCACTAATGAATTATACCAAACATTCCAAGAAGAATAAACACCAATCCTGCTCAAACTCTTCCAAAAAACTGAAGAGAGAATACATCCTAAGTCATTCTATAAAGCCAAGATCAACATAATACCAAAAAGCCAGAAAATATATATATATGTAAAAGAATATGATGTGGCACCTATGTCAAATCACATACAAAAATTAATTCAAAATAAATCAATGACTTAAATACCAAAACTATAAAACTCCTAAAAGAAAATACATGGGAGCATCATCAGGATCTTGTTAAGAAGCGCTTTTTTAGACTTTACACCAAAAGCACAAGCAACAAAAATGGATAAATGCTAATTAATCAAAATCTGAAAGTTTTGTACACTAAAGAAAGGACTTTATCATGAAAGTAAAAAAAAAAAACTACAGAATGGGAAAAAATATTTGGAAACCACATATCCAATTAGGGTTTAACATCCAGAGCATATTAAAAACCCTGCAACTCAGCAACAAAACAACAAATGATCCAGTTTTAAAATGGGCCAAAGACTTGAAGACAGTTCTCCATAAAAGAAATACAAATGACCAATAAGCACATGAAAAGATGTTCAACATCATTAGCATTAGGGAAATGCAAATCAAAACCACAATGAGACATCATTTCACACCCAACGGAATGGCTAGTATTTAAAAAAAAGAAAATAAGTTTTGGAGAGGATGTGGAGAAATATGAACACCAATTCATTGTTGGTGGGAATGTAAAAGGGTGGACCCGCTGTGGAAAGTTTGGTGGCTCCTCAGGAAGCTAAGTATAAAAACTGCCATATGGCCCAGCAATTTCATACTAGGTATATACCCAAAAGGATTTTGAAAGCAGGGACTTGAACAGGTATTTACACCCTGAAGTTCAAAGCTGCATTAACAACTGAGAAAGATAGAAGCAACCCAAGTGCACATCAATAGATGAATGGATAACCCAAAGTGGCATATACAGAAAATGAAATATTATCATTCACCTGTAAAAAGGAATGAAGTTCTGATAAATGTGACAACATTTATCTTATTTTACTTATTGAGTGAAATAAGACAGACAGAAAAAGGTAAATATTTTATATTCTCCCCACTATGAAATAATTAGAATAAGCAAATTCATAGTCAGACTAGAATATACAGGTTACCAGGGGCCAGAGTATGGACAGGGAATGGAGTTAATGTTTACTTGGTGCAGAGGTTTTGTTTGGAGTGACGGGAAATTTTGGTGATGAATGGTGGTGATGGTGGCACAACATTGTGAATGTAGTTATCACTGAATTTTTTTTATATTGGTTAAAAGGGGAAATTTTAGGTTGTATATGTTACCAGAACAAAAATTAAAAAACAAACAAACATAGAATTGCACCACATAAACAGCAAACCCTAATGTAATATATGGCTATAGTTAATAGTACAATAATACTTTAAAAAAAAAATCAATTATTTGAAGATCATTTTGGTATTTTACATAAAGTCGGAGCTCTAAACATTTTCCTCTGTAACCCAATATCCCTTATATGAAGAACTATATAATATCTGTCCTGGGATTCAAGATCCGTATAAAGCCTCTCACAGAAATTTGCTAGCTTCCTATGATCAATGAGAATTACATAATTAAAAATATTTCTGATGTAGATACCAGGAGACTAATAGCTAAATTCAGTGATTAATTATAGTAACTAATCCCTCTAAGTTGACCTTTATCAGCTTTTCCCCTATTTCTCTTTTGTTTTTTTCTGCTTTTAGTTTCAATTTTCCTGCCCTCATTTTTGTAAGTCACCTCAAATCCTTCATGAGTAGACAGGGCATAAAATAAACAAAAGAATCCAATTCCTTTTCAAAATCTTTTACCACAGACTCTTTTAACTTACCCGGACTGTTAGCACCAGGTCTTGTGTTATCTTTTGCATGTACTTCGTCAGTCTACCAAAAGTAAAGAAGAAAAAGAGGTTGGAGAACATTAAGTAATGATGTGGAACAGGTGTCATATTTTTTTTTTAAAGGGAAAACTATATTATCTTTAGACTGCATTTCAGACACATATTTATAGTCTGTAGGCAAAACCATTCTGTAGACTTAAGAACATTTTATTAACTGTAGGTCTAAGACTAACCAATTTTAAATGAAATAAAAAATGTAAAGGTCATTTTTCAGAATGTGTATTTATAATAAACATATCCTTATTATAAAAAGGTAAATCTAATAATTGTGGGGAAAACGACAAAATTCACATGATACAGTTTTAGGAGAACAAGGCAAATCAAGAGAACACTTTAGCGGAATATGGAAATAATCATATCTGAAATTAGATCTCTGTATAGATAACACTATAAAAAATGTATCAAGGAAGCTGATCGCAAAAGTAATTTTAAAGAGAACAAAATATAAAATGGAGACCATCACTTATTCAGTGCTTTAAAGGTGTAAGCTTTCACAGTCAATGCACTGGATTTCTTTTTTCTTTGATACAATATCAGATTGCTTTAAGCATCACTACAAGCCCAAAGTTAAGGAATTTACTGAGTTACTTTTATTCCACACCAATGCCAACATTATAAGGTACTTACTCTAATGTGGTTTTTCCCAAGCCTTTCCCAGAGTCGGTCTGTTTTGGGATTCACTGGGACAACAACGTGGTGTACAGTATCTGGAACAGAATCTTCTCCTTTTAAATCAACCCATGTGGGAAAATGCATTATCTTCTCAGACAGTTTCTTCACATCAAAAGAATGCAAAGTAGCAGAGCAAACAATCACCTAAGAATGTGAAAATTAAAATTTCTAAACTCTTAAAATAATAATACTGATATAGCATGCAGGCTCAAAGTAAGCTAAGCCTGGAATCTAACCTAAGTCCATTACCTGGCTCTCTGTAATAACCAGCAGTGTGAATTTGTCTAGGTTAATTTCTTATTTTCATGTCCCTGCTGTCACATAGAAATCATGTCACCATTTCCTCAAGGTCCTACAGGAACTATCATAAGTCACACTTACCCTTTACTCATAAGCCTCTTCCAAGAAATAAAGAAGAGATAAATAAGAGCAACACTTACTCAAATAATTACTAAGAAAACAACTGTTTTTCAGTAGCTCAATTTCTATATTTCTATATTCTATATATATATTTCTATATTTTCCCTCAAAACAGGAAACAGTACTAATAATCTGGAATATAAGCCCTTAAATGCTCTGTTGGAGAAAAATGAAAAAAATTAAGAATTTTTCTATTTATAGTCTTCTGTAACTATAAATATTTCTATTTATAGTCTTCTGTAACAGCTAAGTAATTTCCTCAAATTTCCCTCTCCTTTTCTAAAAGAGTATCTAAGACTGTTTCCTTTGCATGTACTCTTTAATCAGGTAATAAAGAAATGTTTTACACAGTAACTAACATTATCAGAAGACATTAAAACAATAAAATTTCTTCCTGCTCATTAGCATAAATACATAATTTCTACATGTATTTTAAGATGCATCAGTCGTCTTATACCTGAAGTCTCTTTCCATCAGACGTAATCTGAGGAATCTGACCATGAATTCTGTTTATAAAGTCAGAATAGCCTTGAGAAAGAAGCCCATCCTGCATGAGAAGCAAAGAAAAACATAACATTTTCTATCTGCATCTAAACCTTTCTTTTCTAGTTCAAATGTTAAATGTAAGCTAAGGAAACAAATTCAAACACACACATAATCCCATACTTTCAAAATTATTAGTTTCTATTGGATATTTAAAGACAAGTTATTGACATTGCAACGACAGATATAGGGCATATCAGCATATACCATGCAGAACTGTGTGGGAGAGAGTGGTGTCTACAGTGTGAACTGTGGTCCATGCTTAGTGGCAGAGCCCCAGGATGTGTGTATCCATTGCAGGTGATGTGCCACACTGATGAAGGATGTTTATGTGGGAGGTTGTGGGAGGTGCGGGAGGTGGGGCATATGGGAATCCCTATAATTTTTGTGTAACATTTATGTAATCTAAGTATCTTTTAAAAAATAAAAAAAATAAAGACAAGTTATAATTTCAATTTTAAACATATGCTTTAATATAGAAAAAAATCCTCAGTGCTGGGAAACTAGTTCAACCCATCCCAAAAATAATTTGGAACTATTTCAAGTCTTAAATGCATTAATATCCTTCCAGATAGTCTACATTTGCAACTCTGACATAAAGAAATAATATGTCATATGGAAAAAATTTATGTACAAAGATAGCAATTTGGAATAAAAAAACAAAACTACATTTCTAGTAATGGGAAGTTAAATAAACCATGAAGTATCAAGGAATGGAGAGGGCCTGCAGCTGCAGGCAGGATAATCCCATCCACCATATCCATGGGATATAAGCCCTCTGTCACTTGGAGGTGGAGTGGACGTCACCTTCCCAGTCCCCTCAGGATTGGGGAAGAGCTATGGACTAGACTGGACTTAATGGTATTCTGTTGTAGACATAGTGTGATTCAAGCAATGGAAGAAATTATAAGAGTGAGGGGGAAAATAAAGAAAGAAAGAAAGAAAGAAAGAAACCATGAAGTAGCCATGTAATAGACAATAGATGATCTTTAAAAATTGTATACAAAAAATCTTTTGTGACATGAAAGTATACTTATGCTATTACATTAAAAAAAGATTTTTCCAGGTTCCTCATAGCTTGATTTCAACTACATAATATATATGCATATATAAATATAAGAGGGATATAAAATATACCAAACTGGTAACAGCGATTATCGCTGGGTGGTGGGATCATGACTAAATTATACTTTTGCTTCATCAATTTACACATTTTATCTCGAAAAACATAAGAAACTTTTTCAAAAAAGTATGATTATTTTTTAACATACAGCTTCATCCAAGACCAGGAATCTAACTTGAGATAAGTTCAGCTTTCCAGTGGACACCAAGTCATCTAGTCTTCCCGGTGTGCCTACAACAATATCTACCTGAAAAATACCAAAATAAGCATCTAAAACTGAAGAACAATTATAATCACCTCAAAAGAGAAACCAACAACTGTTTAGTTATCATGAAAATAGGCATAATGAAGCAGTAGGTCAACTCTAAATTCTATAATTATGTTAAAAAGGAATTAGAGAATACCATATACCAAACTTGTATTTGATTTGAAATTAATATGAAGATTTCTGTAAGTGATTTTTGACATCCTTAAGCATTATTTATAGTCTGATATATAATATTTGTATTTTCCAAGCAAAAAACAGATGAATTTATAGGAAATTAAGCCAGGATTTGAAACTCAGGTCCTATCATTAATCAGCTGTGTGACATTGATTCATTTACTCCCTTCTAGTTTCAGATTTCTCATTTGGCAAATGGGGTAATACCTTCTGCTTTCTAAGAGGGATGTGATAATTATAAGATGCATAAAGCACTTACTACCTAGTGTTTCAGGTGGTCAATATTCTTTTTTTATAATTAATGATAATGATGATCTGCCTATTCAGGAAAACAATAATAATTACTATTTGTCACATGCTTATAATGAACAGGCACCGTGACAAGCATTTAACAAGTACTGTATCATTTCATACTACCATTAAGATAAATACTACTATTATTCCGATTTTTAGATGAGGAAACTAAATGTTCAAGTTAAAAGGACTCAGATTACACAGCTGGGATTGAAACTCAGGGTCCAAACAGATCTAATCCAAATTAGAGCAAGTTTTGTTAAACATTTTTTTAATAAAAATTTTAAGCATACACAAAAGTAAACAGTATAATGAAACTACATGCCAGTACCAACAATTAGCCACAGTTTTCATTCTTCCATACACATTTTTAACATTTTAGGTATAATGATCAGGAACATGGGCTTGGGAGTCAGCTTGACCCTCTGAGTTGTATGATCTTAAGCAACTTACTCAATATTTAGTATAAGCGCTTTTCTAATCTGTAAGGACAGGGAAGAGTACCATCTCAGAGGACTATTGTGGGAACCGAAGAAAAAGTATGTGTACAACATTTAGCAGAATGCCCGGTCCATTTCTAGAAAGCACTCAAAAAAGAGTGGGTTTTGTTTTGCTTAACTGTTTTTCTGTGTTGTGTGTAGTCCTTACATGTACAATTCCATAGCATTAATTACATTCATAATGGTGTACAATCATCACCAAAATTTTTCATCACCCCAAACATAAACTCTGTACTCATTAAGCAATAACTACATATTCCCTCCTCCTTCCAGCTATTGGTAATCACTACCTGCATTCTGTCTCTATCAGTTTGCTTATTTTAGATAATTCATGTAAGTAGAATCACACAATATTTGTCCTTTTGAGTCTGGCTTATTTCACTTAGCATATTTTCAAGGTTCGTCCATGTACCATGTATCAGAACTTCTATGTAGCACAGATCCGAATTTCATTCCTTTTTACAGCCAAATAATAGTCCATGATGTATATGTGTGTGTGTGTGTGTGTGTGTGTAACACGTTCTGTTCACCGTTCACCTGCTGCGGGGCACCTGGGTGGTTCCCACCCTTTGGCTCTTGTGAATAATGCTGCCATGGACACTGGTGTACGAGCATCTGGTTGAGAGCCTGTTTTCAATTCTTTTGGGTCTATTCCTAGGAGTGGAAATGCTGGGCCACATATGTTTAACTTTTTCAGGAACCACCAAACTGTTTTCCATAGAAGCTGGACCGTTTTACATTCTCATCAGTAAGAACTGAGGTTTCCAATTTCTAACACCCTTGGCAACACTTATTATCTACCCTCTCTTAAAATTATGGCCATCCTAATAGGTATAAAGTGATGTGTCATTGTGGTTTTGATTTGCATTTCTCTGATTAACGAACATTTTTTTGTGTGCTTATTGGCCATTTATCTTTCTTTTTGGAAGAGGTATCTATTCAAGTCCTTTAAAGTTAGGATTTTTAAAGCATGTATACGGATGTGTATGCGAGCACAAATAACATATGATATAAAGTCATTCAATAATTAGACAATTCAAAATTTCCCTTTATTGGTAGGCACAAATAAATCACCTCCACTTATATTCTTTTTAATCTGTTCTTTCCACACTAGACTAAAAACATAAACATAGCTTTCTCCTAAAAAATTTCTCCCCAAAGTCCCATCACTTCAGTAACTCACCCCTTGACAAAAACAGAACACTGTGCTAAAGGGACTTTTGATTTGACCCAATATGAGGCATTTATATTCTCATTAAAAAATTAAAAAATAAATAAATAAATAAAAAGACATTTTTGAAGTTTCATTTGTACTGATATCTAGCAAGCCATAGTTGAACCTAGAGAAACTGTCTGGAAATGTAAAGATAAAACCTGATCAATACACTGAGCATCCTATGCATTAAGCTCTAAGACAGGTGCTGTGTACCACAGTAAACAAAATAAGATTCTGGTTCTGTGTGTAAAATCTCTTTAACAAAGAATTCTAGCCAACCATGTGAGTTTCCTTCCTCCTCAATTTCAGTAGGGAAAGTCAGCATGAAAACAGACACACGGTCTCTCAGGTTACAAAAAAAAAAAGTCAGATTGGAAAGGCTTCAGAGAAGTATCTATCTATCTATCTATCTAATCTATCTATCTATCTATCTATCTATCTATTTATTTATTCCCCCCTTCCCCCTGCCCACTGTTTTGCTCTTGCTCTCTGCTCTCTTGTCTTCTCTTTAGGCAGCACCGGGAACTAATCCTGGGACCTTCCGGAGTGGGAGAGAGATGCCCAATCTCTTGCGCCACCTCAGCTCCCTGGTCCGCTGTGCCTCTTATTTTCTCTCCTCTGTGTCTCTTTTTGTTGCATCATCTTGCTGCGCCAGCTCTCCACACGGGCCAGCACTCCTGCGCGAGCCAGCTCTCTGCATGGGCCAGGTTGCCTTTCACCAGGAGGCCCCAGGAATCGAACCCTGGACCTCCCATATGGTAGATGGGAGCCCAATCGTTTGAGCCACATCCATTTCCCAGGAATGACTCTTAATTCATGAAAGCTAGAAGAAAATCCTCAGTCCTCAAAGAGTAAATACAAATAACTCATGTATGCTGGAATTTTGCATGAGTGGTTTGGAAGAGACTGCTGTTCTAAATACTTCTGGGGAAAGAAAAGATATATTTCCAAGATGTAGTTGAACAAATATATACGTTTCTTACCTTCTACTAATTTTGGCCTCATTTAATTTTTCCTTAAACACAACAAAACTATACGGCCAAAACACAACCCATAGGTTACTTTTTAAAAATTAAAAGCACAGGGAGCAGATGTGGCTCAAGTGGTTGAGTGCCTGCTTCCCACACACAAGGTCTCGGGTTCAATCCCTGGCCCCGGTACCGCAAAATCAATCAATCAATCAATCAATCAATCAATCCCCGGCAACTCAAAATAAATAAATAAGTAAATCATAAAAGCACAACTTACCCCATTATCCAAAACAGAAAGTTGATCCCGTGCTGCAACACCTCCAATTATCAGAAGTTCCCTGAAATAAATATCAGAGTGATAATGTAGAAGAAGAATTAAAGTCTGCTTTATTTTGGTTTGATCTGTATCCATTTCTTTTAGGTGGAAATTAAAGTTGAGTAAGTAACAGAGAAAGAATTCACAACAAAGCAAGTTGAAGGATGAATACAAAGTTTTTTATTCCCAGTAGACATGTACAATGCTGGAGTTAGCTAAACTAACCAAACAGAATGTAAAAGTCGAGAACAGAGAAAATCACTCCTCACGCACATTCCATATTAGGGCACATGCAAGGTCCGCCAACACCTGGTTTCAACCTACCTTTCAGATATATATGCTTTTATGTGTATAAAATATCTTTGAAAAAGTATATCAAAAAAAAAAAAAAAAAAAAAAGTTGGCCACTGGGATGGATAAACAGAAACTGGGGGTTGGTGTGAAAGGAGACTTATTTTTCATAGAATGCCCTTTTGTGTTGATTGAAATTTTCTTATTACAAATACTTCAAATCTTCTTTTAGGTTAAAAAGAGTGCCTCGTGCCAAGATAATTTGATGACGCATATTAAGAGGAAGCAATAGTCTTTTCAAGAAACAATGCTGGAAAAACTGGATATGCACTTGCAAGGAATGAAGTTAGGGACAACCAGCATGATGGCGGCAGAGTAAGGCGCTCCTAGGATCAGCTCACCGTACAGGGTAGTTAGTAACTACCCAGAGCTACCTAAAGCACCTGTTTGGGAGGAGGCCAGTGCCCATCCTCCACTGGCGGCACAAACCGCCTCAGGAGCTGTTCTGTGGCTGGAGTTGGAAGCTCCATTTCTCAAAAATGGGAGGAAGAGGCAGTTGGGCACCGGCTTCAGCTACTGATTAGTAAATTCGACTGGCTAAAGTATAACCCTATGAACAACTAAAGTTTGAACCTGTCCAAATCAGAAAGGCCAGGAGACGCCGTTTTGATTCTACCCGGGCATGAGGGGAAGCCGGGCTGACTAGAAATCACAGTAATGGTAGAGACCAGCTTCTTTTACCCAGATCAGCCTGCAGCCCTAGCCTAGGCCTCTACCCCACCTCTAGCAGGGAGGAAGATGACGGGGCCCTGTACCAGCTTCTCCAGGTAACTGCAGGTACATTCGGCTGGCACAGAATGAATGGTGAGAAGTCTACCAGGGCAACTGTGGTCATTTCGGACCCACACTGCGTAGACTGCTGCCCACACCTGCAGCTCCATCTGCGCCCCAGGCAGGGGAGAAAGGAGCGTGAAGCTTCATCAGTTTCTCTGGGCAACTACAGTCTGGGCCTGCATGACCTGGATTATTACACACAGTTGTGGCTCTGTCCCTACCCCTGGCAGAGGAGAAAGGTGGGAGAAGCTTCATTGGTCTCTGGGGTAACACAGGCAGCATGAGCCTTCCCAGCTTACAGCATCAACTACATCCGCGGCTCCTACTACACAACAAGCAAGAGAGAAAGTGCAAGAAAGTCCTAAAGAGAAAACCTGCACCCAGAATAAATACATCTAGTAAGCCAGATGCCAAGACACCAACAAAAAATGGCAATCCATACCAAGAAACAGGAAGATATGGCCCAGTTAAAGGAACAAGATAAGCCTCCAGATGACATAAAGGAGTTGAGACAACTAATCATAAATATTCAAACAAATCTCCTTAATAAATTCATTGAGATGGCTTAAAAGATTAAGGATATTAAGAAGACAATGGGGGAAGTGGATGTGGCTCAAGCAGTTAAGCTCCTGCCTACCACATGGGAGGTCCACGGTTCCCAGTGCCTCCTAAAGAAGACAGCGAGGTGGTGTGATGGGCAGGTGCGGCAAACTGACACAGCAAGATGATGCAACAAGAGACACAAGAAGTAAAACATGATGAGAGACACAACAAAGCAGGGAGCAGAGATTCCTGGTGCCTCCTAGAGAAGATGGGCAACAGTGAGCTGATGCAATGGGCAGGCACAGCAAACTGACGCAACAAGATGACAGAACAAGAGACACACCAGAGCAGGGAATGGAGGTGGCTTAAGCGATTAGGTGTCTCCCTCCCACATTGGAGTTCAGCTCCCGGTGCCTGCTAAAGAAACAAATAAGACAAACAGAAACAGCAAGTGCAAACAACGAAGGGGTGGGGAGAAATGAATAAATAAATCTTAAAAAAAAAAAAAAAAAAAAAAAGAGGACATTGGATAAGCACAAAGAATTTGAAAACATACATAGAAAAATAGCAGATCTTATAGGAATGAAAGATGCAATAAATGAAATTAAAAAATACACTGGAGGGGGAAGCGAATGTGGTTTAAGTGGTTGGGCTCCTGTCTACCATATGAGAGGCCCTGGGTTCAGTTCCCAGTGCCTCCTGGAGAAGGTGAGCAAACAATGAGCAGACAGACGAGAGGACCATCTGGGGGAGATAAATAAAGAATAAATAAGTAAATAAAATAAAAAATAAACTGGAATCACATAATGGCAGATTTGAGAAGGCAGAAGAAAGGATTGGTGAGCTTCAAGACATAGCCTCTGAAAGCGAACATAGAAAAGAATAGATGAAAAAAAAAAAAAAAGAATGGAAAAAAATTGAACAAAGTCTCAGGGAAATAAATGACAGGAAGAGACGTGCAAACATACGTGTCATGGGTGTCCCAGAAGGAGAAGAGAAGGGAAAAGGGGCAGTAGGAATATTTGAAGAAATAATGGTAGAAAATTTTCCAACCCTACTGAAGGACATAGATATCCGTGTCCAAGAAGCCCAATGAACTCCCATCCAAATAAATCTAAATAAGACCAACTTCAATACACATACTAATCAGAATGTCAAATGCCAAAGACAAAGACAGAATTCTGAGAGCAGCAAGAGAAAAACAATGCATAACATATAAGGGATACTCAATAAGATCAAGTGCCTATTTCTCATCAGAAACCATGGAGGCAAGAAGGCAGTGGTATGATACATTTAAGATAATGGAAGAGAAAAACTGCCAGCCAAATATTTTATATCCAGCAAGACTGTCTTTCAAAAATGAGAGCAAGTTTAGAAGATTCACAGATAAACAGAAACTGACAGAGTTTATAACAAAGAGATCGGCCTTGCAGGAAATACTAAAGGGTATGCTACAGTCCAAAAAGAAAAGACAGGACAGAGAAGCTTGGAAGAAAATCTAGAAATGAAGATTATATTAGTAAAAGTAATTAAAAGTCTCAAAAGAGTGGTAAAAATAAAACATGAGACATAAAACCGAAAGGTCAAAATGAGTGAAATAAGAACGTCTTTACAGTAATAACACTGAATGTTAATGGAATAAATTCCCAATCAAAAGACACAGACTAGCAGAATAGGTAAGAAAATATGAGCCATCTACACGCTATCTGCAAGAGACTCACCTTAGACCCAAGGATACCAGTAGATGGAAAAGGAAAGGCTGGAAAAAGATATTCCATGCATGCAGCATTCAGTAACCAAAATAAAACAAAAAACCAAAATGGAGTAGCTATACTTATATCAGAAGAAAAAGACTTTAAAAGACACTAGTAATGTGCAATCAAAGGAGGAAGTCAGAAAAAAAAAATTCCATTTACAATAGCAACTAAAAGCATCAAATGTTAGGGAATAAACTTAACCAAGGATGTAAAACACTTGTATTCAGAAACTACAATGTGTTATTAAAAGAAATAAAAAAAGACCTAAAAAATTTTAAGAACATTACATGCTCACAGATTGGAAGACTAAATATTATTAAGATGTCAATTCTACCCAAATTGATATACAGATTCAACGCAATCCCGATAAAAATTCCACCAGCATTTTTTAAATAAATAGAAAACAAGATTATCAAATTTATTTGGAAGAGTAGAGGGTACCACATAGCCAGAAACATCTTAAAAAGAAAAAGTAAAGTTGGAGGACTCTCACTTCCAGACTTTAAATCATATTACCTAGCTATAGTGGTAAAAACAGCATGGTACTTGCATAAAGACAGACACATAGACCAATGGGACTTAATTGATGGTTCAGAAACAGACCTTCACATCCATGATCAAGTGATTTTTGACAAGCCTGTCAAACCCACCCAACTCAAGCTGAACAGTCCATTCAGCAAATGGTGCTGGTAGAATTAGATATCCACAGACAAAAGAAAGACAGAGGACCCCTATATCATACCTTATATAAAACTTAACTCAAAATGGATCAAAGACTTAAATATAAAAGTAAGAACCATAAAGCTTCTAGAAGAAAATTTAGGAAAACATTTTCAAGACCTGGTGGTAGATGGATTCTTAAAGGAGACAAGAGGAGGACTAAGACAGACTACTGATACTTAATGTATGTAGAAGTTTTAATTAACTTGACTGTAAAAGTGTGGAAATGATAGAGTTGATGGTAACACATTATAGTGAGTAACAGCTGGTTTATAAATGAGAATGTGGCTGGAAGGGGCAGTCAGTCTAGGGATGGAAATGTCAATTGTAAGAAAGCTAGAGAATAATCCAGGGACTGAATAACACAGTAAATCCAGAGGTAGATGAGAACTGTGTTGATGGTCCAGATGCAAGAGTGTCCTTTGTGAGCTAGAGCAGATGGACATCACTATTGCAGGGTGGTGGGAATGTAGAGAACTATGGTTAACAGCAATACAGTATATTCATGCATCTAGGCCAAAGATGTACTGTGCTGATAATGGGGGGGTATGGAAAATGTGTGCCAAATGTACACAATAGACCATGGTTGGTGGTAATAGTCTGATGATATTATCTCATAATCTGTAACAAATGATCCACCATGGTGTAGTGTGTTGGTGAAGGGGTGTTGTGTTCAGCATATGTGCATGATTGTTTTGTAAGTTCACAACTTCTGTAATAAAAATATATTTTAAAAAATAATAATAGGATGGGTTGGGGGAAAAATACACCAAATGTTAGTTATTGACTGTAATCAGTAGTAAGATTTTGAAGATATTCTTTCGTAATTTGTAACAAATGTCTCACAACAATGCAAGGTGTTGGTGGTGGGTTTATGTATGGGACCCCTGTATACTGTTATGCATGTTTGCCTTATAAATTCACAACTTTTACTATACACTTATTGTTTCTGTATGTTCATGTATGAATGATATAAAAATAACAATAATAATAATAATAGGGCGGGTGGGGGAAAAATACACCAAATGTAAGATACTTTGATTAGTAGTAATATTTTGAGGATGCTCTTTCATCATTTGTTAAAAATGTTTCACAACAATGCAAGGTATTGGGAGGGTGAGATATGGCAGCCCTTTATGATGTTATATTTGTTTATGATGAAGTATGTTTGTTTTGTAAGTTCAAAACTTTTACTATACTATACACTTATTGTTTATGTATGTTTATGTATAAGTGATATAATACTTTAATAAATTTTTTTAATTAAAAAAAAAAAAAAAGAATTAAGTTAGACCCTTTCCTTACACTATACATAAAAGCTAACTCAAAATGGATCATAGGTGTTGGAAGAGGGCGTCAGATTAGGCAGATAAGGCTCAGCTCTCTCACAAAAGCAACAGAGAAAGAGCCAAAAGCTGCCCGAGGGACCTGATTTGGGGGTCAGCAGACCATGACAGTGCTTCACAACTTCCAGGAGAGTGAGGGACAGAGAGATAAAGAATCCGAAAAAACAAACTGAGTGAGCAAACTTGCCATGGAACCCAGCAATACCAGAAGAACTGAGAGCAATGACACAAACAGACATCTGCACACCGACATTCATAGCGGTGTTATTCACGACAGCCAAAAGCTGGAAACCCAGGTGTCCATCAGCTGATGAATTGGTAAACAAGTGTGGAGATACACACGATGGAATTTATGCAGCCGTAGGAAGAAATAAAGTCATGAAGCACATGACAAAATGGACGAACCTGGAGGACGTTATATTGAGTGAAGCAAGCCAGACACAAAAGGACAAATACTGCATGAATGTGCTATTATGAATTAAATATATTGTGTGAAATATAAATATATTATATGAAATATGAATATTGGGTAGAATTTCATATATAAGACCGTTTTTCTTTCAGGTTGAACAAATGTAAGTTAATACTAAGAATGATATCAGACACACAAAAAAACCACATTACACTAAGTTAAGGAGACCAGACACAGAGTACTATATATTATATGATTCCATTTATATAAAATGTAAATATATATCAATTTATAAAGATGAAATGAGATTAGTGGTTATGTGGGTCTGAGGAAGGAATCCTAAGGCGTGTGAAGTCTTTTTGGAGTAATGAAATTGTTCTAAAATTTTTAAGATGATGAATGCACAGCATTGTGACTACACTAAAAGCCATTGATTATACACTTTGAATAGAGTCGCCGGAAACAGCAGCTATGTACAGTGAGGGAAGCATAGAGAGATTGAGAGGTGAGAAATTTTCTTGTTTGTCTGTTTTTTATTATTATTATTGAAATAATGATAATGTTCTAATAATGATTGAAGTGATAAACATACAACTATGTGATTAAACCAAATACCATTGATTGTACACTTTGGATGAACTGTGTACTTTACTAATATGTATCAATAAAATTGATTTGTTTAAAAAAAGTAGATCACAGGCCTAAAAGTAAGACCTAAAGTATAAAACCATAAAAGAAGACACAGATGTAAATCTTCATGACCTTGGGTTAGACAAAGCCTTATTGGATACAACACCAAGAGCATAAGTGACAAAAGAACAAAAAATAATTGGACTTCATCAAAATTAAAAACATTTGTGCTTCTGAGGAACAGATGTAGCTCAGCGGCTGACTGCCTGCTTCCCATGTATGAGGGCCTGGGTTCAATCCCTGGAACCTCCTTTAAAAAAAAAATTGTGATTCAATGGATACCATCAAAAAAATGAGAAGAAAAAAATATTAAATAGAACTCTAGAAATAGCTCTTATTTTAGAAAGAGAGAAAGAGAGAAAAGAGAGAAAGAATAAGAGAGGGAGGGAAGGAAGGGAGGAAGACAGGAAAGGTAAGAAAGAAAAAGGACAAACCACAGAATGGGAGAAGATATTTACAAATCACGAATCTAGTAAGAGATCTGTCCAGAATAAATAAAGAATTCTTACAACGCAACAATAGAAAGAAAATAAGCAGGTTGAAAAATGGGCCAAGGACTTGAAGAGACATTTCTCCAAAGAAGACACAGAATGGCCAATAAATACATGAAAAGATGGTCAACATCATTAGCTATTAGGGAAATGCAAGTCTAAATCACAATGAGGATACCACCTCATAGCCACCAGGATAACTATACTCCAAAACACTGGAAAAAACGAATGTTGGCAAACGTGGAGAAACTGGTGTCCTTCTAGATCATGGTGGAAATGTAAAATGGTTCAGCTATTGTGGAAAACTATTTGGCAGTACCTCAAAACGTTAAACAGCAATATGACCCAGCAATTCTGCTCCTAGGTACACAGCCAAGAGAAATGAAAACGTGTCCACACATAAACCTATATGCAGACATATTCATAGCATAATAGTCAAAAGGTAGGGTCACCTCAAATGTCCTTCAACTGATGAATGGATAAACAAAATGTAGTATATTCATGCAACGTAATATTTCTCGGCAATAAAAAGGAGTGAAGAAGGAGAGGATTGTGGGAAGATGGTGGAGTAGGGAGCTCTAGGACTCAGTCCTTCCACCAAAACTATTAACAAGACAGGAACTGTCTCAAACAAACTATTTTGAAAATCCAGAGGCCAAAAGAAGACTCTAAAGCATCCAGAAAAAAGCAGGAAGAAGAGGCTGATAAATTACAGTAAATAAAGAACAATAAACTGCTTTCTCCATGGCAGCTACTGGACCCACCTACATTTTCACTGTGACCACCATGCGGTCCAGTCCCTGGCGAGCTTCCTGGTGTCAGAAAGAGACATAAAAATCCTGTCCCCAATAACAGGGGTAGACATGGCTGATCACGACTTTTGAATAGAGTGAATTCAGATCTCTGGGGGCCTGGCTCAGAGGGTAACTATTGTTTCAATCCACCCAGACAAAAGCAGGACAAAAGCAACAGTGGCCATTGTTTCAACCCACCCTGTACAAAGGGGCAGCAGCCGTTGTTTCAAACCCTCCCCAGACAGGGGCAAAGGTGGTGGAGACTTAAAGACCTAAAGAGGCAGTAGTTCCTCGGGTCTGTGGGGACAGTGAGCTGCAGGGCTGCACTTGCTGGGCAGGCCAGGAGAGCCCAGCTTTGGGGAGCCGCTGGAGAAGCTCTCGGTGCCCTTCCTGATCCACTTCCCTGGGTACTTTGGAGCCAGTCTGCACCCTCCTACACCCCCGTGTGGGTTCCCAGTGTGCACCTCCTCCTAGATTTGTCTTCCAGGCAAAAGCAGCTTGAGAAACAAAAGGAGTGTAAAACTCTATAGGGACAGCCTGGGACAAAGGCCTGCCTGCTGGCATTGAACACCAGGGAGAGGGAGGTCTGTCTCCTGGAAAGATGGGACAATCAAACTTCTGTAAACAGGGGAATTCCAAAACAACTGACAAGCAAAAGCCCAGGACAAGATGGAGGCCCAGAAAGACAAAGAAAACTCTGCACATTGCATTCACCTTGGGCAGACCTTCCTGGTTGGAGGCCTGAAACTCAAGAAAACCTCTGCTTTATCACTGACTGGTTACAAAACCAAGAAACAGACATCTCAGGGAATAAACCTCAGAGTTAATATTTTAAAATATTATAGGAAGTGGATGTGGCTCAAGCAGTTGGGCACCTACCTACCACATGGGAGGTCCTGGGTTTGGTTCCCAGTGCCTCCCAAAGAAGACAAGCAAGACAGTGAGCTGACAAGATGGGCTGGCATGGCGAGCTGACACAACGAGGAGACACAACAAGGATACACAACGAGGAAACACGAGAGACAAACAAACAGGGAGTGGAGGTGGCTCAAGTGATTGGGCGCTTCTCTTCCAATGGTAGGTCCTGGGTTCAGTTCCTGGTGCCTCCTAAAAAAGAAGATGAGCAGACACAGGCAGCTCACGACAAACACACACACAGAGAGCAGATGGCAAGCATAAACGAGGAGGGGGAATAAATAAAATAAATCTTTAAAAAATACATAAAGTGTGCAACAAGAGTACAAGAGAAACAAAGAAACTGGAAATGATTGCCCATTCAAAGGAAGAGGATAAAAATCCAGAAAACACCAAAAAAGACGACGAGAATGTGGACAAAGATTTTAAAAAGTGAAATGAAAAATACCCAGAAGGGTTTCAAGAGCAGGTTGGAGCTGGCAGAAGAAACACTGAACTTGAAGACAAGACACTTAAAATGAGTCAGGCTGAGAAGCAGAAAGAAAAAAGAAATACTAAAAGAGGAAACAGCTTAAAACACTTTGGAACACCATAAAGTGCACCAATAAAGCATTATGGGAGTACCAGAGAGAGAAGAAATAAAGAGCAGAAGGAATATTCAAAGAAATGACAGAGCACTTCCTACTCTTAGCAAAAGATGTGAAAATGCACATCAAAGAAGTCCAGAGAACACCAAACAGGATTAACATGAAAAAAAAAAAAAAATACCCCATCATATACTAACTACACTATCATACACTAACTACACTTCTGCACAGGAGAAAGAGTTCTAAAAGCTGCAAGCAAAAAGCAATGTGTTATAAACATAGGAATTCCGATTTCTCATCAGAAATCAAGGAGGCAAAAGACAATGGATTGAAAGTTAAGAGAAAAAAACTGCCAGTCAAGAATTTTATATCCCACGAAACTTTCTTTCAAAAATGAGGGCAAGATTTCCAGATAAACAAAAGCTGAGGGAGTACATCACCACTACACCTGCCCTACAAGCAATGCTAAAAAGGAGAGTGTCAGATTGAAAGGAAAGGCCACTAGACAGTAGTTCAAAGCCGCATAAAGAAATAAAGTCCTGTGGTAAAGGTAACTAGGTAATTATAAATGCAAGTATTACTGCAGTGGACTATTTGGTACGTAACTCCACTATTTACCTCCTACTGGTGCTAAACTGCAAATGCATAAAAAGTAATGATAAATCGATGTTTTTGGTCATATAATGTATAAAGCTATAAGTGGTAAGAAGTACAAAAGAAATGGTGAGATATGGGGTAGAGGAAAAGTATATGTGCATGCTATTGAGTTAAGTTGACATCAAATCAAATATGACTTTTATATATTTAGGATGTTAAATTTTAACCCCATAGTAACCATAAAGAAAACAAATGAAAAATATATCCAGATAGAAATGAGAAGGCAGGCAATATGGTACAACCCAAAAAATCAAATAAATATAAAAGTAGGCATTGATGGAAGAATTGAGGGTCAAAACAGGTTTAAGACTTACAAAGGGTAAATAAATAGCAAAATGGCAGAAAAAAGCACTGCATTATCAGTAGTGACTTTAAATGTAAATGGATTAAACTTCTCCAGTCAAAAGGCAGAGTGGATTAAAAAAACACATGAGCCAACTGTCTGTTGTTTGCAAGAGACTCACCTTAAATTCAAAGATACAAGCAGGTTGCTGGTGAAAGGATGGGAAAAATACATATGATGGAAGTAGTAATCAAAAGGGAGCTGTCCTGGCTTTAGTCTTCTGTGGACCCTAGAAAATTATGTTCTTGAGCTGACCCATTCCTGTGGATGTAAGCCTACTGTATGTAGCACTTTTTGGTTAGATTCAAATAGGGGATCTTTTGATTAGATCACTTTTGATTACATCCCTTCAGTTAAGGCCCTTATTAGACTACAGGACCCAGGTTGGGTCCTAATCCTTCTACTGGAGTCCTATATAAACAGAGAAAGAGAGCTGCCATTTTACCCTGCCATCTGAGAGGACTCCAGGATCACCTACAACTGCAGAAAGGCAGAGAACCCCGAGAGGCTGAGAGAGGCCAAAGTTGAAGAGAAGAGAAGAGGCTCGGGAGAGATGAGCTATGAGCCTGATCACCCACAGCTGAGCTTGGGGAGAAAGTGAGCCCGAAGGAAACACACAGAGACCAGCTGCCATTAGTCCAGGATCTGCCAGCGCCAGACCTTTGGTGAGCCAGCATCTCTGAGGATGCCTTGAATTGGACATTTTCACAGCTTTGGAACTCTTAAGATTTTAACCTAATAAACTCCCATTATAAAAGCCAATCCATTTCTGGTATAAAAGCCAATCCATTTCTGCCAATCCATTGGCAGCCTTTAGCAAACCAAAACAGAAACTGAGGTGGCTCTACTAATATGGATAAAACAGATTTTAAGTAAAAAAGCAGTTATGTGGGACAAAGATAGGCATTATATATTGATGAAAGGAAAATGTAACAATTTTTATTATATATGCATCTAAGAGCAGAGCCCCAAAATATATGAAGCAAATACTGACAGATTTTAAGGGAGAAATTGATGGTTCTACATTAATAGTAAGAGACTTTAATATACCATTCTCAATAACAAATAGAACATCTAGCTGGAAGACCAATAAGGAAGTAGAAGACTTCTTTATTGATTCTAAACCAACAAGACCTAACAGACAACACTTCACCCAACAAAAACAGAATATACATTCTTCTCGAGGGCACATGAATCATTCTCCAGGATAGACCATATGCTGGGTCACAAAACAAGTCTTAAATTCAAAAATATTGAAACCACGCAATGTATACTCTCCAACCCCAACAAAATGAATCTAGAAATCAGTAACAAAAAGAAAAAAGGGAAATTCACAAACATGTGGAAATTAAATAACATACTCTTAAACAACCAAAGGGCTAAGGAAGAAATCAGAAGCAAAATCAGGAACTATCTTGAGGCATATGAAAACAAGAACACTATATACCAAAACTTACAGGATATTATATTATATTAAAAAAGACTTCAAATCAGAGTCCTAACCTCAAAACTAGAAGAGCTAGAAAAAGAAGAGCAAACTAAACCCAGAGTGACAGAAGGAAATAACAAAGATTATTCTCTGAATGACTTCTTATTTGAAGCCATTCTAAACACAGTGGAAAACACTACGTAAGTGGATGACATGTTAACACTGCATCTATGTAGTATCATACTTGACAGGCCACTTCGAGTCTCATAGTGACTCTGAGTAAACATAGGCTTCATGGTTGCCAACCATCATCTTAAGCAACAGTAAACCTAAAATAAAAAGCTTTCTAGCCTATGACTGTCCATTATATTGGCAAATGTCCAACCACCTATCACCCTAGAGCCATTATATGTCCTAAATTCATCAGTATCAGATGCAATGGGCTACGTAAGAACCACCTAGATGAGCTTCTTTCTTCCTTTAAAAAGCAAAAACAGGGAAGTGGATATGACTCAAGCAATTGAGCTCCCGCCTACCACACGGGAGATCCCGGGTTCAGTTACCAGTGCCTCCTGGAGAAGACGAGAAAGATAGCAAGCTGGTATGACAGGCTGGCACGGCATGCTGACACAACAAGATGGCACAACAAGGAGACACAAAGAGGAAACAAAATGAGAGAGACAACAAAGCAGGGGGAAGCAGTGGCTCAAGTGATTGAGTGCCTCTCTCCAACATGGGAGGTCCCAGGGTCAGTTCCTGGTGCCTCCTAAAGAGAAGACAAGCAGACACAGAGAGCAGACAGCGAGCACAAACAACAAGGGGGTGGGGAATAACTAAATAATCTTAAAAAAAAAAAAAAAAAAATAAGTAAAAGAGGATCTAATTCCTATTCCCTGGAAATTCTAACTAGGAATAGCTGGGGTAAGCAAACCATAAATTTGTATTTTTAAGTAAAATCCAAGTTTCCAGGTTTGAAAATCATGGTCCTAAATCTATCATTTCTTCTCCTATAATACTTGACTCTTGCCTACCTTGCCACTCAGAAAATGTTCATCCCTATAAATTTAGCAGAAGATAATATATGCACATATACCGACAATCTCACTGCAGGACTCAGAAATATTAAAGAACAGCCTGTGCTTGAGGAGCGTAAAATGAGTTACAAATATTCAAACGACATGTATTTTAAGAAAAGGAACAAGAGCACATGACTGTGCAAGCCTTCAGGAGTGGTATCAGAGGCAGGAGAGAAGTCTGGGTCAAAAACTAGGTTAGCGTCACAAGAGATTAGGACTTGAGCTGGGTTTTAAAAGAAGGAAAAGGTTCACTTGTACTGAATGCAGAGTGAGTAACCCACAATTTTACCTTTCTAACAAAAAAATTGATTTTATTATTTCTTTTCCCTTCCAGTTCATGACATGTTAATTTTTCCACATACAGAATAAAAAAATAAATTTAAAAAAATCAACTCCTATTAGCATTTCACACCTGGAAGATTTCTGAATCTCTCACCCTAAGCAGACACCCTGATTATGTTGTCTCTCTCTTGCATACTATGCCCACTGCTACACTTAATTCTAGGAAAGCAAATGACTACGTCTCCTCGCTGTATCCCTGGTGCCTACAGGACTTCACATCTAGTAGGAAATTCAAATATTTGTTGAATGAGTGACACGCACGAACCCTCAAAACAAATGAGGAATTGTTTTACCAAAAAATATATTATCCCTGAATAAGTTTATTCAGCTTGTAAATTCAAGATGGGCCTTCGGTGGTGTCAAAAATGCAAACCTTCTGAAATTAGATAGGGATGATGGTTGCACAACCTTGTGAATGTACTAAAAACCACTGAATTGTACTTGTAAACGGAGAATTTTATGGTGAGTAAATTGTTTCAATAAAAATAATAATAATTTGAGAAAAATTAACAAAAATTAAATGTTCAATCAACTAACAGTAGTTTCCTTATACGGTATGAACTTCTTCAAATTAAAAAGCAAGAAGTTGCACAGGATCACTTAACTCTCGGTGTCCCTCCATGGCAGAAGGCCCTGTACCTCGATCGTGGCCGGTCTGAATGCCAAGTGGAAGACACCATTGTGAGGCAGTGTAGCATCAGCCTTGCTAAGTTTACCATCAAGCTGAAAATAGAGTCACGCTTTTCTATGTGCAGGAATGGATGAAATGAATCTAACACTGAAGGAAATGTTTCCTTTAAAAACTTAATTTTTACTCTGATACCATTTTGCAAACCATGACTCTGTATAAGAAACAGAGAAAAAAACTCAATTTGCTTAAAAAAAAAAAAAAAAAAATCAGACATCACCAATAAACTAGTTTTATACAGAAACTGTTAATGTATATCAAAGTTGACTATATTCATGTACTCATACATGTAAGGTGTATTCACACACTGAATTTCTACCACTTTTTTCTTTTTTTACCTACTCCTTCCAGAACACCTCATACCTAAAGACAATAAGCATTTGAGTACAAAAGGAATCTTTACCTTAATTTAGGATTATCGATATATTTCTTAAACTGCTTGACGTTATTCAAAGTTTGTTCGGCTAACTCTCGTGAGGGTTCCACGATGAGAGCTTTTGGAGCATTGGGGAGAAACTTTGTCTGTGCCACCTGTGCATTACCTTAAGAGAGGAAAAAAGCGGAAAACATTCAAATCATACCTCAAAATACTCATTTCTAAAATTTGAGTGCAAATATTTCCATATAAATTTTTTAAATAATAATTGTCAACAAGTATAAGAGACAAACAAAATGAAATAAAACTAAGATTCCTAAAATTAACTGAGGCCTCTTTAAGTTAAATCTACTTAAAATAATTGCAAATTGACCTATATGCCTGTAAACATTATCCACTTGCTTTGTGATAAAGTAAAAAACTACAAAACGTATTTACTTTATATAACTGATATATACTAGATATATACAATTGGTAAGAGTATGAGCTTTAGAATCAGACTGTCTGGATTTTAATTCATTTCTACCATTTACTCTAGGTAAATCACGTCAAGTCCCTACTCCTCAGGGTTTCTGTCTGAAATATGGGGAGATTAAGTGCAATAATCCCTGGGCCATGGGACTTAATAAACTGCATTTTATAAATATTAGGTATCATCACCATCTTGATCAAGATCCCCAAAATGCCCAAAACTGAAACCAAATACTTGGAGTTTATGAATTAGATTCTGAAGATGAATTTCACTGATGTGTTCAAGTTGGGTAACTAAACCAGCAAAGGTTAGGGCAGGGGGGTAGGGAGATAAATGTAACGAATTCTCTATAAGAAGCCTTACTGGGAGTTTTCACTAAAGCCCCATTCTAAAACTCAGTCTCTCAGTTACAATACCTGTGTGCTGTGATTTGACAACGTAACTATCCGGTGCTTTGGAAAGAGCCACAAAACCCTCTTTTGGTGGAAACTTAAATTCTTCTTCACCGAAGTTAAATTTTAGTTCAGCATTCTAGCATTGAATAAAGGAGAAAATTAAAATTCTTATCTCTAGTAATAGACAAAAAGCAAACTAACCAATACAAAATACAGATTAAGTAGCTTATAATAACACAAAATTTTTCAAACTAGAGTGTTTTTCTTTCCTCCTCGGGAACATTTATTTAATAAGGACAATTTCAGCTGTACCTGGTCCTTGCCAAAGCTATCCCAAATGAATGGGATCCAAACCCAAGGGAAGTCATTAGCCATCTGTGGTCATGGGAAGGGTTCCGTATGCCATCCCAGTCATCAGGTATGCCATCCCAGTCATCAGGTATG
>JAKSZT010054568.1:10098616-10111674 GCA_026826555.1 Tolypeutes matacus
GTATGCCATCCCAGTCATCAGGTATGCCATCCCAGTCATCAGGTATGAGGTCCCAGCCAAGCCAAGACCACCCATCACTTATGAGGTCCCAGCCAAGACCACCCCCTCAGCTGCACCATCTCCACCTCCAGCTCTGCAGGTTTCAGCCAGAGAGGTGGTGAGTTCTGGCTCAGTCTGATGAATGCACTGAGCCAGGCCCCTTTGTGGAATGTCCCCAACTAGGCAGGGCCAAAGAAGAGCCCACAGCATCAGGTCAGTCCCAGCGCCCAGGACTTGGGCATCTCCAGGTCTTGGATGTGGATGGCAGGCAGCACCAGGCTGCGCCCGATCACCAGGCCCCAAGTGCGCTGCACCATGTGACCATTAGGGAACCAGAGAGAACAGGTGCTGCCTGCCACCAGAGTGCATTATGCTTTATTACAGTAGAAGAATACAGAAAGCAGCAGCCAAAAGAAGAGCCACATGGAGGGAGGTCTGGGAGGGACTCAGATGCATCCATCGCCCTTGGAACAGCAGCCAAGTATTTTCTCAATCATGGAAGCTTATCGGGGCATCAGGTGCCATGTAGTTAGGCGTAATCTGCAGCCACCCTCCCCGCTCAAACTAGATTTTTAATTACCTTCAAAACACAGGCAGGAAAGAGAGCTTGGTTCTTCATATGTTGGGGTATTTCAAATGCCAAGCCAAGGTCTTTTCCTTTTTTTAAAGAGAGAGAGAGAGAATGAGAGAGGAAATCAAAACAATCAGAAAAGAACTTCGACATGCCCACACCACCACTACCAGCTCCCTGCATTCGAACTTTCCCTCCTGCTACCACGGGTAAACTATGCTGCCTCCTACCTAAGGCCACTTCCTCACTTTTTTTTTTTTTTTTACTATACTCCTGAAATTGGGCCATTCCCCCTTCTACATTTTTTTTTTTTTTTTAGGTACCAGGCCGGGGATTACACCTGGGACCTCCTATGTGGGAAGCGCTCAACCACTGAGCCACATCAGCTCCATTGAATTAGTTTTTTTTTTTGTTTGCTTGTCATTTTGTTTTGTTTTGTTTTGTTTTTTTAAGAGGCACCGGGGACCGAACCCGGGACCTCCCATGTGGGAAGCAGGCGCTCAACAGCTTGAGCCACATCCACTCCCTCTCCATTCTTCATCATTCCCTATCTACTGGATTACTTCCATTACCATACAAACACTATAATAGCAGCTCCCACATTAAAACAGATAAACCTCCCTTGAACTCACACCCCTCCACGTATGTTCCATTTGTCTCCCTTTTGTAGCACAACTCCCTGAGTTTTCCATTTTCACTGCATCCACTTCCTCTCATCCCATTTTCTGTTGGATCAGGTTCCCCCACTGTCACCCCTCCCTCCACCAAAAAGCTCTGTCAAGCTCCTCAGTGGTCTTCACTTGCTAAATCCAGGGATTAGTTTTCAGTCCTCATCTTTAGACTAGCGCCATCAGCGGCACTGGACACCATCTGATCATGCCCACTCCTTGAAGCACGTCCCTCGCCTGGACTGTTGGACCCATTCTCTCCTAGTTTTCCTCTCACCACAATGGCTTTCCCCCTCATTCCCCTCGCTGGACTCCCCTCAATTTGCTGACTGCTAACCACAGGAGCACACCAAGCCTCAGAACTGACTCTCATTCCCTAGGTGGTCTCATCCAATTCTATGGCTTTAAGTATCACCTATCAGCTGATGACTCCTAAAGTTCTGTCTCTAGCCCTGCTCTCTCCCCTCAACTTCTGACTTGCACATTTAGGTCCTTACTTCATTAACACTTAGCTCTAGGAGAAACTCAAACCATGATGTCCAAAATTGAATTCTTATCTGCCAACCGGCTCCCTGCCTACTGCCACCACTCACACAACACGTAGTCTGTTTGCAACACAGACGCCAGAATGCTCCATCTTAAAGCTAGTCAGATGACAGCACTCCTCTGCTCATAATCCTAATGGCTCCCCATCTCACTCAAAGACCAAAGTTTGCATCCTGGCCTCCAACACCCTCAGGCCTGGCCTTAGCACCCCACTGACCTCATATTCCTCCAGGCACACTGGCCACCTTCCTGAAATCACTGCAGCATGCTTTCACCTCAGGGCCTTTCATTTACTGAAATCTCTGCCTGAAATGTGCTTTAAAGAAATCCACATGGCCCACCACCCAACTCATTCAGATTTTCACTCAAATGTAACCTTATCAGAGAAGCTTTCTCTGACCATGTTGTATAAAATAGCAAACTGCCAGACTGTTCTCTCTCCCCACTAAACTGTTTTATACTGTCTATACTGTCCTCCATAGCACTTGATAACACCTAACTTTTTTACTGTCTGTCCCCCAACCCTTATTTAAGCCCCAGAGAAGTACAGATGTTTGTCTACTTCATTTTCTACTGTATCTTCACACCTAGGGGTATATGGCACATAGCAAATGCTCAATAAATATTTGTTCAAAAGAAAAGCAGGAAGGGAAGGAGAGAGAATTGAAGGGGGGACAGATTTTTAAAAAATCACAAATGCAGGATATCATGTAAGATCTATAGAAAATTTACCATTTTTGGAGAACTTGACATGCCCTTTATCTATATCTAGGTAACATCCAATGGTATCATGCATAGTGAATTCCTAGAAAACCAGAAAATCAACTGCTGTTTAAAGAAGCAAAATCTTATAGTTAAAAGTTCAAGTACAGCTGCATCAAAAGTAGGTCTTAATTTTTCAAAGTAATTCCTTGCAACTATAATATAGGTGTTAAAATGCCTGATAGAGGATATCATATATAATAGAAGTGTCTGTTAAGCTTTTCAGAATCAATATATTTAGGTTCATCTGAATTTCTACATATTTAGGCACATCAGAACAACTACATACAGATTTACCAATTAAAAAAAAAAACAACAGAACAACATATGTGTTAAAAATCAAAATCAAAATCAAAATGGGATGAAAAGAGAAAACCAAGCAATGTACTTTGAAGGGGCTAATAAAAGATATGAGAGAAAAATGACCACTACACATTTATTTAGTGTTTTAACATTTATTCACTGAAGTCCAGATCTGAACTTTCTGTGGAATATAATTAGAAAACCCACTTATCTTTAGACTATTTCAATATTCTCAATCATGCCATGAGTGACCAAGTAGGTATACAAGGAAAACTCCCTAATGCTATATTTAAATATGTTGATAATATAATAGCTTACCTCTCCATAATTATCAAACTGTTTATTATGGGATTTCTTTCCTGTTCCACCAAAGCCAAATCCAAACTTGTCAGTACCTAGGTTTAAAAAGTATTTTATTTATATGTTAAGAGTATATATAATGAAAAGCCCTGAAAAAGGAGTGATTTTACTGACACTATTACAATATTGCCATTTGAAGAAACCACTGGAAGGATTTTCTGTAAGATTCCAAACAGTTCAAATGCCTGAACTGTGGCCTGTGGACACAAGTGACACCATATTCCCCTTTGCTCTGGCCACTAAGAGATTCAGATGCAAATTTACAAGAATCCAGGCAGTATTCTGCTGGTGTTCATGCATACTAACCTCACTCTGACTGCACTAATATTCTCAATCGTATTGCCCCTTATTTTTTTTTTTTTTTTTTTTAAAGATTTTATTTTTATTTATTCATTTATCCCCCCCTTGCTGCTTGTGCTCGCTGGGTCAGCTAAACACGCCATGCAGGCGGGCTTGCCTTCACCAGGAGGCCCCGGGAACCGAACCCGGGGCCTCCCATATGGTAAACGGGAGCCCTACTGATTGAGCCACAGCCGCTTCCCATGCCCCTTATTTTATATGTATTTTTTATGAATAGGGTAGGGTGGAGACAAATAATGCAACTTCCATGTCCCAAAAATATAAACTTTGTAATGGTTAAATTTGCACTGCAATCCAAAATAAATAAAATGTTAACAACCCACAAATGTAAATTAATAAATTCCGCTATTTTAGAAACACTTACCTAAGTCTAAGGAAGCCTGCATGGTAGACCACCCAACTCGGCATAAGCCTTGGTCATGACAGGATACTTCATAGTAGTGTTTCCCTATAAAGGCAAAATACTTTGAGATTTACATAAGTTACTTTGCCTAAATGAGTCATTTACCATGTAACCACTTTCCCATCATTTCTGAATTATAATTTATATGTACCCAATGATGAATTTTTAAAATCTTTTCAGATCCTCAAATCAAAGTTATTTAAAGAAATAATACATTATGTCAAAAGTTTGCACAAGTACAAATGCTGTTCAAATACCTTTCATTAATCCTTTAGTAGCTCTACACCCATGCCATTCCTTCATTTCTCTGCTTTGACAACAAAGACCATCAGACCCTATTGCTGGATTTGAGAAAAAACACAGGAATACAAGTCAGTCCCGATTTTATAAACCATGCATCCTGCAGTAAGCATCACTCAGTCTCACTCATCAGTTAATTCCTTCACTTGTGTCAACACTGCAGAACTGAGACCCACTTATTCCCGAATGACAGCCGTCGTACTTGCCCTTGTTCATCCCCTGGGTGTCCCTGCAGAGGCTGGGCCTAGCTCCTATACTGTTACCTGTTAACTAGGATATGATTTCACACAAGTCTAGGCAGGGAATCAGCTGAGCCCCTAACCTAACTTGCATTATCAACACAAATGCATCTAGACAGCTCTGCTCTAACCTCTTAAAGAAATGGGTACCCAAGGAAGACACAGCACCCATTTCTCAGTATCTGTTGCTTTGGTTTTATGCCTGAGTTAGAGTTTGAGTGACTCCTATACTAAAATGTAACAGGAACTGTCTCTGGTCTGTTCCCCAATCCATGGATCCAGAAACCATATTGGAAAAATAGGAAAAAGCATTATGTACTTGTTATTTGCTAATATGACTCTAAAAGAAGACGTGCCATATTATTCATCCGGGTCAGTCACAATGACTTCCACATAGTGGAGCAATTAAGTAAAGCAATTAGCTTTTGTCAGTACTGGAAAGAAACTATAAATTCTGTCCTAGTTCATGTTGGCAACTCAAATCAAGCATCTGAATGTAGAACAAACTTTCCTCAACAACTTAAAAAGTACCTCATGACACATTTTATTTCATTTATCAGAGATAAAATTATTTACTCAAAATATAAATTCTTACTCATATGAGAACCACACTATGTAAAACTGAACCTTTTTCTATAAAAGTTCTCTAGCCATGGCAAATCCATAACACTTTTATATTCCGAATACCTCATACATATATACAGATATAACCTTTTATATCAATTAGATATCGTAGGGTGGAGCATAGCAGTCTCATGCCCAAACTACATATATATATATATATAGCCTGTTTTTCTAGCTCATCACCATTTGGCGAAAATTCTTCCAAATCAACTCTATAGTCCTAACTCATTCTTTGTAACGGCCGTACAAAAGTCCTTGGAAGCAACCTACTGTTTGTTAACCATTCATAGTGCTGGCAGTTTTTATCACCACAAATAATCACCACAAACACCTTTATAAATCTATCCTTGCATCCTGGTGCTTTTACTCCAATGGGCTAGATCCTCCAGGAATGCAAATTTTTTATATGATAAGGTAATGCCAAACTGCTTTCCAGAAAGGCAACAATAATTCATATTTCCTTGGGCAAAGTCTATTATTCTTTTGAATTCTTGCCAATAGGATGCTTATAAAAGAATATCTCACTGCAATATTTCCATCTTCCTACTACTAGTGAGTTTGATCTTTGCATGTCTATTGGCCATTTGGATTTGTTTTTCTGTAAACAGTCTTCTTATCCTTTGCCTATTTTCCTTGCTGAATATTTACCTTTCTTATCAAAACAGATACTACTTTCTCTGGTATCAACATAAAAACCTTTACCAATTTATAAGGATTCTTGATCTTTCATCAACATTGCAAATATTTTTTCTTAACTATTATTTGTCTATTGAGTTTTTTAAATGATTTTTTCCATATTTTTTTTAAATTTTATAAAACAAACCAATCTTTTCCTTTACAATTTCTGAGTTTCCTGTCCGGGTTAGCAAAGTTCTTCCATCCCTAAATTGTACATCTAGTTCTCTATATTTTAAAATTTGTTTATTTTTGTATTTACCTAAGTCTTCAATATATCTGGATTTTATTTCTAATTACAGTATGAGATGGAAGTCACGTTTATATTGTTCCAGATGGATCAACTGTATCAGCACCCTTTATTGAATAATCATCCTTTTCCCACTGAAATGAAATGTAATGTATTCCCTGGATATTAACTTCTCATATATACTGGGAGTTATTTCCTTATATCCCCCTGAGCTATTTGTCTATTCTTATGCTAGTATTATACTGCTTGATTTCAATGACTGTACCTTAATATCTGGTAAATGAAGCTTTATAATCATTCATTATAAATCTATCTACTTACCAAAAGCAGATCCTCTATCATATGGATTCATTTGCCACTTGTTGAGCACTAAACAGATTAGAATAAGCAAAATTACTCACATACATGTGACATTAAAACTTTCTGTAACAGAGGTTCTTAACCTCTATTGTTCCATGGACCCCTTTGCCAGTCAGGAGAAAACCACAGACCCCTTACTAAGTCCACACTATACTGTGTATTATTTAATAAATATATTACACCTATACCAACACGTCCCTACAAGAAGGTTTTTTTGAATTTCAATTCAAGTTCGCGGACCCTCTGTTAAGAACCCCTGCTCTATAAGAAACTAAGCAAATATTTTGTATTTTATATGATATCTTAATTCCTCTCGATTCAATATGGTTTTATATATTATTTGGAACATGCAATTTTAACTCTTGCTGTTTTTATTAAAGGCAAACTGAAAATGAAAACCAAAACATCTTAGATGATCATCACTAACCCACCTGGGCCTAAAACCTCGTCTCCTCATTTGTTTTATGTACTTTGTATTAGATGACAGTGATGTTTGTCAAAATCACTAGGGCAATGAGAAAATGAAGTTTAGGTGGCTAAATAAGTGGACTTTGATCATTTTGGAAACAATTGACTGGCAACATTTCAAGGTCTAATCAATTATATTTTTAGCACTATTAAAAGAAAAGCAAGTTCTTTATCTGAAACAATTCAATATCACATTCAAAAGTCACAGATTTGGGGAGCAGATGTAGCTCAAGTGGTTGAGCACCTGCTTCCCATGTACAAGGTCTCAGGTTCCATCCCTGATACCGCCTAAAAACAAACAACAACAACAAACTCTCATTGGGGAGCGGATGTGACTCAGTGGCTGAGTGCCTACTTCCCATGTACAAGGTCCTGGGTTCGCTCCCCAGCACCTCCTAAAATACATATAAAAAGTCACAAATTATTCCTTCATTATTACAGGATTGGCATTTTCCTTTTTTTTCCTAGCCCAATTTCCCACCTAAGACAGAAATCCTTTCTAGATAATTTCTGGTCAAAAGATATGCATCATCTACCTAGATATTTTGAATGATGGAGAACTTTCTCTTGAGGTTCTCTCTTCCATTGTTGGATCAATCTAACTATTAGAAAGCACTTTAAGTTAAACAGACATCTTCATCTAGATTATATCTAATTAGTCCTGGTCCTGCTGTTTACAACAATTATTTTTCTCCCCAGACCCCTTTTATGGGTTAATAGTTATCAAAGCTCCCTTTTTTGGGGGGGATCCCTTCTCAATGTGTAAATATCTAGTTTCTTAATTCCTCTTACGACATGATTTTTAGTCCTACCCTCTTTTGGATATAGTCTCTTTTATTACCATCTCTCATAAATGATGGCATATAGTCACAAATTATGAAACTGATTAAAGAATAGCCCAACAGTCTAACAATAGTTTACATCCCATTTTCTCTCTCACAATTCATTTACAAATGAGTTCCTTTTATGAACTGTATACATTGTTACTTTCAAACTGAGAAGAAAATGTTGATAAGCCAAGTCCACTCCACTTAAGCTTGCTATTTTGTCACAATCCTGTTTTGTAAAATGAAACAAAGTGACTTAAAATAAGAAATCAACTTTGTTCAAGTATAACAGAACCATAAATTAAGCAAGACAGAATGGAATTTAGGAACAATTTAACAGAAGCAACACAATGAGGAAATTGAGGTAAGACTGTTCACGGCAGAAACTAGATCAGAATACTTGCAAAGAACCAATCTCCATGAAGAGAGAGACTTTAAAATGTACTCTTTACATTCTAATTTCCTGGCTCCTTTCTCTTTTCTTAGAGGAAAAAGTATGCCTCCCTTCCCTATATAAGGCAATACTTTCTACCCTCATAGATTTCTACCCTGTCAATTATTTGTAAAAACCTTTCCTAAATATCTTGCAAAACACTGCACCAATTTATTTTTAACATTAGAAAAAATTATCAGTTTCAGAAAAACTTTTAAATAACTAAATTTAATTTCCAAAATGTTATTAGTCTGCTCCTCTCAGGGAACCAGTATGAGCATTTTAAGAGGGACACCCCTTCACTGTTGATGCTCCGAATGGCATTTAGAAACCAAGGCTCTAGGGCACCAAATGCCAATGGCACCCTGCAGATGCTGACAAAAATGAACAGCCACCCCTAACATTTCTAAAGGCCAGGAAATGAGGAGCACTCATTTATACAAAAGGAAAATACTAATATATAATAATTACCTGAGGCACCAGTTTTAATAGTTGTTTTTCCTTTTTTGCCTTCCTGTTGGTCTTTCAGAGTTTCATAAACTATCTGGATAACAGGAATACTGAAAGCCTATTAAAGAAACAGAAGTTCTCTATATTAACATAATGATACTTTTTAACTGACATAGACGACAAAAATGTTTTACAGGTATGTACATTAAAAAATTGCCCATATTCCAGATTGTTATTCCAATTTCATTTGCCCAAACACAAAATACCAGTAACAGAGTCGATAGAATTTTAAAAAATGGGAGCCAATGATAGCCCAAAGTAATAAACCATGGGGCCCTGCAGAATGAATCTAAACTGTTTCTCCAGTCTAGGCCAACAGGAGACGAACTCTATTTAAAACCTCTTTTGTTAGGATAGCCACGCATTAAAATTCCCAGAGTATACTGAAGATATTGTTACTCTTTCTACAAAACCAGTTTAGAGCTATATTCTTAAAGCCATACTCTTCCTTAGGTCTTACTTCAGAATCAGCTGGCAACAACAAGCAAAAATTCACCCCCAGTGACAAGCATTCTTTTTTTTTTTAAAGCAATCAATTCTTTACAGTTAGAAGGTGATTGTTTTATTAAATATTTCAAAGTATACTGTTCAAAGCTGCTTTAAAATTCCATGGTTTTACAAAGCAAATTCATTTCAGTTTATACTTACACCAGTTTTTCCACTGCCTGTTTCTGCAGCCTATATAGAAAAAGAAAAGTTTAAGTTGGCAATTAAAGCAGACAAATTAACATGATACAATGTAGAAATCTTTAATACTCCACTAGTATCTTTATTTTCAGAGTGCCTCCAGATTACCCAGGTTTCCACAGTCAATTTTGACTATTGCTAATCCTGACATGTCTCTCCCATTTCCCTCAAGAATCTGCTCTCTCCCTTTTTTCCCCCATTGCTGCCATTCAAGTTTAGGGCCTCATCATTCTAACCTAGATTATCACAAAAACATCCTAAAAGCATCTAATCCCTCAAAGCTGTTATGAAACTGCTACCAAATTAGTCTTCATAAAAACACATTTCTAACCATGTAACTCCCCTGCTTAAAAAACTTCCAGCATTCCCCAATGCTAACAAATACCCAATTCTGAAAAAATAAAATAAAATACCCAATTCTTTAACATGACATTGAGAAGGGTCCCAAATCATCTGAGCCAAAATTTACTTTCCATTTTATCTTAAACCACACCCCCCATATACATATTTTATGTCATATCCCCTGAATCATACCCTCCTGCTTTCTCCCATTCACCGTGTCAGTGCATGCTCTCTATCTACAGAGTATTCCTCTTACTTCTTCCCTTGCTTGTTAAAGATACCTGGACCTACTTAAATCCCACAGAACTTGGCATCTCATATGCAGGTGCCACGATGATCTGCGGTTAAGCTTCTCAAGGGCAAAGACTGTCTTATTCACCTTTATATTCCCCACAGCTTCAACCCAGTACTCTGAGTATAGTGTACGTATCATAAATGTCTGTGAATGAACACAATTAATTTGGTTTGAAATAAACTTTAAAAAAAAAAAAAATTTGGTGAAGATACCACTTTTAGGCCTATAGAGTTCTTAAAGTAGGTCTCGGACAGTCCCAGAATCACGTGCCCCCAGCCGCCTCAAAGAGTGTGAACGTACCATAAGGACATCACCTCCTCCCAGGATCAGTGGGATAGATTCAGCCTGGATATCCGTTGGGAGACTAAAAGAATCACATTTGCAAGAATGTTAATGAGTGAAAAAAACATATAGGTTAAAATAAATCACCAAAGTAAATTAAATCATGTTAAACGGTAAGCTTAAAAGATCATTTGATTTGGTAAATACAACGAATCTTTTTCAGCAGAAATTCATTGAAGTTTTAAATATATCAAAGCAAACTTCCTATAATCCAGGGAATCACAAGAAAAAGTGAATTTCACTTACCCTACTAGACCCCCCAAATTTTGATAAAATCATTAACAACCGTTTAAATTATAAAAACAGTTGTCACAGGTACATTTAACTTTCATGTACTTACAGCCAGTCCATCTCTTCCACAGCCTGTGCAATCTCAGGCATAACACCCATCTCTGAAAATAAAAACAAATTAAAAAAAAAAACACACATATTAAACCTAATATAAATCATACTGCTCTTGTTCATAGAAGAAAGCTTTGAAGTGTAGCTCAGTTATAAAGTACCTACTGAGTGTGAAAAAGTTTAAGTTTTGGAGAAAGACTTAGGTTCAAAACAAGCTCTTACTAGTAACATGACTTACGGCAAGACTATATGCCTGTTTTCTCATAAGCAAAATGGGGTTACTATTACCTACCTAGGAGAGCTACAGGAAGATTATGTAATGCACCTGACACAGTTGTTCACTTAATACCTAGGAGCCACAGAGTGTTTATCTTTGTGACTAGTGAAAAATCTGCCAGAGTTAAGAGAAGATTCTAGACCAGCATCTTGATTGTTTCGTCTAGAGAAAATGTGGCCGTCATGAACTTGGTTATTCAGTGATGATGTGAATACCCTCAGTGGTCTAGGAAATAGGAACAGACAAGTGGGCAAAGCTCACAATTACTGGCAGCCATAATCAAAACTCTGGCTAACTGAAAAGGGAGGAGTCAGGGGTATAGACTCTCCCAATAGGAAATGTCAGCTGAAGAAGTGGTCTGTTCTTAGTTGTCCACATATTTAAATAATTCCACTTTAAGGAGAGTCCTAAATGAATGGATTGGGCTGTTCCTTACTGGTTTTTGTAATTTTATCATTTCTCAAATGAACTGTAGAGGGGAGTTCTACATGTAGTAGTTAGTTGGATTATTTACAAAATTAGAAGTGATTTTTATTTTAAAGCCTGTATTTGTAGAATGCAGCTTTTTTTATTATTCTAGTTACAAAAGTAAATATTTCTAGAAAAATTGAACAATACTTAAATATTCCAAAGCCCCAGATATCATCAGTTGGGAATTTTTATATTTTTTGTAATTATTTGTGAAAAGGCATAAGACAAACCCTACAAATAGAATACATCCTTTTCAAAAGCAGCTTTTTCTTTGCATCAGATGAGAAGAATCATGCCAGCAATGAACACAATAGATGCAACACTAAAATTTTATATAATAAAAATTTATAATAAAATGGTGACTGGGTAAAGTAGAGAAATCATTTTCCAAAAAGAAAGAAAGCTTTTCCCTGGAAAATACAGAGAGAGAAACTAATCAAGCTGTATATCCAGGCAGGTCTTTCTAAGAATTGTCCCCATTACAGCTTATCTGCATTCTCACTTTTAAAATTCTCTCTTCTCTTTACGAAAAGGAGTGATGGTCTCAAACATGCTACAGACATTACTACAGGCTGACACCACTTGTAAAACTGCTGCATCACAAGCAGCAACCATGGAGTGCTTTCAGCAAATTACAGACAACTTCTTTTCTCATTCTGGTCATGTTCTCTGCACGCTTTCTTTGAAACCTAGTTTTCTTTAAGTATAACACTTTAACACTTAAAGGAAAAAAATAGGACTATTCATGTTCTTTATTTAATTCTACTTTGGTTTTTATTTCATCATATCACCTACTCTTCTTCCAGTACTTTATTCAATTACTCCTGAAAATGTGTCCGACTCCCAGATGTGAACCTATAAAATGACAACCTAGAATTCACCTACAGATCTTGGCTCCAAAATGCTGTTTTAGGAGCGAGCTGAACAAGAAAAAAAAAAAAAAAGCAGGAACCACTCAAATATTTTTGCCCTTGACTCTTATTATAAGATGCAAATAAAAGTCAGAAGATCTCCCTCATAACCAGAGACCTGGAATTCCTAATATTCTTTATATTCTTATGGGAGAAAACTGGAGAATGCACAATACTATGTTATAATACCTGAAGTCATTTTAATAGGTTATGAACGTTAAAAGGCAGTAGGCCTAAACCCGATACATTTACCGCCGCAGGAATTTATCAAGCTTGGTAAAATTACGGCTGCTTCAAGAGACGATGATAAAGGAAGAGGGAAAACGACAACTGCTGAGTTAGGGAAGCCGCTTCAAATCCTGCTTGGAATTATAAATAACTTTCAGCACTCAGGCTGGGTTAGTGTGCACCGGGATTGAACACGCTGTACCTGCGGCGTCACCACTGGACGTTACGGCGATATCGCCGCGTTTAAGTGGGAAATAACGATCAGGCTTACGTGCAGCACGTTTGTTCTCGGAAGGCCCCGAGCGCCCGAGGCCGTCCTTCCCCGCCCCTGCCCCGCTGGCGGCCCCGGCGCGGGCGGAAGCAGCTCCCGCGGCGGCGGCCACGTCGCCAGGCGGGCGGCCCAGGCCCCGGGCCCACAGGCGGGGCAGCGCCGGGAGCGGCCTCGGCCCGCCCCGGCCCCTCGCG
>JAKSZT010054568.1:10112074-10146983 GCA_026826555.1 Tolypeutes matacus
GCGGGAGCCCCGGCCGACGGCCCGACGCGCCGCGGCCTCCCCGCCGCGGCCCCCGCAGACGCACCCGAGAAGGCCGCCATCCTCGCAGCGTCCTCCGCCGCCCGCTCGCGCCCGCGCCCGCGCTCCGGCCGTGCCGCGCTTCCGGCCCGCGGCTCTCCAGGTCCGGGCGCGCTGTGGGCCGCGGAGAAAGGTTCCGGGTGAGGAGCCTCCCGGACCTGCGCGCCTTCTGGAGGGAGCCGGCGCCAGCGGCGCAGAGTGCCCTGTAGGGCGCGCGCGGTGTCACGACTGTAGCCTCGTCATGACCCCCAGAGAAGGAGGCAGAAGTGGACAGGGTTGACGCCGCGGGCCAAGGGCGCCCTCTCCACGGCCTCACAAAGACACCGAGCCTTCGTGGTGTGTGAATGACCTGCAGAGGATTTACTGACTCCATTGCCCTGAAAGCCACTAAAGCGAGTGCCTGGCACCCCGTACCCATGCACTAAATATTTTTCACGGAAATCATGAATTATTTAGGTCTTCCCTGCCCCTTCCATGTATGATGGTGTTTTAATTTCCTGGCTTCTCAAGCAAATACCATGCAATGTGTTGGCTTAAACAATGGGAATTTATTAACTCATGGTTTTGAGACAAGGAACAAGTCCCAACTGAGGCATCATCAGGTGACACTTGCATCCTGAAGCCTGGCGTTCTGGGGCTGACTGCTGGTGATCCTTAGTCTGGGGCTCCTCTGTCACATGGCAGCCTCTCCCTTCTCTTCCAGGTTTTGTTGACCTTCGGATTCTTGTTTCCCGTGGCTCTCTCTACCTGTCTGGATTTCATCTGCTTATAAAGGAGTCTGGTATAGGATTAAGACCTATTCTGAATGAGGTAGGTCACACCTTAACTGAAATAGCCTCATTAAAAGGTTCTACTTACAATGGGTTTATACCCACAGGAATGGATTTGATTTAAGAACATGTTTTTCTGGGGTACAGAGCTCCACACCATCCTAGTAGCATTGATAATTTCACGTTTGTCTGACTTCCATGCAGTTTTAACTCCTTTCTCTCTGCAAAGAGATATGAAAAGTAAGCAAACAATTAATCCTCCCCAAAACTCTGTCAAGTAGGTATTGGAATCCCCTTTACAGGTGAGCACACGAAGACTCAGGAGCATTAAATGACTTGTCTGAAGCCACACAGCTCCTACTTGGCAGGGTGGGCATCTGAGCCACACCTGCCTGACTCCAGGGCCCATGCCATGTCCTACTTGCAGAAAAGTGACAGCCTCAGGGTAGATGTAAAGGGTAGGGTTACAAGATACTCATACTCCTGGGTTTAAAGTCTAGCTCTGCCACTTGCTAACCGCATGAACTTGAACAAGTCATGAAACTTCTCTGGGCTTCAGTTTACTCTTCTGTAAACAGGGATAAAAATAGCCGCCTCATAGAACTGTTAGGTGGATGAAATAAATTTTTAAGGTATCTAGAACAGTGCAGAGCACATGGTAACACTCCATGAGTGCTAGCTGCTACTACTGAAGCCTCAAAGCCCACAGACAGCACTTTCAGGCCTGCAGTCTCATAACTCTAGGCAACACGGCATGTTACGTTCTATAGTCTCATTATATTTTATATAAATGATACCCCTACGAGTTATGCAGTGTAGCACTTCTGAGTAGATGCCAAGTACCCTGCATTCCAAAGAAAGGTTCATGACCACGTATAATGCAGGACTTGTAAAAGGGATGTATCTGAAATTTGCCTTTTGTTTCATTTCTCAAAAGTATGAAAAGATTGAAGGAGCAAGTCAAGAGAGGATTTCTCTGGAGAGAGTTGTTGAAGCACTGTGGTATTTTCATTTATGAAGGAAGCACTCAAAGAGCTTTTTTTTACATTTTTTTTTACAATATAATAAAAAGATTACTTTTATTTATGTAAAACAAACAAGTGTGCCTACTGAACATTATCACCACTTTAAAAAATACTGCAGTGACAATATCTCATGGAGGTAAAATGAAGTTAGACAGTGAAGTCAAAGAGCTTTTAATCTCTGGAGTTTGGGAAGCACAAGGACTAGTATGAGAAGCTGTGGCCAGAAAAAACAGAGGCAGCAAGACAGAAAAAGAGGCAGAGGATGAGAGAAGGCTGCTGGGGGAGCAAACTGCATTTCCAACAGCTCTGGGGGGAAATGGTGTGATTTTTTTCCCCCAAGGGCCAAGTTGGACCCGTGAGGAAGGGAGTGAGCCTGGAGATTTCTTCGAAGGCTCAAGAGAGAGGTCTGGAAAAGCTAAATGATCCAGCCCAGAGACAGACCCCCACAAGACCCTGCTGCACTCATAACTGTCAGCGGGAGGAGAGGTGGCATCTGCCTCGTGGGGGTGGCACTTGGAGGTTAGCAGCTGAAGAAGACCACAGAGAGTCTCTGCTTAGCCTTGAACATCACTGAGCCAGAAAATACCAGCGTCAGATCACCCAGCAGTCCTTCCCTTCTTCCACACCTCCCTGCCCCAAGACCCTCCCCAGGAGTCAGAAAACAGCTCATGAGAAGGGAAAGGAGAGGAGAGACTGACTGCATCCTTCACTCACTGCAGATCCTGGCTTGAAATAGGCCAACATGGTGAGGAAGGAAGCATAATATTGTCTAAAGTTGTGAATTTTGATCATTACACTGGATTTTAGTTTAATTTCAGAAGGGAAGCTAAAATTATGGTGGAAATAACCAGACAACTCTCACTATCTATGAGTGGCCAGAGGAGCTCTGGAAAGCACCAGACTCTTCGCTAGGACAGAGAAAGAGCCCTTAGAGGGCGAGTGACATTTTCTGTTTGTGCCCTATCAAGTTCAGCTCATTTAATAGACTGCTCTAATCAATATAAATACAAAATTGTGGTGTGTGTGTGTGTGTGTGGCTGCACATGCACACATGCTGTAATTCCCTAACAATGTGAACTGGGATATAATGTGATTTGTGCCCCCTTTGGAAGGCAGGACAAGGCCAGGCAGGGAAATGGCAAGTGACCTCCACCAAACCGAGAAATAGCAGGGATGCCCCTCGTCCACTTTCCTGGTCTAGGGTCCTCAGAGCACGATGACTAAACAGACACATCTTTTAACCTGGAATCCCTACCCCGTCCCAGGAACCCAGCGACACAAATATTTAGGTTGGAGTCAGGGACCACCAGGTAGCGCCAAACCGCAGCTGAGACAGGAAAAAAATCAGGTGCGACAAAAAAATTCCCAGCCTGTCACCAGTTCATTGGACTCACCCAGGACAACTAGCAAGGAGACGATGATGGACAATGACCATCCCAAGGAACAGAGAGAGTCTGCAACTGCAAGCAAGAATGCTCCATCCATCTGCCCCATGGGATCTAAGCCCCCTCTCAATTAGAAACAGAGTGGGCATCACCATCCCAGAATCCTCAGGACTGGGGAATGAACAATGGACTAAAGTAGACTTACTGTTATTCCACTACAGACTTATTATTATTCTAGCAATGGAAGACTTTTATCATTGATGTGGAGGCAGTGGCCACTGGAGGTTCTGAGGGCAGGGAGGGGGAAAAAGAGGTATAATATGGGGGCGTTTTGGGGACATTGGAATTGTCCTGCATGACATTGCAAGGACAGATACAGGCCATTATATATTTTGTCATAACTTACAAAATTGTGCAAAATAGAGTGTAAACAACAATGTAAACTATAACCCATGGTTAATAGCAATGCTTCAATATGTGTTCATCAAATGTAACAAATGTACCACACTAATGAAGGATGTTGTTAATGTGGGAAAGTGTGGCAGGGGGAGGGAGTGGGCATATAGGAATCCCCTAAATTTTTATGTAACATTTATGTAATCTAAAGTTTCTTTAAAATATATATATATATTAAAAAAAAAAAAACAGTTGTATAATATCATAAAAAATTTAAAAAAAAATTCCCAGCCTGGGCTTGCCTGGACTAACCTCACAATACCTTTTATGCAGTCGAAAGTTTTGGATCCAACTTATCAGGTTCTGATGGAATTTTACTCTATCATCCATGCACCCAGACAGGCTGTGCTATTATTTCCAAGTAAGCTGTGCTGTAATACCCCATTGCTGAAAAGATGGTTTTGCAAATGCTAAGAGAGGCCTAAGAAAAATCTCATCTGCTATTCGGAACAGTGTAGAGAGGATGGACTCTGCCAATTCGCCACCCAAAAGCCACACACAAGCCCGTTTCCTCTTACCCTTCCCTACTATAGTGGCAGAGAAGGAAAAAAAGAATCCCCTTTCCAGACACTCTTTGGAGAAAGCCGTGAGACCCGGTTCTGCCTGGAGAGGTGTAAGTGGAGGTTCCAGGTGGGGGCTCCCAGGAACACTCTTTAAAAGGCAAATGCTTGACTGGTGTGCACACTTCCTCCCCGGAACACAGGCATGGTGCCTAGAAGGGCAGCCAGCACCCAGCAACCGTGAGGATGAAGGTGCTTGTGCCGCGGCTGCTGAAGCAGACGGTGGAAGGAGCTCGGACGCTGGGTCGAGGCGTGAGAACGCCTCACTTTTAAGCCACTGTTAAATGCTGTCTTGCTTGGAGCCCAACACATTCCAAATGGGTACAGAAAAGAAAAGCTCTGAAACACACATCAGTACAGATTTTGTGTAATGAACCAATCAGAAAAACAACTAAATGTGCTAAAAAAAATTTTTTTTTAAATAGAGCAACCAGCAAACTATTGTGGCTATGAAGAGCAGGAGACATTTGGCTGGGGCCATGAAAGCACGTCAAAAACCGTCCATGAAAAAGAAATACAAAACATCCGTGAATATATGGTTATTTCCCCACAACCAAAAATGAAGATGAAACGTGCCATGTGCAATGGAGGATGCAGCTCTACCCTCAGCTTACGGAATGTAAGTCAAATCGGGTTGTTTGCTTTGCCCTTTCAGGTCCTATCCCAGCTCCTTCTGGGACCAGATAAAGCAGTTTGTTCCTGAGGATCCAGCCACCAAGAAGGAAGAAGCAGCAAGGAGAGAAATTGTTTTCATCTAAAACATGTTGCTTAGAAAATATCGCAGCTTCCCTACATAAACTCCTCAAAGTCCTTCCTCACAATAGGTGATACAAGCCCACCCCTCCTTTCACACTGTAATCTTCACCCTCCTCAATTGCTGTCCATGAAGTTTTCCTTAATCTGATGTCCCTCAGATCTGTCAAGAGAAGAGAGGGCCCAGGAGGGTTTGCTCTGGGTCTGGATCCTGCCTCGAGTGGACCTGATGCACCAAACCTTCCCCTTGGACACAGTTCTCATTGGAAGGCCCGAGTCCACCTCGTTAGGACAGTGCACACAGGTCCGTGCTCTTGCTACCTCTTACCCCAGGCTGTTTATCACCACTGTGTGTTTTCTCATGCCATTCCCTCTTTTAGTTTTGGCTATCTAGGGTTGCCTCACAACTGCCCCCAAACTTAGTGGCTTAGTACAATGAGCAATTTATTTACTCATAATTCTGTGGTTGGGGAATCGGGGCAGGGCTTGACTGGGTTGATCTGCTGCTCCACGTAGCATTACTTGAGCTTATTTACCCAGCTGCATTCATCTGGCTCCTGGACTCGGCCAGAAGGTCTGAGAATATTCCACTCCCATGTGTGGTGCCTCAGTGCTCTTGTACAGGTCTTGCTCTCCACAAGGCTGGCTTGGACCTTCGCACAGCGTGGTAGTCCCAGGGAAGTCAGACCAACATGGCTGCCCAGAATAAAAGGCTCCAGCTCCCAGCCCCTGGTAATTAGGGGTGGTCACATGCCTGTGTCCTGGCCAATGGCAACCAAGCAGAAGTATCACATGTGACTTCTGGGATGTTTCCTTACGGGAGGTGGTATTCCTTTCTTGCTCTTCCATTTCCTGTTGGTGACAACAGGGCTGTGATGGCTGGAGTTTGAGCAGCCATATTGGACCATGAGAAGAGCACCATACATTGAGGATGGCAGAACGATAAGAGAGAAGGAGCTCGAGTCCCTGGCACCATGGAGCATCACCGCACCCACCCCAAACTGCATCTCTGTAGTTCTTACATGAGAGATAAATATCTGCCTCCTTTTGTTTTGGGTTTTCTTCTTTTGCCATCTCAAATTGAGAACCTACACTATTTCTGCTGAACTGCCCACCGGCACCCACCAGCAATACTCGTTCCAGCAGGACTGTGGGAGCCGGCCTCAAGCGAGTCGTCCAGCAGCTCTCCCACCAGGGTCGGGGGCTCCTTCACCCCTCCCACCCTTTCCTATCCCATAAGGCAATCCTACGGCAAAGCCGGCGCCTTGACAGATGCCCTGGTAAACTTCTGTTCCCTTCTAAGCCAACGGACTCTGGACTCTTTTCAAAGGGATCTGTTCCTTTCGAATTTTGCACTGCCCTCTTGATAAAGGGGTCTTTGCTCCTGATTACAGAAGCACTGTGGAGCGCCTGTGAATGTTTTAATAATTCCGTGTAAAGTTGGTGTGCACGCAAACACAGCCAGTCTCCAGCCGCTCCTGCTCTGTCCAGGGCCATGTTGGAATCCAGGAGATACCTTGGAGGAAGGGGCAGAGGGCCGATGGCCATGTCCTGGAGGCCAGTGTGGTGCTCAGGCCTCCAGACTCCTTGTTCTCAGTTGGCACTGTGCACACGAGACCAAAGCGTGTCACCTGTCAGGGCGCGGCACGACGGAGTTGAAGACTGGTGCTGACCTCGGGGGAGGAATTCTAATCCCGATTTATATGCCCCCATTAGTTATCCAATGCTACGAAACAAGTTGCCCCCGAATTCAGTGTCTGAACACAATGTGTGTGCATTATCCTCCAGCCCCTGCGGCACAGGCGCTCAGGAGGAGCTCGGCTGGGCCGTTGCCCTCGGCTCCTCTCGCAGCTGCCGCTGCTCCGGCCTGGGACTGCGGTCGTCTGCGGCGGGACCTGGGCTGCAGAGCCAGCTTGGAAGGTGGTTCACCCATGGGACTGGCTGGCAGCAGAGGGGACTGCAGCTCTCCTCCACGGGCACCTTCGATGGCTGCAGTGTTGTCATACGGCAGCCGGCTCCCCCCAGCCCCCCGAGCAAGCGACGCTGAAGAGCAAAGCGCCAGTGGGCTTTTGAGGTGGAGCCGTGGCAGCCACACGCTGTCCACCCTGCAAAGTCTTCCTGGCCACACAGCTCAGCGCCGTGCCATGCCGAAGAGCACTGCCCACGGGTGCGGAGACCAGAAGGCAGCACGGTCGTGGCTACCCCTCCCCGGCCTCCCTAACAGGCCTCTGATCTCTTCCAAGAGCAGATGGTGACCCCTCAGCCTCAGGGAAAATGTATGCTCATACGGCACCCTCTGGGACTGATTGTGTTCCTTCTAGACCAGCCATTACTGCCATTACATTTGCTGGCTTAGCTCTCCTTATTTTTCACAAACTGACTCAGAGCAGTTTGGAGACAGGGAGGCTCACGTTTAAACATTCTCCCCCCCTGCCCCCCCAAATTTCCTACAGCTTCTGAGCTGAGCAACAGTCCTTGAATTTTATGCTTCTGTCAAAATAAGCTGTCAGAAACTGGCCCAGACCTATTAGGATGCAACATGATTCTCCCGGCCCTGCTGGTGCAGGGAGCGGAGGGGGTCCCCGCAAACAGACATAAATCCAGAGATCTGTAATTCTGTATCCCCTGAAGAAGTGGCCAAGTCCATCGCTCCAGATAAACGGGGAGGGGCAGACAAAGGGCAACCTGGATGAGTTTCAGAGGGACTGTGATACAGAAAAAGAGAGCTCACGCACTGTGTCAGTCTCGCTATGAGCCAGCCAGGCAGGGGCAGGATTTATGTCTGGGTGCCGACTGGCCGGCAGGCTTGGCTGCCTCCCTCTCCCATGCCCACCATCTTGCATGCTCATCAGCCATCTTGAGTGATGCTGATGGCTCCTGAGGAAGCAAGAGAGCTGGCCCGGAGGCTGTGGATATTTAAGACCAGTCTGTGCACCAAAGAAATGCTCTGAATCCAGCCGCCTGGAATGTGCCAGGACCCATGGGCTCCATTTCAGGTGGTGGAGAGCTACTTCGCATCTGCACACAGGGCTCAGGCTTGCTTTCTCAGCTTCCCTCCCATGTGCTTGCTTCACTGTGCCTCCTTCCTGTTGGCGAAAATGGTCACAGGTTTTCTTGCTGCCAATGTCTGTGATTTCTTTGGCAGGCTGAAGCAAAAAGGGAGGCGGTGATAAAAAGAATGGCCAAGAATTCTTCCAAATGCCTGGAGGAAATACTTCTGAATATAGGGTTTTACACCGCTCGGCCCTATGATGTCACAATAATAACAATGGGACTTTGCAAAGGCTGCTTGCATAGTGGTTTTCCAGTTACTATGGCTGCGTAACAAATTACCCCAAAACATAGTGGCATGAAACATCCACTTATTATGCTGAGAGACTGTGGGGAAGGAACCTCACGGCAGGAACAGCTTGACTCTTTCACAGTCTAGCGCCTCAACTGGAAGACATGAAGGCTGGGGATTGGAATCCCCGGAAACTCATTCCCGAGCCCCAGATGTGGCCTCTCCATGGCTTTCTCGCCACATGGTGGTTGTGCTCCAAAGATGAGCTTCCCAAGGGCTTTGTGACTTGATGACCAAGCATCAGAAGTCAAGCAGTTCCACCTCTTCCCATTTTATTAATTGAAGCGGTTATAAAGTTCTGCCCAGGTTCACAGGAAGTGACCGTAGACCCCACCACTTGAGGGGGAATGTCAATACTACACTGCAAGAGAAGCACTGGGACTGGATATAAACTGGAGTGGCCATCTTTGGAAAATGCAGTCCACCAAAGTGACAAGATTTAACTTTGATTTGGAAGCCATTTCTCCCTTGGGAAGACATGGAAACATTGATTGAGACCTGTGGGTGAACAAGGTGCCATGTGTCAGTCACTTTCTATGAAGCATTTTTTTTTTGATACAGTCACAAGGATCCTTTATTTACTACCCACCCAACAAAACTTCCTGAGTGCCAAGGACTGTGGTTGGGGGTAGTGTTAGTCAAACACGAATAAGATACACTTGTTGCTTTCAAGATGCTCTTTCAACTGAGACAAAATGTAAGCACATAATTAGAAAATAAGGCAGAAACACAATGGTAGAGTATTCTCAGAGTCTCATGGGAATTCAGAGTGGATGCTAACTGGGCTGAAGGGCCAGGGAAGGTTTCTGTTTGCTTGTTTCTTTGCTTGTTTTGTTTTTGAGGAGGTGGTATCTCAGGTGAATCTTAAAAGGTGGACTAATCTTAACCAGATGAAGAAGGCTTTAGGGGGAAGAAAGGAGGGGAAGCTTTACAGGTAGAGGGGAGAGAATGGAGAGAAGAAAAGGAGTGAGAACCAGGATGGTGTATTAGTCATCTACTGCCGTATAACAAATTACCCTAAAACGCAGCAGCTTAAAACAAGAAGCATTTGTTATCTCACACCCTTTCAGTGGTTGAGAATTGCCTTAGCTGGACAGTTCTGGTGCAACTTCTCTCCTGAGGTGCAGTCAAGCTGTCACCTGGGGCTGTGTCCCCTGGAGGCTCCACTTCCTTGGTGGCTCACTCACACGTCTGGCACATTACGGCTCCTTGTTGGCAGGAGGCCTCAGCTCTTCGCCCCTGGACTGCTCCACAGATGCTTGGGTGTCCTTGTATATGGCAGATGTCTACCCCCGGAGCAACGGATCCGAGAGAGAGATTGACCCGGCTTCGAAAGTCACAATACCCTACTGGTTACACAGCTCAGCCCTATTCAGTGCGGGAGGGCACTGCATGAAGGCAGGAATCCCAGGAGGCCAAGATCCATGGGGCCACCCTGGAGGTGTTTCCCACACCTGGGAATAACAAATGTGCCTCAGCTCCTCAGACATCAAGTTCAAATCCCAGAATGGACGGAGAGTTCAGACCCAGGCCAGGTCAGAGACGGCCTTGAATGCCAGCTCCAGAATCGCCTGGATGGAGTTTTAAAATGCAGACGCGGGGCCCACCTCCAGAGTGTCTGATTTAGGAGGTCTGGGGCCAAGAAGAGCATTTGCATTTCTCACGAGCTCCCCAGGGGACGTTTCTGGTGTGGGGACTGCATTTTGAGAACCATGGTTACGGGGAAACGGATTTTCAGCCAGGCAATGAGATGGTCAGATTTTCATTTCATATAACTCTTTGTAGTGATTGTGTGAACAATAGATTTGCATGGTCACCATTAAGAAGCTGTTACATAGCACAAATAAGATGCAGCCGACCCTTGAAGTAGGGCAAAGAAAGCATGTCAGGACAGGGAAGGACGAGGAAGAGAAATACCGATTTTTGCGTGAGAAACCTTGCCTAACACAAGCTTAAAACACAGAATATGTGCTTGCCCTAACCGCTTGTTTGGAAGAAACTTTTCAGCTGCATATTTGTACTGAATTGTTTAGGCCAATAATCTTCAACCTCCCAGAGCAGAATGACTAGACGGAGCTCTTTGAAATGCAGCTTCCTAGGTTGAGCTCTCAGGAATCTTGGGTCCCTCCATCTGAGATGGGACCCAGAGAATCTGCATTTAAAACAAATTCCCTAGGTGATTCTGATGCAGGGGAACCTCCACCAACCACGTTTGTAGAAAGATTATTTTAGACTCTATTTGTGATGGTTCGGCTCAGGTGTCAGCTCGGCCAGGCAGTGGTGCCCAGTTGTCTGGTCAAGCAAGCACTGGGCTAATTATAATACAAGGCATGTCATGGGCTTTGATTATCAGTGAGTTGATTGCATAGGTGGCTGATTACATCTACAATCAGCTGAGGAGACTGCTGTCAGCAGTGAGTGACGTCTCATCCCATCAGTAGAAGGCCTTAAATTTCAGCATCAGAGAGAAAATTCCATCTCTGCTTCAGACAGTCAGCGTCTCCTGGGAACTCATCAAGGACCTTCACTGGAGTCCCTGGCTTGCAGTCTGCCCTGAGAAATCTGGACTTATGCATCCCCACAGTGGCATGAGGGAATTTTATAAAATCTCATACTATTTATACATATTCTCCTGTCGATTCTGTTTCCCGAGAAAGCCCTGCCTAATACAAAATTATTCTTTTAGGGCTTGCCCACTTCGTCATGTGGACTTCATGATTTTATTCTAAAACGGCCATCTTATTTCCCACTTCTTGAATGATGACTTACTTTACATCCCATTTTTAGATTAGGAAGTCAAGGCATAGGGTGATTAAATAATTTGCATAAGGTGATAGAGCTGGCTGGTTACAGAGCTGTGATTCAATCCAAGGTTCTTTATATATGTACTTTTTGAAAAGATACATAGATTGCATAACTGTTACATAAAAAATGTAGGGGATTCCCATATGCCCACTCCCTTCCCCTCCCACATTTTCCCACATTAAGAACATCCTTCATTAGTGTGGTACATTTGTTACAATTGATGAACACATTTTGAAGCATTGTCACTAAGCATGGATTATAGTTTACATTGTAGTTTACACTCTCTCTGGCACAATTTTGTAAGTTATGACAAGATATATAATGGCCTGTAACTGTCATCGCAATGTCATTCAGGATAATTCCCAAGTCCCTAAAATGCCCCATATTGCACTTATTTTTCCTCTCCCGCCCATCAGAATCTCCGGGTGGCCACTGCCTCCACATCGATGATAAAAGTCCTGCCATTGCTAAAATCACAATAAGTCTATAGAGGAATAACAGTAAGTCTACTCCAGTCCATAGTTCATCCCCCAATCCAGAGGATTCTGGGATGGTGATGCCCACTTGGACTCTCATTGACAGGAGGCTTAGATCCCACGGGGCAGATGGATGGGACTATCTTGCTTGCAGTTGCAGACTCTCTCTGTTCCTTGGGATGGTCGCTGTCCATCATCTTCAATGAACTGGAGAGTAGGTGTTACAACTCTGTTGAGATTCAGGGCCCAAGGTCCTTTTTCACTCAAAGTCGGTGCCAGAGGCATAAGAAGGACCTGGGAAGTTGTACAAGCCAAACCCCTGGGGAGAGAAGAAATTACATTCTAGAGATGTGCACTGATTTCAAAACTATTGGTTTTATTTCTTAGATTTGATATAAATTCTATAGAAATTTCTAACATAGCAGTGCATTTACTTTAACATACTTTTTTCTTACATGGTTATTTAAGTTTGATAAAGATTTGAGTCTCTCCTTGAATGTCTTTAATTTTTCTTTTAGTAATTCCTTCAGGACTTAATTAGGTCACATAGCTTCTCTTTTAATCATATATCTCATGCCTGTATCAAAATATAACATTAATTTTTTTAAAAAAATTGAAGAGTTTAACATTAAGTCTACAGTTTTATCTAAAGTGAAACCTAGAAATATAAGAACTTCAATAGGAAACAATTGACTGAAATTCCACTGAAGAGCTAAGGCCATTAAATTGAGAGACATTTTCTAATTCCTCCTCAAATGCCTCTTAATCTTTGGTGTCTCGATAGCTTCTACATTTTCAGTTAGTACTTTGCACTATCAAAACATATTAGTAATTCTTCATCAGCCTCACTGAATCCTTGTTCTGTTGCTTAATATTTTCATTGCAGTTTTTTTTTTTTTATTAAAGGAAACTGAAGGACAAACCGAAGGACTTGATCATAATTCAATACAACAGTGGAAAAAAAATCAGCTAATGAATGGCCTGTTCATTGTGAAAAATTATCCTTGAGCCTATAGGATTTTGCTGGAGAAAAGAAATGATTTTTTAGAAGTTGTAATCTCTCTTTTAAGCAAAACGGTTAATGAATAACAGCCCCCAGCATAACCCATGCAGCCAATAAATATTTATTCAAGGCCCACCTTCAAGCTAGGTTTGCAGAGATTAGGAGCCAATGTCCCTGTCCACAAAGAATTGCAGTGTTTTGGTGTTGTATTGCTTTTGAGTGTTTGAATCATCCATACTGTTAGAGACCCCTGAGTCCCTGGGCTGTGGACATGAGGTGGGTATCCTAAAATGAATAACCCATGTCACTGGCTCCTGCTCGGGGGGTGACACCAAGCCCACAGCTGTTTGTGAACTCCCCTACCACGTATTTCTGGGGGTCCCCAGAGGTGTCTCACGTGCTTGCAAACAAGCCCCTTCTGGGTGCTGGCACTCCTCCTTCGAGCCCCTGCTGACCTGCTAAGCCGGGAGAATGCCGTTTCCCTCTCCTGGGCTCAGAGCATTTCATTTCAGGCAATTTGCCAGACAAGTTTCCCACAAACACCAGGAGCACTACCTAAAACGTGGAAATAACACACAACTTTTAAAATCAGTGGATGAGTTTGGGTAAAAGTAAAGGAGATCCTCAGAGGTCCAGAAATAGGCAAAAGGATCCACAGACGCAAGCATGAAAGCTGCCAGCGGGGGCCCACGGAAGGAATCGGCATTGAAGCTGCCAGCAGGGGGGTCCAGGGAAGGAGGCCAGGATGGAAGCCCTCAGCAGCTTTAGGGGCATCTACTGATCCAGAAGGACAGTGCTTCCGTTTCAGAGCTGAAAATAGGGGCTGGGCGGGGTGGGGACGCTGGGATGCAGGAAGGGGAGTTGGATCCTGACCACCTACATAACATTAGGACAATCTGGAAATGTCCCAGGCAGCAGTGGACGAGAGCAAAACACTGGTCTGCTCAGCCTCGATTCTGAGTGGATATAAAAAGTCTTGGAGAATTTGTGGCCACAGACTGTCCCTTTTGTAAGTCTGGGGCCTGAGTTTACACAATTTGCATGATCCGAAATAATTCAGAGTTTTGATTTACAGTGAACCCAAGTTTTGAAAGCACCTGGCAGAAGTAAAGGCAAGTCTCCCAGGGGGACATGCCTTCCAAATGAGGGCTGAAAATACTCTCAGATAGGACCCAAAGCATGTGCACCAACGATAAACAGCCGCTCGCGATACACAAAGGAACAAGCCACCAAGAGCAAGAGTCAGCAGGGAGAAGAAAAGAGATCCTCAAAGAGTTCACACATTATACATACCAGGTGGAAAGTACAAATTATGTTGATAGGTTTGTAAAAGGAATTGAAACGTAAGGAAGAATTAAGAAACAACCAAACAATGATCAGCATATTTGATTTTTTTTAAAAAAGAAATTATATAAATTAAAAAAATCGTAATTGAAATGAAAAGGATTAAAAGGCTACATGCAGACAAACATGAGAATTGAATTAGTGAAAATGGAAGATTGGGAAGCGGCTGTGGCTCAATCAGTAGGGCTCCCGTTTACCATATGGGAGGCCCCGGTTTCGGTTCCCGGGGCCTCCTGGTGAAGGCAAGCCCGCCCGCACGGCGTGGTTAGCTGACCCAGCGAGCACAAGCAGCAAGGGGGGGGGGATAAATGAATAAATAAATAAAATCTTAAAAAAAAAAAAAAAAAAAAATGGAAGATAGATCTGAAAAAAAATCACACCAAATGCAAAATGGATAGAGTATGATAGGGAAGGTGTGACATATGGAGGGTAAAATAATCCATCACATGTCTAAAGCGAATGGTGAACAGGAAATATTTGGTGAAATAATACCGGCAATTTTCTATACATGATAAAAACAAATGAGAAGGAAAGAAATTATATTCCAAACTTCTGAAATTTACTTCTAATAAAACAAGGGAAGGTTGGAAAAGAGAACAGTGTGTGTGTGCACGTGTGCCGGCATGCATGCACATGTGAATGTTGGGTTAGCATCGCGATAGCGTTTCACCTTATTCCAGTGGGAGAAAAATCTCTTTACCCTAGGTTATATTTGCTTATTTATTCTGTCCTTCCCTGCCTCAAATTGATAAAGTTTTCTTCATTTCCTTTATTCCATCCTACAGTTTGGAGGATATATGTTATGGTTCTTTCTTTTTAAATATATATTAATAATTAGCAATATATTTTTCTAATCAAATTTAAAGTTATTTAGTATCTCAGTCGTCCTCCTAAATCAGAAAGAGTTTTTAATCATTGTACTCCCTACTCCCATATCCCTCTAAAATTGCAGATTTAACTTGTTACCCAATAGTTTATCGTGAGAGTTTTCACATATCTCAAAGTCGAAAGAATTTGGCTGTGGATGCTCATATACTGCCATGGACGGTCTGTCATCAATGCTTTATACTTCCGTTTATTCATGCCTCATCCCGTCCATCTTCCCGTCTTACCTCCTGACGCACTGCAAAGCAAATACACCTATAAAAAGACTAAAAAAAAGAGCATATACAAACTATGTTCCTATACTCCTCCATCATCCACCTTTACGTAGTTCTTGCCACAAAATATGTGTTTATACATCAAGTCCAAAACTACTGATTTATCATTACATTTTATACATTTGCATTTTTTTATCTTGTAGCAAGTAAAAAGTGGAGTTACAAACCCAAGACACGATAGTACTGGCACTTGTACTTATCCATGTTTTCACCCTTGCTGGAGATCTTTATTTCCTCATGTGGCTTTGACCTATTGTCTAGAGTCCTTTCTTTCAACCTGCAGAACTCCCTTGGCATCTCTTGTAGAGCCAGTCTAGTGGTGAGGGACTCCCTCAGCTTCTGTGTATCAGGGAATGTCTTAATGTCGCCTTCGTTTTTTAAAAAACTGAAAATAAATCATTTTAATATACATATTTTTACTTCTATTAATTCAAACATTGATTCCTACTCAGCATGAGTATCAATTCAGTTTGACTTGTTTCATATTTATTTATTTTCCAATACAGAGCAATCGTCAACACGATATGTTTAAGCTGAATTATTTATTCTTAAAAAGCACAAAGTACTTTACTATTTCCAAAGAGCCCTACGAGGCAGCTCAGCATAGTGGCTTATCATTGAAATCTCTTACTTGGAAGATGGCAAAATAGATCTTCCCCAGCCCACTGGCTGCTCGTCTTCATATCACAGCTTGGCTGGGTAAGTGGCTAAGACTGAGTAATAAGCACATCCACTCCAAACACAGCTGGGTGAAGTAGCTTCATTTTTAGAAAGTGAACCAAAATCATGAAACTTCCTTAAAGGTGTGATTTGTTGCAGGGTTCTTTTGATATTTAAGAAGGGGAAAAGGGGGAATATTAATCCTTGTGCACAGTCTTTCATCACAAGTACTCTTATTATGGCATTGCAGAGTTTTCTTCTCCAGCCATCGTTCCATAGGGAGCTGATTTATACTTGCTGCAAAATCGGAAGCAGTAATATGTCCACCTTCACAGTCAGAGTTGGTGACGATGCCCTCATTTCCTGCCAAACGGTTCAGACCACACTTTTAACCTGGTGGCTGCACATGTGCTTGAGCAACATGAGCTCAATTTATGGCTTGGTCCTCCTGGTAGACCTCCAGCTGCATGAGGGCAGGAAGTAGATGGGGTAGAAGGTGGTGCTGAGCAGGGAGACAGAGCTGCTGAAAACGAGTGTGGTGTACAGGTTGAAGGATGTGGGGTCGGGTGGGTACTGCCCTGACCTTCCAAGTGCCCTTCTCTCTTGGAGTCTCCACTTTCTTTTTCAGTTTTGGAAGACAGTTTTGCTGGATATAGAATTCCTGGTTTGCAAATATTTGCTTTTAGTACTTTGAATATGTCATCCCATTGCCTTCTTGCCTCCATGGTTTCCAATGAGAAACCAGCACTTACACTTAATGAGGTTCCCTTGTATGTGACATGCTACATCTCTCTAGTGACTTCCAGAATTCTCTATCTTTGACATTCAGCATTTTGATTGTAATATGCTACAGTGTGAGTCTATTTGGGTTTATCCTGTTTGGAGTTCATTGAGCATCTTGATGTGTATATTAATGGTTTTCACTAAATTTGGGAAAATTTCAGCCACTATTTCTTCAAATATTCTCTCTGCCCCTTTCTCTTTTTCTTCTCCTTCGGGTACTCGCTTAATGTGTACATTGGTTTGCTTGATATTGTCCCACAGGTTCCTCAGACTCTGTTCACTTTTCTTCATTCTCTCTTCTTTCTGCTCCTCAGACTGGATGATTTCAATTGTCTTATCTTCAAGTTCACTGATTCTTTCTTCTGCCAGCTCCAATCTGCTGTTGAACCCTTCTAGAGAAATTTTAATTTCTATTACTGTGGGCTTCAGCTCTGTTTGGTTCCTTTTCATAATTCCCACCTCTCTACTGATATTCTCTTTGTGTTCATCTATAATTTTCCAGATTTCCTTTAGCTCTTTGAGCATATTTAGGACCATTTTTTTTAAAAAAAGGAGGTACGGGGGATTGAACCCAGGACCTCATACATGTGAAGCAGGTGCTCAACCACTGAGCTACACCTGCTTCCCAGGACCATTTAAAAAAACTTTGTCTGGTATGTCTCAGGTCTGGTCCCCTCATCAATTGTGGTTTCTAAAGCATTAATATTCTCCTTTGCCTGGGCTATCACTTCCTGTTTCTTTGTATGTTTTGTGACCCTTCCTTGAAACCTGAATATTTTGATATTTTAATGGGTTAGCACTGTAATTTAGACTCTGGGGTGTCTTTTCATTAAGCTTCTATCCAGCTAATGTTATGACATAGCTTTCCTTGAATGTCAGGAGCTAACAAAAAAAAAAAAAAAGAAAAAAAAAAAAAAAAAAAAGTTAACATGTTTCCCAGTCTTTGCAGATTGGCCTGTGCAAACTGCTCTTCCTTAGAGCTTCTTACCCATACAATGAGTTTAGAGAATAGCTTCAGGCCAAGGTGTTGGTCCTTCTCATCATTTGTGGGCATGTGTCTTATATTGGGCATGTGCATATGTCCCTAGGAGTTCCCCTTTTATATGGGTACAAATGTCCCCCTCTTCCCTAGGAAACAGTTTCCACATGGTCCCAGGCCCTGCACTGTATGTGCTTCAGCCAGGAACTTCTTGACTCAGCCATCCAGAACTTGACTGCTCCCCTATAGTGTTCTGCAAGAAAGCTCTGTGAGTCACCTTCTGGATGTAGGGCAAGTTCTGGGATGGAGAGTCTGCGATCAATATCCTGGTTCAGTCCTTCAGGTTGCTACCAGTCAGACTGGGCTGGACATACACGCTCCTAGTATGTACTAAAGGGTTTCTCTGCTCCCTCCAGAAGTGAGACCAGACACCTGCAGTGGGACTGCGGGCGGCTCTGCACTGAGCAGGTAAGGCAATAGGGGAGGGGGCCAGTCAGGGTGCCAGGAGATCATACTGCTTTTAAGTAGCTTTTTTCTTTCATTAGAGAATTGTAGGTTTACGGGAAAATGCAGAAAATATAGAGTTCCCATATCCCTTCCTCATTATTAACACCTTGCACCAAGTTGGCACATTTGTTATAATTGATGAAAGAATATTATTATAATTGTGCTATTAACTCTTTCTTGATTCTGCACTGGCCCTATTTTGGCAAGCCTTCAGTTGTTTTCTGGAACTTTGAGAAAGATGTTTCTGCCAGTTCTTGCTGGTTGTTCCTACCTTTGTATTTTTTTTTTTTTTTTTTAAAGATTTTATTTATTCATTCACCTATACCCCCCCGCTGCTCGCGCTCGCTGGGTCAGCCAACCACGCCGTGCGGGCGGGCCTGCCCCCACCAGGAGGCCCCGGGAACCGAACCCGGGGCCTCCCACATGGCAAACGGGAGCCCCACTGATTGAGCCACAGCCGCTTCCCATACCTTTGTTTTTAAACAACACAAAAAAGTATTCTCATGTTTACATCAATAACTGATTAATTTATCAATGCATTTTTTTAAATTGTTTTTGTTACCAGTTTCTTTCCTTGGCTCTTTTACTTGCTTCTGCTTTTGCAGTCATCATTGTCTGTGCCCCTGCTAAGTCCTGTTCCCCAATTCATTGTTCCATAGGATTTGTGATGAGGAAACTGGGGAATGGGAAATACCCCATTTGAATTGTGTAGCAAATTAGAGTAAATGTACTTTAAGTAAAGGGCTGGAGATTCCTTCTAGGCTGAAACCATACGTGAACTTTTTGATACCTATTTTGGTTACTAAGGGATATGGCGGTCTTAGAATATTTTTGGAAGAATTGACTAGATTTACTAGGCTTTCTTGAGGAAATTCACTTTCATGAAATGTAAATTGCTTTTACTATTATTTTATTTTTATGATTAAAATTATATTCTTCATAAAGGGCCAGAGCATCAGTCATATTTAAAATGGAAGCAATTTCATATAATGAACTAATATCTTGGGACTCTAATGTGTGGGAGCATAAAAGGGTTAAATTCTGAATCATTTATGTGCTTTTTAGTTGATAAGAGATAAAATGCTGAGCTTGCACATGTGATAACTCTACATGGAAGAATAAAATAAAGGGAAACAATTTTAACAGATCCATTCCTTTATGTGAGAAATTACATAATTTTTGTCTAATTCAAAGCTAGAAATGTCTATGGACATCAGCAAAATGAATGAGAATTGTATTTTAGGTCAGTGAAGGTAACTTGATATACTGTGAGGATAAGGAGAAATGGGAAATTTTTTCTTTTTTTTTCCATCCTCTCCTTTCAAAGCCATAAAACATAACATTACTACTCTTTAAAAAGGGTATATCACAGTATCTACTAAGAATTTGAACATTAGACAAAAACTGTGTTGTGATTCTAGCATCACCTTTACCAGCGTGTGACCGTGGTTGGGTCACAAAATGATTCAGAGCCTCAGTTTCCTCATATACCAGGACACTAACCCTTTCCTTACAGCACAGGAGAGAGAAGAGATTGCATTTAATAAAGTAGGTGGCAAGGTGCTTGGAGCACAGTAGATACACAAAATGTAGCCATTATCATTACTATTATTATACCTATTTGGGAATTGTCTAAATTTTTATATCACTCTTATTTCTTTTAGCAGAATTACCATTTACATTGGTTATTTGGAAACCATAATTCTTAGTTCCTTTTAGAATGATTTTTTCACAACTTAAAATATTTTCAGCTAAATCGAGGAGTTGGTTATATGCCCACAAGAATTTCAACAACCAAACTCTTATGTGTTGTTTATTTAGTCCCCCCAACAGAGGCTGGGTTGGCAATATCCCAGCTCTACATGCTGGTTCTTCTGGTCACCCATACAGCTTCTTTCCACTCAGCCGTCTACGTCCTCCATCCTAGTACTTAATAATCCCTCACCACACAATTCTCGGTGAAGTGTTGCGGCATGCTGAAAAAAGCAGAGGCTCTGGACCTAAAACACTGGTTGCATTTTGACTCTTTTGACCACTGACTTCGTTGTGATCTTGGATTTCTCTAGGCTTCAGTTTTCCTCTCTGTGGAATGGGAATCTGAATCTCCCCGATTTCTGTCTGTCCATCTCAGCAGTGGCAGTGAGGATGAAAGAGCTCTGAGAGCCTGAGTACTGCGAGAGTATTATTAATTAACAGAGCAGTCTCAATTTGGAAGTGGCACCGCAGAAATCCATACCCTTAACTTCTAAATCAGGTAAGTGTGCAAAATCCATTGGTAGGAATGTCAAGAGAGGAGAAGTTTTAGTCGATAGAAACTCAGCTCAAAGTAGCTTCAACAGAGAAAGGAATGCACTGACCTGGGGAGCTGGGAAGCACATAGGCGTCACTTGTTTTAGGCACACAGATCAAATGGAGTTATTCTGTCTCTCTTGATGGAATGGCTCCATTCCCTTATCAAGCAGATAGGCTTTCTATGGATGGTGAAGAGGTGGCTGATGACAACCCCCAATTTGTATTCTTCAAACTCTGTGACCCAAAGCACAACGTGCCTTTTCCTCCATTTCCATTAAAAAAAAAAAAAATCCCAAGAAGCACATTCATGGGTCCAATGTCAGTCACTTCCTCACTCTCAACCCAAGCCTTGAAGTCAGGGCAATGGGGTTCTGTGGGCAGACTTGGATCACAGGGGGCAGAATTTGGGGATTGGCAGCCCTACTAGAATCACATGACTTGAGGGAAGGAAGCAGTTGGAATGGTTTCCCCAAAGGAAGCAAAGGGCCTGGGCAGGCAAAAATGATAGCTGTGACTACATGCAAGAGGGAGGAAAGAAGAGAGTGAGTATGAAAGAAGAGTCTCGCTGTCCTGATGCAACTCCCAGGGTCTCTTCCCCAAAGCAGCCACGGTGCTGTTTAAGCCAGGCTGACCATCAGCCCGGCTTGCCCAGGACAGCTCTGTTTTATGCTTGTTGGCAGAGCATGATTATTAAAACCATCCCCTTTCAGTCTCAAAAGTGTCCCTATTTGGACAATTAACTATATAGTCACGATAAATAAGACCACTTAACATTTTGGCTCCAGCCACCCAATCTGTCCTACGTCATCCTCTTCTTTTGACTCTGTTCAGCTGAGCTTTGATTTGAACTTTTTTCTTTTCAATCCCAGTGTCTGATACTCTACATTGGGAGCTCTTCTAATGATATAGATATTTTTGCTACCTTCTCCCCTTTTATCAGCCACCTCACATTCTTGCCCTTCCAGGACCTTTTCTGAATGTTAAATAGTGTGAAGAAGGCTTACTAACCTGCCATCTGCTCAGAGCATCTCTGGTAGTAGAAGCTTCCTTCCAGGAATTGTTCCAAGTTAAATGCACAGTCACTCTCCAATAGTGTGGTTTCCTCCTCTCTCTTTGCCACCTGATCAGCACAACCACGCCAAGGGACAGCTGGCCAAGCTGGCAGAGGTGCTTCCTTCTAGATGGTATGCATCGTGCCTTTAGAACTTAAGCTCCCAGAGGTCAGCCAGGCATGGCCTTGTGTTTCCTGCTCTTTTGTACAGACCCCTGGCACACTTGGTAAGATGAGGGTGAATGAAGCAATTAGCCTAGTAGGACAGTAGTGAAAGAACAAGCATTCTTAGTTTTCCTAGGACTGCCTTAACAAAGCACCACCAACTGGTGGCTTAAAACAACAGAAAGTTAGTATCTTGGGTTCTGAAGGCTGGACCTCCAAAATCAAGGCATCGGCAAGACCGTTCTCTCTCTGAAACATGTAGAGGAAAATGCTTCCTTGCCTCTTCTAGCTCCTGGTGTTTGCCTGCCATTGCTGGCATCCCTTGGCCTCTGTGCCTCTGTCTCTTCTCTCCTTCCTATAAGGATGCCGGCCGTGATGGATTAAGGACTCATCCTACTCCAGTATGACCTCATCTTTACTAATTCCATTGGCAATGACCTTATTTCCATACAAGGTCACATTCACAGGTACCAGGGTTTGGGCTTCAACATATCTTTTTGGGGGACACAGTTCAACCCATAACATACTCTGTTTGCATCGATCCCCTTGCACACCGTCTAGAAGGAAGCACCTCTGTCCCTTGGCTGTGGGTGTGCTGATCAGGTGGCAGAGAGAGAGGATGAGGCAGAGAAGGAAACCAAATTTCAACACGAGATACAACGAGAAAGGGAATAGCAGTAAAGAGGCAACAACACTTGGTATGCAAGAATGGGGGGGGGTGCAGTGCCTCCCATGGCACAGCTCTGTGTGTTGCTTTCCTACCACTTTGTGTTCTACATCACACAGTGAGACGTGCTCCTGGGTTGAGTGACTTGTCAGCTTGGTGGGATGGGGAGAGGAGATGTCTGGTGTTTGCAGTTGGGAGTTTGAGCAAAAGGCAAAGCTGTTGTAAAGTGAGATGCTTTGAGGAGACAATGTGTAAAAACAGTTTTGGGGAAATCTTTCATTTATTCAAGAAATGTATATATATTTTCCTCTTCTCTGTGCCAGGCAGCATTCTATACTTCAGAGATATGAAAGTGAACCAAACAGAATTTCTGTGCCCTGGTGGAGCTTAAATTTTGTGAGTGGGGACAGAAAACAAACAAATCTAATAATATAGGAAATAACATAACATTTTAAATGATGGTGAGTGCTCTGAAAAAAAAAAATAGAGCAGGTAAGGAGGATCCAGAGTGCTGGATTTGGAGAAAAGTGGATGCAAATTTAAAAATTAAAAAGTCAGGGTAGGCTTCAGAGAGAAGGTGACATTTGAACAGGAACTTGGGGATGCGAAAGTCATGCAAATATGTGGTAGAAAGTGGTTAAGGCAGTGGGAACAGTGCAAAGTCCCTGAGGCAGACATGTATCTAGTTAGGTTCAGAAACAGCAAGGAGACCCCTTGGCCAAGGTAGTGAGGGGAGCAAGAGATGAGGTCAGAGAGTAAGCGGATCTCACAGATGATTAGGGCTGTGGGGTCATTTCACTTTGAGAGAAATAGGGAGCCATTAGAGGCTTCTGGGGAGAGGCTTTCAGTGGGATTGCTGCCTGCAGCATGGTAATGCGTGCTACAATAGGATTCCCTCGGGAGAGGACGGCGTTTGTGCTGCTTTTGACTGTGGCCCAGGGCTAATCCCTCACATTCAGTGTACTCATCAATACAGCAACAGGCCGTGACTCTTGGTGCTGAAGGAACCCCACTGCCCCCGCAGTCGGTCCTCGGCCCGTTATTTCTGCGTTCTGGCCCCCACCTTTCGGGAGTGTGTCTTCCCAGCTGCTGCCTGCCCGACATGCTCTCCCCGACCCTCTCCACTAGATTCAAACTCTCTCCTTCAAGGCCTGGGACAAGCTCCATTTCCTCCAGCAGTGCCGCCCCCTGGCCTTCGTCGCCTCCCCGGGGTTCCTCAGCATTTAGGTTTGCACCGCCCCTCTGACGCCTCTAGCGGGGCTGACCTAAGCCTTGGAGTTGGCTTACTTTTGTTTTTGGAGTTTATTTAACGCCCGGGTCGCGCTCTCCGCGCTCGGCGCACGGGTGGTGGGAGGCGCTCTTCCACTTCCTTACAGGCGCCGTCTGGGGAAGGGGGTCGGCGGCGCGGCGGGTCTCACGCAGGCCCGAGCGAGGCGCCCACCTGGGCACCCCGCCCACACTTTCCAGTGCACCTTCCTGACCGACCCCAGGCGAGGACCCTCAGGACTGCCGCTTCCGCTGGTCGCAACAGCCACTGTCCCTGCGAGTCACCAAAGGGTTAACCCGGCAAGCCCACGCCCCGCCTACGACCGAGCGCGGCCGCGCCAGCGAAGCTGGTCCCTCGCGGGCCGCCGTAGCGGCCGGAGTCCCTGGCGAACATGGCGGCGCCCGCTGCGGGCCCGGCTTCGCTTCCTGGCCCTGCGTCCCCGGAGGGCGAGGAGGAGACGATTCTCTACGACTTGCTAGTCAACACCGAGTGGCCGCCGGAGACAGAAGTCCAGGTGGGTCAGGCCCGGCTGGCCGCGGCCAGCTTCGCGCGGGGCGCTTGCGGGCAGAGCCACGTAGCGGGGCCGCGGCGCGGAGGGGAGCCGGGGAGCAGGGCCGGGCTTGCTGTGCGGTCGCGCTGGCAGTCGCGGCGGCTCCTGCGGAGTCCCTACGCTCCCTCCTGGCCCAGAGCTCGTTTGTCACTGGGCCCGGCTGCTTCCCACTCTGGTCCTCGGTTTCGCTGCGGTGCCTGGAGGGAAGGGCACAGCGTTGGAGCCGAAGTCCTCCTCGCGTCTGGACTCTTGGTGGTCCCAGCGCGGGGAAGCGAGGGCCGGCTGGGGCTGGCCCTCGTCTACTGTGGGAGAATTTCCCTGGATCCGACAAAAATTTCAACACCTGGCGGGCTGCCAACCTCTGTAACCCTAAATGTGGCGGAAATGCCTCGCTTCTTGTGTGGTTTAATAAACGAGCATTTAACGTGTGTGAATCCCTGTGTGTCCGTGTCCCATATACTGTGCCACGTAAGCATAACTGCCTTAGTGGGGCTTGCAGTCTAGAGGGGAAAGAATCCCGTAAACATTTCTCATGAGCCAGCGTAATGGGAGCTATGATAGCGGTGTGAGCCAAATGCCTTGGGAGCGAACAGTGAGACCTACTGACCGCGAAGGAAGGGGTTACTCGGATTGATGGACCTTGGGGTTCTCAGTTGTTCCGTGGGGAGCATCTCTGAAGAGAAGGAACCACAAACGCACATTTATTCAGCAAATATTTATTATTATTATTTTATTTTTTTTAAAGATTTTATTTATTTATTCATTTATCCCCCCCTTGCTGCTTGTGCTCACTGGGTCAGCCAACCACGCCGCGCGGGCGGGCTTTCCTTCACCAGGAGGCCCCGGGAACCGAACCCGGGGCCTCCCATATGGTAAACGGGAGCCCTACTGATTGAGCCACAGCCGCTTCCCCAGCAAATATTTATTGAGCGCGTAATGTTCCAGTCACTATTTTAGACTCAGAAGATGCAGCAAGATTGACAACCGTTTCTCCTTTGAAGATCATCGACACCAGCTTACGAGAATTCTTTAATGTGTTTCTTTATTTGAGAAACTAGTCGTTCTTCCGCTTATTTTCCTATAACGTTTTTAGTTCTTTTCCTTAACTTTCTTCCCAACTTTCGTCCTTAACTTTCTTGGTTGGGAGAGATCTGCATATACTTTTTAATTACTCGGTTTGTTTGTCTTGAACAGTAGTGATGTTTTTGAGGTTATGTAGCTAAGATGGTTGATTGGATAAGGATATATTTCCTGGTTAATTACAATGTTTCAGGATGCTTAATGTCAAACAGCCGACCTTCCAGCTCTCCGCGCTTCCACGGTCTGGCGCCCGCTCTGCTACCCCTCCACCACCGTGAGGGAACAGGCCATTTCCTTTGCCAAGGACTTCCTGGCAGGTGGCATCGCCGCTGCCACTCCAAGACGGGCGTGGCCCCATCGAGTGGGTCAAGCTACTGCTGCAGGTACAACACGCCAGTAAACAGATTGCCACCGACAAACAGTACAGAGGCATGTGGATGTGTAGTCCGCATTCCCAGGGAGCAGGGCATCTTCTCCTTCTGGAAAGGTGACTTGGCCATTGTCATCCGCTACTTCCCTTCCCAAGCCCTCAACTTTGCCCTTAAGGATAAGTATAAGCAGGTGTTTCTGAGTGGTGTAGACAAGCGCACACAGTTCTGGAGGTATTTTGCTGGCAACCTGGCCTCTGGTGGAGCAGCTGGAGCCACTGCTCTCTGCTTGGTTTACCCACTGGATTTCTCCAGAACCCACTTGGTGGCTGATGTTGGGAAATCTGGCTCAGAAAGAGAATTCAAAGGTCTAGGAGACTATCTGGTGAAGACCACCAAGTCTGACTGCATTCGAGGCCTGTACCAGGGCTTCAAGGGCTCTGTGCAAGGCATCATCATCTACAGGGCATCACACATTGTGGTGAGCTGGGTGATGGCCCAGACCATGATGGCCGTGGTGGTGTGGTCTCCTACCCCTTCAACACCGTGAGGCCGCCAATGATGATGCAGTCTGGGCGCAAAGGAGCTGACATCATGTATGCAGGGACTTGATTGCTGGAGGAAGGTTTCCAAAGATAAAGGTGGCAAAGCCTTCTTTAAGGGTGTGTGGTCCAGTGTTCTCAGAGGCATGGGTGGAGTTTTTGTCCTGGTCCTGTATGATAATTCAAGAAAATCATCTAAGTGTGTCTGTCTTTACTAGAATTGGGAACCAAGAGACTCATGTAGAATCCTTACTTAACTGTTACTGACCACTGACCTTCAACGAATTCCTACCGTTTTTACCCAGGCCAGAACGTGTCTGTAGAGGGCTGGGGAAAGTTCTAGAAAAGGGGCTCATTGTGATCACATTTCACCATTGTTACTGCTGATTCCATGTGTTGATTATTGGGGGAGGGGGAATTGGGACCATCTCGTGGGCACACAGGTGAGGCAGCTCAGCTACGCAGACCTACCTGGAAACCCTTAAGTCCAAATGCTTGTAGGGTCCTCAGGTGTGTTTAAGTATTTTTAAAAAAGTGTGTCTCCTATTTGTACTTAAGCACTATCTCCTTTTGCGTAGCTGGGTATTTGCAATTACGTTTTGTGTTGGGCATTCTTCTGCAAAATAGTAAATAGGCAGGACAGTCTTAGAAAAACAAAACAAAACCAAAAAACAAGTACAGTATCAACTTACGTCGAGACCTTGCATTTTTTCCCCTTTTTTTCATATTGGTGTCTATATTTTATTGATGTCAGCTGTTTAACTGTCAATTTTTGGAGGGCAGCTGCATCTGATTCATCTTTATATCCCTCGCCACTGCTAAATTGTGTTTTGCATGTAAGTGCAAGGACAGGTCAGTTCATATTTGTTGAAGGACTAGATTTTCTGTGTTTTTAAAAAGCTGTTCCTGTACTTACCATATGTCTCCATTGTCCCTTTCCTGACAGCTTGCTAGTGCAACTCACTCATTACTTTGAGGGCCTAATGCTGTTTAACTGATGCTTGAGTGAGTTGAGTATGTATTTAAGGAATTATTTAACACAGCAATTGTATGCCGGTGGATGTGTTAATAGCATTCTTTCTGTAGGTGTATGACAAATAGTCAATAAATATGCCCTGAGACATGATTTTATTAATCCACATCACTGCCTTTCTTGTGATCAAAACTTGTTTTAGGCCTCCGCCATCCACCCAAATCAACTGCCCTGAGCTGGGAACCAGTATGGTTTTTGACCCTGACTTCTGTCTTTGTGCTGTTTGGATTTGGAAGCACTTTCCAGCTTGAATCCTGGCCCTCCACTCCAAGGTTCATCCTGCCATCTGCCTGCAGCTCTGCCAGGCTCACTTTTCTCCCACTGTCTCCAGTCTTGATTCTCCTTTTTTTGATTCCATTTATTAGTCATCTTTAAATACTGCTACCTTGTACTCAGTACTCTGAGTATTAGTAAAGAAGCATAAGTTTACTTGTTTTATAAGCATTACCAGAAAATCCTCAAATGTAAGTTTTTTTTTTTTTAATTGCAGCTTAGAGGCAACCGAAGACATGGTGCATCCTTTATCATCACAAAAGCAATTAGAGGTAAATATACCTTTTTATTTTTCCACATATAGTGATATCGTTAGCAGAGCACTTTCCCCCTTCTCCCATTGCAGTTAGGCTGTGCTGTCTTAGAAAGTTTAGGGATCTTTTAATGTGTTCTTTGCATGAAGCCTGGTGATTATGAGTAGCATACATGTTACCTGAGTTTAGGGTTAACCATTATGGGTGTGTTTTCTATGAGGAATGAAGATGATGAGCCCCGTGTAAGTCTCCTGGAGCCTGTGGACATTGAAGAGAGCGAGTGAGAGGACATTTTCAGTGGTTTACATGATGTTTCAGATACGTTTGGTCAGTTATTTGGAAGTTATATAAAGAACAGTGACACATTGCATTCACAAGGACATTCATTTAACTGCCGACGGACTTGACGTATGAGTGGACAGGAGTCTGAGGAAGTCTTGGGCCCTGGTCTCACTGAGTGGTGCTGTGAGGGCCTTGCAGGTGTGTCAGTTAGTTAGTACTTTTACCAGACCATCCAGGTAGATGCTGCTACTCCTTTATGTTTGTGCCTCAGAAACTATCCAGGGTCATTTGGAATTTCGCTGCAGGTCTTTCTGGCTCCAAAGCCTATCCTTATTATACCAGCGAATTTGGGCTACATATAAAAAGATTCAGTTTCAAGGGTGGAGTACTTGAAATTAACTATAATTTTATCTTCTGATAAAAGAAGCACTAGCATATTCATTTTTCATGATCACAAATGCTTTGAATTTTTGGAACTTTAGAAAATGAACAAAAGTAATAAAAGGGGAGTGGATGTAGCTCAGTGGTTGAGCACCTGCTTCCCATGTATGAGGTCCTGGGCTCAATCCCCAGTACCTCCTAAAAAAAAAAAAAGGGTAATACAAATTCATTGTAGAAAATTCAGAAAATCTAGAGAACACACATTAGAATGAATAAATTACTCCTCATCTGAGTACCCAGTGATAATCACTATTACCCTTGCAGACCTTTTTCCATCTGTAGACACCTTACCATGTGCACACACACACATGCATGTACATTTAAGTGGGGTCATAGTGAACACATTATTATGCAACTGTGTTAGAGATTTTGTTTCTTGTAGACTTCCCATTTTAGGTTTTTTTTTTTTTTTTTTAATCCTTTGCTATCAAGTGCAATGATATCTTGTTTTAATATTTAGGGTCGCTACTATCACTTCTAATTCAGGGTTTTATTAAAGCCTCTTAGATTAAATGTAACATCCCAAACCACTTTTACTTTTTTTCACTGTTAGTGAACACTTCCAATTTTTGAATGACACGCAAACTTGTAACATAACGTAAATATGACCTTTTAAGACTTATAGTGTCTATTAGGTTATATTTTCTCATATTTTAATAGTTCTTTTCTCCATGTTTTATTTTGAAATGACAATCTACAGTATATTTTAAATTTCTCTTCAATAAAGTTAACCTGGAAATGATTCTTAAAGACAGCTGATTTATATTTGACATGCCATTTCTTTTTATTACAGATCGTTTATTGTTTTTACGTCAATACATCTGGTACAGGTGGGTTTTCATTTCTTCGGAGAAACAGTATGAACATTAAGTACAAACAATTTTATGCTATTTAGGATTTAAGTTTTCATAGTTGAATGCGAGATCATGATGTAGATGCTGACCTTTGGTTCGACTCAGTTTATCAGATGGACAGTTCACACATTTTGTATAACTTGGCGAGCTATCTCAGTAGCCTTAGGGTAATCTTTGCCCCCTAGTCATTATTAAGAATGTCTCATGAGTGTCCTCAGCCTTATCTTGAATGCCTCCATGCTGGATTTGTAGCCTGCATAGCTTTTAAAAGCATTTTTGTTCTTAATGTTATATTCATTGTTCACTTGCTATGCAGCACAGAAGTTTTTTTTCTAATAATAATTTTTATTTTTTTATTTTTTAAAAGATACTTAGATTACATAAATGTTACATAAAAATTATAGGGATTCCCATATTCCCCACCTCCCACACCTCCCACAACCTCCCACCTAAACATCTCAGTACAGAAGTTCTTTAGGTTTCAGTTCTTGGATACTTTTTTTTAGTATATGTTTTTTATTAGAGAAGTTGTGAACTTAAAAATCAATCTTGCATAATGTGCAGAATTCCCATACATTACCCCTGTGGATACTTTTTAAGTCTTTTGCGTATTAAGGATATTTTCAGGCATAACACTAATTTTCAGTCTTAAAAGGAATAAAAAAGATTATTCTGACAAAGAAGTAATTTGTCTTTTAGATATGTGTGTAGGAATTGTTAGGTAGGATTACTTATCTCAGATTGCTTTTTACTTGAGTATATGTAATCTCAAAAGCTCTAGAGATAGTGTAACCTTATAAAGGAGACCTTTGGTTCTTCTCTAGCTCTTTTACTCTGTGTGTGTAGAGAGGTGAGGAGGAGTGGTAGAAGGGAAGGGGTGTGGAGGAGGTAGGCTGTTTCCCCTGAGCTGCTAGAAATATGTGTCTGTTCAGGTCGTTACCTGGCAGCCAGTCCTTTCCGTTACTTATGCTGAAGGAGGACTCAAAAGAGTTAACTCCTGAGGTGCCCTGTCCCATGTGTGAGCGCCCTAAGACCAGGCTTCAGCTGGCGATCCTCCCCTTCTCCTGAGGGGTCTCTTTCCTTGAACAGGCCATGTTGGAAGCTGTTCAGATTGTGAGCACACCATGAGGTGATTATCTCGTCGTCTTCATGATGCGTACCTGTCAAAAAGATTGTAGTTCAGTTTAAGTAATTAGACCAAAAGGTTTTGGGGCTGATACTTGTTTCAAGTGGTTTTTTTCTTTTACTTTTTTATTCTTCAAAGTGTTTTTAATAATTATGTAATAGTATATACATACTGAAAATTATAGACACTAACATAATGAACCCATATATGACTTATAGCTCTATCTGAATTAACACAGTAGTTGCTGTTTTGCCTTATTTGCTTCAGAGAGCCCCCCTCTCTGTATATGTCCAGCTCAGGTCCTGTCCCCCCCAGTCCTTTTCCCCTCCCCTCCTCTCCAGAGGCCGCTGTCCTTGTGTTGGTGGTGTCAGTCACATGCATGTTTAATAGCGCTCTCATAATCCTGTAAGTATCTCTTGATAGTAAATATTTTGTGTTTTTAAAAATGAGCACAAATATACTGACTGTATATTACTAATCTATTTTTTCATCTTATTTTGTGTTTTCTATCCATAATTTTCCCCTGTTTTTCTTCTGTGGAATTAATTTTTCTTTATTTTTTTTTCCATATAGTTCCTCAATTTCTTCATGTATTCATCTTCTAATTTGTTGTGTCTGTTAACTCATTTATAGTTGGTTGTTTCCTTATGTCTTTTGTAAATGGTTTTATTGTGAGCTTACGCTTGGGGATTTCTTGTACCCCACGAGTGAACTGTAGTTGCAGTCGAATCTTGCATATAATGCAAGCTTGGAGTTTAGCTTTTTCACCGGAGAGTTCATTCCCATTCCCCTGCAGACATGGGACTCCTCCAAGCCTCTCCAGCCCGGCATGAGTTTTGCTGGCCCTGCCTTTACTGACAGTACAGTCATTTGAGAATCCTGGCTTCCGCAGGCTTCTCCCTTCCAATTCCTGTCCTCTCATTGGCCCACGGCTCTTTTCCTGTCCTTGTGTGTCTTTCAGTTTGTCTCTCTTGTCCCCTGTACCCCAATCTGGCTTTCAGTTACTTTTTCATTTCTAGTACTTAGACGTTTCCCTTTCTTTCTCGGGAGCTTAGCTGTATATTGAAATTTGTTTTTGTTACAGTTGAGCCAGAATTTCTAGGTGTTCCTAGCAGGAAGAGTTTGATGTAAGGTTACTCTGCCATGTTATTGTAACTATGTAACTTTTTTGTACAATAACATATAATTTACATTTTTTACCCACTACCATGTTTTCCTGGAAATAGAGAAAGGTATGTGGTCAAATTTCAGATATCAAATTAATAATTTTTAGTTTTGAGTTTGCCAGTATTCAAGTTTTATATTCTAATGGGAAAAATCCTTGCCTTTCTCTTTAGAGATTTATACTGTTTATAATATTTATCCACTATATATACATGTGGTTTTTGTGTGTGGATTTTAAACTACCTGCTATGTCATGTTTTCAGCCCTGCACCTTTTTTGCTCCCTGATGGATTGGTTCGCTTGGTCAGTAAACAGATAAACTGGCATATGGTGCTTGCGAGGTAAGAATGTGTAGAACTCATGTAATGATTCTCTCTGTGGGTTAGCTTTTAAATTTCATTAGGGTCATTAATTTTGGGGTCCTTATGGCTTGAGGCCTTGATTTTTACTGTGTGTAAATTCCCTTTGTCTTATATGATTAGCATTGTTTAAATGTGTATTAATCAAGCTGTATCGAATCATTTTGTCTGCTTTTGTAACTGTAAAGTCATTTAATTGTAAGATCAAACAATGAAAAATTAACACGTGAAAAATTTAAAGATCATCTTAACTTCTTATAATAATTCCAATTGTGTTACCAACTACTGCAAATATTCATGATAGAATTTCTCCCCCCCTTTCTGTCCCTTGAAAGCAATGGGAAACTTTTGGCTACTGTTCAAGATCAATGTGTGGAGATCAGGTAATTGTTAATATTATTAATATTCAGAATTTCCCATGAAAAAATTTAGCTTGATAAATGGTAACCAAGAATTTTATTTTATTTTATTTTATTTTATTTTATTTAATTTATTTATTTATTTATTTTTACCGGGTGGTCCCGAGGATCGAACCCCGGTCTCTCCATATTGTAGACGGACGCCGAACTTCTTGAGCCACATCCGTTTCCCGTAACCAAGAATTTTAAAGGGGGGAATGTTTAACAAGTTTTTACTATTAGCTCACTTAATTTTGTGAAATGTCAGACACCAACTTATGTCAGTTAAAGGATGAAGGGTTCTTGCTCAGAGTAGGATATTTGTCTTCCTGTTTCCCCAGATCACTTATCCCCTGAAGAATTTTGTTTTTTCAGTTCACGAGGAGTATTTTCCAGAACTCTGGAACTCACTCTTGTTTGGTCACTCACAAGCCTTTGCTCAGGAAAGTTAACAAAGGACAGAGCTTTGCTCTGTTGGCATAAAGCTGTAGGTTGATAGGGTTCTGCAGGAGAGAGAGACCACTGGTGCTGTTTGTCCTTTCAGACACTGTAGCAGTCAGCCAAAGGGGTGCTGGTGCAAAGTACCAGAATTCTGTTGGCTCTTACAAAGGGTATTTATTTGGGGTAGGTTTACAGTCACACGCCATGAAGAGTAAGTTACTTCCCTCCCCAAAGTCTGTTGCCACGTGTTCGAGCAAGATGGCTGCCGGTCTCTGCGCAGGTTCAGCCGCCTTCTTCCTCTTAAGGCTTTGTGATCCCAGCTTCTTCCAGTCTCAGCTGTGGGCTGGCATGAGGCTCATCTGTCTTCCTGGGGCTCGTCTCTTTTCAGGACCAGCTGCTTGGCCCTCTCTCTGGGGTCCAGTATCAAAACTAAGCTCTCTCTGCTGTGTTTTCTGTGAGTGTCTGCCCACCAAAGGGCAAATTAAATCTTAATTTGATCAAGTAAAAGTGAAACCTCTGAATTAATACAATCAGATGGGGCAAATGGATGTAGCTCAAGAAATTGGGCTCTTGTCTACCATATAGGATGTCCAGGGTTTGATTCCTGGGGCCTCCTGGTGAAAGGCAAGCTGGCCCGTGCAGGAGTGCTGGCCCGCGCAGGAGTGCTGGCCTGCATGGAGAGCTGGCACAGCAAGATGATGCAACAAAAAGATACACAGAGGAGAGACAATAAGAGACACAGCAGATGGGGGAGCTGAGGTGGTGCAAGATATTGAGTGCCTCTCTCCTACTCCGGAAGGTCCCAGGATCGGTTCCCGGTGCTGCCTAAAGAGAAGACAAGCAGACACAGAAGAACACACAGAGAGCAGACAGTGAGCGCAAAAACAATGACGTGGGGAGGGAATAAGTAAATAAGTAGATCTTTAAAAAAAAAAAAAAAAAAAAAAATGGGTATCACGCCCAGAGGAACAGGCCGGTTTACAAACATAATATTTCTTTTTGGGATTCATCAATAATATCAAACTGCCACAGAGACTTTCCTTGGTATTACATATACATCTAGAAGACTTCTTTAAACTGGGCTTTCGTTGTATTTTATTTTTCAGCGATATATCAGTAGTGAAAGAAATAGCAACAATAGCAACCAAACCAGGGAAATTAGTTTCTTCTTTGGTAAACTAGTACTAGCAGGCTAAAGATGTGGCACTCTAAATTTGAGTGTTACTCCTTTTTACAAGCAAGACCTAATTTTTGATTCTTAAAAAATAAGCAATGAGGTAGAAATTTCAGAATATCCAGATACCAGTCAAAAGGTTTTCTACTTCTTCATCAGTCACGACTAAAAATAGTACTAATGGGCATTCAGTTGCCACTACATGACTTTCTGTTTGTGGAATTTCCTGTTTTGTTATTTTTTTTCATTTATCCAATTAGAAGTGGACCCCTCAACATTTTGGGGAGTAAACAGAGGGCTTGCACCCCTTGAGGCATTGACTTGAGATGGGGAGGCTTTCTCAGCCCTCTGACAAGCTCTCAGGGTGGAACTGATGGGCAGGGATGACAGCCTTTGAGAACTGTGTTGCTTACCTGCCTTTAAAAGGAAGTACCTCTGTTTTTTAACAGCATCATGAGGACCAGTTGGCACAGTGTTTCGACTTACATTGTTCCTAATGTGCAAACATTTCCTATTCCATTTGTTGAAGTAATGCGTAATGTATATTTTGGGAAACGTGCTCATGGTTTGACTTACTTGTAAATAGTAGTTAATAGTCAAAATTTATTTCCATATTTTTCTTTGGAAAGGGAAACATTAATCAAATGTTTTTAAATGGTAAGGGCAGTGTGTACATGTGGGGATGGGGTTTATATTTAGGTCTGTAAAGAAGAATTTGACCAAGGATTTTACGGAACTCAATGAATATTTTGATGAAAAGAATAAAAAAGATAAATTCTTTGCTTTTATGAAAAGATTTAAGTCCTGGATTATTAGAGTGTTTGTATTTTTATTATAAAGCTCAGAACCATATCCTACTTTAAAGGAATTCCCTTCATGTATTTGGTATTAATTGGGGAGGGAAGTCCTCTGGGCAGCAGAGGTCATGCTCCTTGAGGTCTTAAGCATCCAGCCTGCTCTTTGCCAGAGCTTTCCCTCGGCGGCAGAGCTCAGGGCTGTCCAGAGCTCTCCCTCGGCGGCAGGGCTCGGGGCTGTCCAGAGCTCTCCCTCGGCGGCAGGGCT